>CM037852.1:191838098-192222172 GCA_021234595.1 Delia radicum
TTTTTGTCGTGGAAGCTAATATTTATTCGACTTAAATATTCTTATGTTCCACAAAATTTTATTGAAATTAAAAAACCGATTGATTGATTTTTCAAGTATTGAACCGTGCTTTCAGATTAATAGTCCTCTATCCTAATCATTGCTTTTAATTTTCTTTTAGTTGTTTGCTGTTTGAACATTTTAGTATTTTCTTTTAATTAAAAAAAAAATTATGCGTTTGTCTTTTCCGGGATTTGAACTCGGAAACTTATAGTAATTGTCTGTATATAGGTTAGAAAGCTCTTCGGAGAGAGTCGCATTAAAGCCAAACAATTACGAATGTCGGAAAAAGCTGAGACATCACCTCGATTAAATTTAATAATATAATTTAATAACTTAATATGCATATTTTTTTAGCTTAATCCAACTATAATTCTTTAATAAAACGCCAGTTTTAATATCACTTAAACACATTTTTTGAATAACCAAAATCGGTTATCGAAAAATGGGGTAATTTTTTATCACACTTTTGAACACATAAACATTAGTTTGGGCCGATAAAAAAAACACTTTTCCTTTTTTTTCTTTATAACATATCAAAATTTCATTAAGATCAGTGAGAGCCCATAGGAAGACTCACCCGTAAACTTAAGATTTGACAGCAATCCAAAACACGTATCTTTTGGATTTTTTTCCGCTTTCAAATACCCAAAGTTCATTAAGGTCTGGCGGGTACTCACCGATATACAACCTTTGGTAATCTACAAACTAAATATCTTTTGTTAAAAATGTGTTTGAACAGTTTTAGAGCTTTATGGACAAATGTTTCTATTGTTTGAACCTAATGCAGTATTAAGTGTTAAATTAAGAGAAAGACGAAGTTAAGCAACATTTTTTGAGGTACAATTACTTTTTAATCTTTTAGGAAGGCTTTTACAGATAGATTTTAATTGTATATAAGGTCCAAATTTAAAATCATAGCTTCGTATGATTTTTTTATGGTTCTGTTTTTTTTTTTTTTATTTTACAAATTTATTTTTTATACTAAAATGTTATTATTTTTGGATTACGCATAATTAAGACAATGTAGAAAGTAGAAAGTAGTAGAAAATTAAAATTTAAACAAAATATTTTATCATAGGAGCGCCAGTCCATTAATATTTTATTCGTAGATCCAAAAAATGGATTCATTTTATTTTTAGCCATGGGTTCAAGTCTCCATAAATTTAAAAATATCTTCAGCGGTTTAAGTTTGGTGATCAATGGGTTAATTGACCTCTACAAAAATTGTTTTAACATTTTACAAATTACTGATCTTTCAGCCGAACTGAAAGAGTCTGACTCTACTGCTAACCTTAAGTTTACAAAATTAATCACTTAAACGATTTAAAAAGAAATTGTTTAATTAAAACCATATTTTTGTTTAAAAACATAAGTGATTCAAAATTAAAGAAATGTTTTTATTTAAAATAGACAATTTGTTTAGTGTTCGAAAGATTTGTATTGTAAAATCAGATTCCTGTTGCAAATGTAGATAATTGAAAATGTTATCGTTTTTGCAAAAATATAACATTAGCTTTTAATTTTTTTACCTTATTTTCATATTTCAGATACTTTTCGCTTTAGACGCTCATCCATATCCCGTTTCGGCTCGATAGGCAAAAATGAACCATTGATTGTTGTCGATGAATCACAAATCGTTGAAGAAGATGACATGGAAAGTTCGGAAACACAATCACATAAAGCCAGCCTGGATATAGATTCACCAGTCAATCCATATTTACTATCACCATGGCGTGATCCACGGGAATCACGTAAACATTCTTTGCCCTCGCAACAGGTAACTGAAGGTATAACCGCCAGCCAGGTAAGACGTCTTTCAGAACGTGGGGGCGAAGGTTCAGGGCCATCACCTAAAGAGGCCGCCTTTTTGGCCACTCTATCACAAGCGCCAGCACCATCGGGTAGACGTCATTCTGTGGTGACAATATCCAAGGTACCAACAAATATATTTGGGCGTTCTCGTCGTGAATCGGTGGCAGCACTTCCATCTAACTAAGTGAGTTGGGGAAGGGGGTTGGTTGGTTTTTATTTTGGCTTTATTACCAATTTTCATATATCTCAACCTTTTTTCCATCTCACCAGCCGCATCCTAAGTTCAAGAAGGGAGAGCAATACCTCAACCGGTCCACCATCCACGGATCCAATAGGTAGTATACATAATTTACAATTGGACATCATGGATGACATTGTACAATCTCGTAAAGCACGCTTGAAACTTTGGACTACCAGCAATGAAAAGGTGTGTGAAGTGGAGACCCTTAATGAAGTTGGCGGTGGCGGTGGAGCAACACCACAACGTTACACCAATCGACGTTATTCCGAATGTGTCTCTGGACAAGTATCACCATCACCAAGTTATCGTAGAGCCTCTGAACATCCCGCCAGTATATCACCCTGTGTAACACAACCCACCAGTACGCGTTCATCAACCAAACGCAAGAAGAGCACCTCCTGGCTTGTTAGGCAGTCGAACAGATATTTCTTCCATTTTTAATACACTTACTTCTTCAGCTATAGAGATACATAAATGTGAAGATATGCCACCATCATCCAAAGCTGGAGCAAAATCTAAAAATTCCTTATCTACAACACAAACAGCTACCAGCAGTTCAAATCTTTTAGATCCTAATGCTGGGAGATCTACACGTTCCAATAGTTTTGATGTCTCCATACTTAATAATGCCAAACAACTGGTAAGCGATGCTCAGGATAATAGTTCTGCGGCTATTTCAGGTTGGTTTGCTCAACGACATGAACCCATGGCACGTAAGAAGAGTATAAGAAGCAAAAGTACGGCAATGGCTTTATCGAAAGAAATGTTGGAAAAACTACAATCAAAAGATGTTTTACGTGAAAGTAAACCCAAGTTAAAGCCAAGAAGTAAACAAAAAAGTTGGACAGATCATACTAAAGGGACCATTGTTGATGCCACAGTTATTGGCTCTGCCATAGAAGGATTTTTACGTAAAAATTCTGGTTCCGGACCCTCAGGAAGTGCTGCAGTTCCAACGTCTTCTTCATCATCTTCTGCAGCCACAGTTAAGTCAAGTGCTACAAAGGGGGCGGTACCTAAAGATTATGGTTCCTCGAGACGGACACGTACCCAAACACAAGCTGCTAATGCTGTACGTTCAACATTGAATTGGTTCGGTAAAGGTGATGAGGATGATTCAAAGGATACCTGTGATGCATCATTATGTTCAACATTAAAAGATTTATTTGTTAAATAATTACCGGGGACTTCTTTATTTCGATTAAAATAATTTTGGTTATTAACTTTCCATTTTTAAAAGTTTACTTTTAACCAAAACAAATACGGTAAGATGGTCTTACAATTTCTGTTTCTTGTATATTATTATTTTTGTTAAGGGCCAGGCAATAAATTATGAATGATTGAAAGCTTTAGAATACAACAAATGTTTAGTAATTTAAGTATTTATATAATTAACAAATTACAAACTATTTTTCATAAAAAAAAAACATTTTTGAAATCTTAAAAATTAAGCATGGTTAAAGTATCATAATTGTTAATTTATCTGTAGTATTAGTTTAAAATTTAAAAACAAATATTAAGTAAACGTAAAATATAGCACAGTGGGTCTAAATAGTCTTCATTTTGAAGAAAGATTAAGCTTCTTAAGCTTAAAATAATGATATTTTTAACCAATACGAAATTTTAAAGTGGACTCTTTCTTTTATAACTTGAAGTTTAATTCATTTTATAAAAGACTAGCTTAAAAGTCTGGTACTTCATGCCCGATAGTTTTATATATCGGAATATATTACGAAGAAAATTATTATTTTTTCCTTGCAAACTTATTTTAAATGAATTTGTTTAACCTCTTGTAGTGAACGCTTCAACTTAAAGTCCCAGATTTCTACATTAAAGGTTTTGCATAGGTAATTACCAACATTTTATCAAATATACATAAAGTACACCTTTAGTGGCTCAGCCAAGAAACACGTATTTTAGGTTTCAGATTTCAGCCAGAGGGGTTTTGGCAGAACTTTAAGGGAGAAAACTCCCCTGTTCTCACCAAAGATTTTCAAAATTCCAGTCTTAGTGCATGCCCATTTTCCAATTATAAAAATCCTACCTCTGGCGGTTTGGGCTGGGTGATGTACGAGAAAGGATTTATACCTTTTTGACTCCATTTAAACCACGTTTTTATTGGAGTTTTCAAAAACTATTTTTTATTGGACAGGAAACATATATCTAAATTAAATTTTTCAATGTTTTGGGCGGGCTACTAAGAAGGAGACTTTTTCGCTTTTGACCCTCCATTTTGCTACGTTCTTGGCAAAAAGATGAAAAATGTATACTATCTGTGAGCTAACATAAATAATGAAATCGTTCATTCCTACTAAGCGCATTTCAGAAACACAGTCAGATCGAGAGATGAAGCGATCATAAATTGGTGTATTGACAAAAATGTTAATACTGAACTGCTTCGCAGAAAGGCGAGAACTGAATAGTCCACAGTACTTAAAATTTAAGAACTTCGCTCCCACTTGTGAGCTTAAACGCTTCCTTGGAAAATTCTAAATTGAGTCAATACCAGCTATGGGACATATTACCAATGTTTGTGTATTTAATTACAGGCCAATTACTTTTTTAAATTATTAATTATTTAGGAAAACTTCACAAGTGTATGATTGTGAAATGTAATTGACGTCGCCCAAGTCTGCTAGGGACAATAGGAGTTTTCTGGTCATTCGTTAAAAGAGAAAGAAATGATGCTCTTATACATAAATGATGATCAGATATTCACTGAACCGGTTGATAAGGCTAACCTTTTGGCTGAAATGTTTGAAAAAAATTCATTCTTGCCGGATAAACTACTGGCCGAATATAATGTATCATGTATTACAGCATTATGTACTATGCCAAAGACTTTCTTCAGCGCTCGTGCAGTTGGAAGGGCATACTAGCACAGGTGCTGAAATAGTTCTCTGCGGCATTAGCTCATTCATTGGCTAACCTTTTCAGTATTTCATTCCGTGCTGGAATATTTGCATCTTGTTGGAAGGTTGCTAATGTTCAGCCCATCAAAAAAACAGGTATGGTTATTACCCTGAAAACATGCAATAATGGGCAATATGCTCAGCGCTCTCGAAGGTGAAGGAGAGCATGGTAAATTACCATGTTGTGAATTATCTAGAGTATAAATCACTTTTAAGCGATCGCCAGTATGGCTTTCGTGGAAGTCGTTATACGGGAGACATGTTGGCGTTCATCTCGGAGAGTTGGAGTCTATCCATGCACCGTTTTGGTGAGAGCAAAGTGGTTGCTCTAGATATTCCTGTTCCGTGGTAGATCGTGTGTGCACGGCGCTCTTGGGTCAAAGTTTATTCCTTTTGGTGACGACAATGCCTTCACTCGTAATATACTGAGCATTGTCAAAGATCGCGAGTTTCAGCTGATTTCAGGGTACCGCAATATCCTGTTCTTTCACTTTCACTTTCTCCTTTTTCTTTTTCTTTTTTAATGGCCTTCTTGCTATTACTTTTAACACCATATACTTCTTTGCAGATGGCAACAACATTTATCATTAATTTTTCTCCGAGCGAAGACCTGGCTTTTTGGATGTTGGAGGCAGATTATGAATGACGTACTTATCCATGACCTTCGTATAATATCGTAGTGGATGTTGACCCATAAAATTGTGTAATCCGCAACTTCATATGTTCAAATGGGTGCAGTCAAAGGAAAAGTTTCATAACATTTAGGAAAACCTTCGAAAATATAATGTTTTTCATTCAATGTAACTGTTTCCAAAAAATATTGCTAATGTGATGCGTTTCGTAATTGCACTCAATTTTTATACCGAAGTGTGAAAGTAATCCTCTAGAATAAGTATGTCAAACTCATTTCGACATACTGTCCAAATTTTTCCAAAATTGTAATCCAAATCTTATTGTGGACCGGATGTTCTCAGTTTTATTAAAAATGTTGAGTGTTAATTGAATATAAATTTACAATAAAGATAACTAAAACCAAAAATGTTCATACAGTGAAATACAGTTTAGGAGCAAAGCCGTAACAGGGTACAGATTTATTTCCTCAAATTAGTATCTATTAAAGTCAAACTAATAATTCTTTATATCTTTTTTTGGTTAATTAATATGTCCATGTTCAAAACCAAAAAACAATTTTAAACCTCTTGATATGAAGAAAATAATGGCCTTTTTTCTATTTCAAGAGAAACGTTGTTACACTTTTCCATCCAGTTAACCCATAAAAGGCCAAATGAAATCTGGTGGAGATAATTCAGTTAAAAAATATTTATATGATAAGCAAAGGCATCAAATAGAATAAAATTTAATTCAATGATATTTTTGCAATTTACCAATGAGCAAAATGTGAAAAATAGCTTCCCTAATCGAACCGTCTCGAAATTCAGTATAAAATAAATAAATAATAAACATTAATAATATATATCGTATGACTTTTAGTAAAAATTTTCAAAATTTAAATTTTTCCATTAAGAAAATTTTTGCCAAATTAATTTTTTTTATTCGCTGTCAAATAATGTTAATTTAAACTAAAAAGAAGATATAAAACTAGGAAAAAAAATTTTTTTTTAATTTCTAAGTTTTGTTGGCTGTCATAAAATTATTTTACTTAAATTATAGGGCAATCAATGTCGCAGAAAATTGCAAAACTCGAGGTGTGCTCATATGGGTACAGTGTGTGTTAATGGGTTAATATTAGATTGTTCTGTTCAGAATTTTTTAATATTAACTTAAAAACCAGTAAACTTTTTGCTGTGTCTGCACGTAATTGAGTAAATTGTTGTTAATTATGGCATTTATCTCATCATAAATTGGGTTCCAAATAAATGTTTCCCCTTTGCTCAGGTCGTAAGCCATTTTTGGAGGTAAGTTATATTATTTATGCTAAAATATTAAATAAATTCAAAAGTATTGATTTGACAATTTAGCATTGGTAAATGTTATGATTGGGTTGCTATTCCTAATAAATAACTCTTTATTTTTGACTATTGAATTTGCGAATTTAGATTTGTTTGGTCTAGTGTGGCTAAGTGTTAAAAACCTTAAGAAAACTAGATATTTTTTCCTGAGTTTTTGGGGTTAAATATAACCGAAAAAAAAAAATAATATTAATTTTTTTCAGAATTTTTTAAAATAACCAAATTTATGAAATTTTGTCCATTTTGAAAATAGGTAATATTTTGAAAGCCTGCTAGCGACAACTAAATGGTTTTCTAAAATTTTGAAAAAATTAGAGAATTTTTTTTTATGAATCTAATCTAACCCTGGGTTGTTTTGCCAAAATTTTACGTTTTCAAAATAAGAAGTACCTGTCTGTATACCGATGGACGCGCCTTAAAAAGCCTTTCATAAAAATTCTCTGAAAAACTAAATAAGACCTTTTTTTAAAATGGTAAAGCTCACGGGATGTTAATGTCAGACATGAAATATTTTCGGCATCATTATAAAACAAGCCAAGGAATATTTTGAAGGATGGATAAAAACACATTTTTTTCTGCAATAAATATAGACAGTAAATTTCGAAAATAATTATAGTCTAAAAATTTAACAGTGCCCAAAGGAAGAAGTTTTGTATAAAATTTGGATTGCATGAATAAAATGTCTAAGATCTCCATTTCCTTTCTTCAAATTTAAGAAGTTTACATAGTTTGTCCATATGTCATTTTTTTTTTATCTTTAAACAAAAAACTGTTTAAAATTTTTAAAAATTATAATTTCGGCAAAACTAAGACAATTTGACACTACTGTGTTTAAAATATATAATTTATTATTTTCCTTTACTTAAAAAACACACAGCAATATTAAAAACAAAATAATATTAACTTACCAATAATAAAATTCCCCTAAAATATTTGTACATCAATGTTTGCTAAAAAAAAAATATGAAAAACCCCGTTACCACAATTGTTATTTTTCTTCTAAATATCTCGATGTGAATTGATTGTTACCAAAAAAAAAAAAAATATAAAAAATAAAGTTTTTCCGAAAATCTTAACGGATTAATAAAATTATTAATAAAAAAAAAAAAAACTAAGAAATGCTGTCTGTAGCAAGATCATGGAGAGATATAATGACTGCTAAATAAAATAAAACAAATTGAATTACACCAAAACAAAAAATACACGTACAATTTTTGAAATTCGCTTTTTTGACAAAATTTTATAATTACTCCAATTTTTTTTTAAAGCAAACATTGAATTCCTTATAAAATATATATATACCAAAAAAAAGAAAATAAAAAACACAATTAAAACTCAATCAAATGTAATGTAAAGTTAACTAAAAATATAAGAAAAATTCCACCATATAAAAAAATAATATAATAAACATATTAACTAAAATATTGTTGCCAAATTTTTATGAGAATACAAATATTTATAAATGTTAAAATTTACATAGATTACATAGAAATTAAAAAAATTCGCACAGTGTAATATATTAAAGAAATACCTTTAAAAAAAAACCAAGACAATACCACATTTATGTTTCTTTTTCGAATTGTATATTAAAAATTTACTTTGTCCTTTATAAATCTTTATAAATATTATCAATGTTGTTTAAAAGTCCCTGAAATTAAATATAAAAAAAAATTATATATTTTTCTATTAGTAACTTAACGAGTATAACTTTAATCTTAACCAAAACATCATAAACATTCCTACTATCAAATTTATATATTGGACGACACTACTAATTGGTTAATCTTGACTAATTGATATCATTAAATACCACAGAAATTGGGAGTTTAAAAAAAAATAGTGACAAATTTCATTAGGGCATTGCAACAAATACGTTTTTCGGATTTTCGCAAATTTTAACTCGGAAAATAAATGATTATGACACCAAAAAGCATTTGAAATTTTTTACAATGTATATATGTTATCCAATATATGTTATCCAAAAAACTTTGTTATGAAACACAAATTTTTATAATTTTTTTTCTAGTGCTTGGTTTTCACAATATCCTTGTTTTCATAAATCCTGTCTTAGCGGGAGTTACCATTGGTCCCCAACCAAACCCGTAACAGTATAACTCGGGCTTCTACGATGTTGGACGAACTTAAGCATACTGGTACATTTACAGAGAAGGCTGCCAAAAAGCATTTTTTTTGTAACCGCTTTTAAACCAAATCAGATCGTTTGAAAGAAAACACGTTGTACCCTTTGCAGTAAAAAAATCAAAGCAAAATTTGTACTATTTCCCTGTGAACAGGGTGATCCAAAATACCATTTTTCTGCGTTTTTGTAAAGTTATAAATTTTGCAGATATTTCCGCAGTTTAAAGTTACATAAGTCTACGCTGAAAGTGTGATTTTACCCCTTTGAAACCTACATACCAAATTAAATGTTCATCGTTTTAGCGGACACGCCCTTAAAGGGCTGACTTTTCCCTTTGTCCTCCTCCGAGTAGGAATTTCCAAACCCTCCGTCTAAGCGGGTGTCCACATGCGATTAGTTACTCAAATACCGAATTTTAAGTTTCCCACTTTAGCGGCTTGGCCAGGTCGTTATGATTAAGTTGTTGTGTTAATATGGCTTGGACAAGCACAAACGCAAGTCCATAGCACTCAGATGAGAATTATATGATTAAAATCAGAAGAGAAAAATAGAATTATAGGAGTTCATGCCTAGAATCTGAGCAAATCGGCCGATTTTATAAACATAGCATCATCGAATAAACAAGCTGGACAGCAACAGACATAGTGTTCATTCGTGACCTCATCTTCCAGACATGGCACACACAATGGGTCATTTACAATGACCATCCTCGCCTTATGCCGAGGACAAGCGTTGTATCTCGTTATCAGGCCAGTAAGTCTACGACAGTCAACTCTACACTCATAAAAAAAAGTTAGTACAAAAGTATTTTATTTTGTTTTCATCGAAATCACTTATTTAGCTTTAGATATTAGTTATCTCATTTTACCACTAGAAAAAATATCAGCTGTACTTCGTCACTTTGAAATTTTCAAAATTTGCCAGTTAAAATAAACCACATTGTTTCCGAAAAGAAATTGTTTGTGTCTCCGCTTTCAGTCTCACTTGTAGAAGACGTTCATTTCTCATAACTTTTATCGAGTCTGCCATATTATTGCCCAGAATATCCAAATGACCCGAAAACAGAAAAAAAAACAGACCCCGCGCGTTTGAATAATCTTGTATGAAGTCACCGGAGACTTAAATGCTCTAAGCGCAGCTTGATTGCCACTACAGATACTCATACTCCTAACCCTCCAACCGTTATCAATTATGCAATACGCCATCCAAAACGGCAAAAAAAAAACTGTTGCCATTCTGCTCATGGGATATGAATATATGTTGACTTTGTCTATCTGCTCCATCCGAAGCCTGTACCGCTTGCGATACTAATCCAATAGTGTATAAAATATCAGAACAATCTACCCACGCGTTATAAGTACTTCGTACTTCCAGTCGAATTCGCTACAGGCCATCATGTTATCCAACGACATTAGAAATACCGGAAAAAGTTCCTAAATCATCCCCACGATAAGACCACAACTCTTTGCAAGGTCAACCTAAGATAAATTATCACAAAAATCAAACAAAACAAAAGTTAAAAAAAAAAGACCTGCTGAAAGAAAGCATGATAAGCCCGGCTTGGTCTAAAATTGTCTCCAAAGTATAGGCTATTTTCCCAGGTTTGGGAATGAAAACCACCTTGACGTCGCACTTGGATGACTAAACCAGTCCATATGCCAAGCAATTAAGAAATCCGACCTCAGGGACTTCACCAGGATGTCCGAGCAAGTCTTTGGCATGATAGGATATATACCATCTGGGTCAAGAAGAGACTTGTCCTTATTTATTTTCAGAAATACTGAAAATATTACATGTTATGTCAAACCTAAACTCATAAAAAAAAAATTTCGTACAAAAGTCATTTAACAATTCAGTTGAGCTAAAAACAGTTATCGTTTAAATCAGTTATTTGGCTTTAGATATTAGTTATCTCATTTCATCCGAACCTAAACTAATTTTTAGTGATTCTCAAATTTACAAAATTTTTCAGTTAATTTAAACCATAATTGTTTTCAAACTGTTATTTTTTGTGTTCCGCTATCAGTATCACTTGTAGATGGCATTATTTTCTTATATTTTTTATAAATATATCTCGGAAACTAAGCGAGATAAAGCAAAATGAACCAAAAATCGTTACTCCGAACCTACTATAGTACTCTTTATTAACTACTTATATTCCCGATAATAAATATGGACCTGTCTCCGGAAAGACCTTTTTGCAGAAATTTTCTGTTGATTAAGTTTAAAAATTCTGTTGATTTAGCTAAATGTTCAGTTAATTTAACTAAAACTCTCAACTCAAATTAAGTTCTTCTAAAATTCTGCTGGCGCAAATTCAGGTACACTCAAAAAAATAAGTTAGTACAAAAGTTACTAAAACGTCTTGTAAATCAGGTATACTATTTTTTAGCAAATTTTTTTGCTAAAATCGTGTTTTCAGCTAAAATTTTTGTTATACTTATTCAGCACTTAACTGTTTTATACTAATGCTTTACTAATATACTAATGTTTTACTAATTAATTTTGCTAAAAAAAAAATGTGCTGATAAGCACATTAATAGTGTGGACGACAACAAGATTGAAAGATATACGCAGAATGAAGCAGATGTCGCGGCATGTCAAGATGTAGTAGAGAAGAGGAAAATGATATTTAAAAGTACAACTCTAATAAGACATATAAAAAATCAACCATGGAAGACTTTTGTATCTGTTTTTCATACATAAAACAAAATTGAGGATTAAAACAACTTAAATTTTGCGTTGTCATCGGCTTGTGAAAATAATTGTCTATTAATAAAATAAACGACAAAAGAAAATATTTAAATTTAATATGTATTTCTATAATAAATATTAATAGATTAATAATCTAGTGTGGTCAAATAGCAAACAAACATATACAGACATGTAGACAGAGTAAAGCGAAAGACAAAGACACACATCTTAGTATTGTTCCTTTTTCTTATTGCAAAAAAAGGGTTGTTTTTTCGTTTCGTTTGTTTTTGTTTATTTTTTCGTTTCGTTTCTATAATTATCTTCGGCAGTTGCGTTCTTTAAAAGAAAGCATCATTTAGACTACCATTGATGTAAGTAGTTGAAAGAAAATTTTTGTTTTGTTATGTTATGTTATATATATTTATTTCTATATATTTTCAGATATTAAATTACTTCATGACATCAATGTGGGAAAATGAAAATTTTTATATTTCGTAATTATTGTAAATTATTTTTAAAAAAAATCACAAAAATATGTTTTATGATTTTCAGCAAATATATTAACTAAATTAAAATTTTTTTACAATTTTTTTGAATTTTTTTCAGTCTACTAAAATTCAGCAAAAAATTTATTAATTTTTACCAACGCTTTTTTATTTCTAATCTACTAAGCGTTAGCAAAAGTTTTGCTGAATCTACTAATTTTGTTGCTAAAAATCAGCTCGCTGATTTCAGCAAAAGATTTTGCTGACATTAGCAATTTTTTTGCTAGCACCCTCCTGACTAAATTTTGCTGACTCAGCAAAATTATTTGCTGACTTTACAAACTTTTTTTGAGTGTACTATATTCTGTAGCTGAGTGTAACAACTCTTTTAAGATAAATAACAAAAGATTAACGAACAAATTTAAATTATCCACCGATAAAACACACTTTCTTCAACCCACCGAAACTTTTATAGAATAAAAATGTTTGCTTATACACTAAAAGTGTGAACTACCTGACTAATTTTTTTTTTTAAACAAGACTTTTATAGAATTTTCAGACAATTAAAGCATTCTAGGAGTAAATTTTTTTCAATTTCTTTTTTTTGTTTTATTTTATTAAATAAACTTTTATGGAATTTTAAAATAAATTTATTTTATTTTTATTTATTTAACTTTAAATAAATTTTGCAGAACTTTAATAGGGGTGTGACAAATAAATCATACCGCATTTAAAGCAGGTGACAATTATAAAACTTTTAGTGTAATCAAATTCTGCAATTAATATGGAAATAAAGCATAAGATCCTTCCAAAATCTTGCTCAAACTGTCTAGTAGTGTGTATAAAAACAATAAAAAAAAAACTTGAGTCCACAAGAAAAAAAATTTACCTCTTGAGCCCACTGTACCTTAATAAAATCTTGTTACGCAAACTTAAAGTCGTACTTAAACTTACAAATAACTACATATTATAAATGTTAATTAAGAATGTGTTTATTATTTAATAGAGATATCATTATTAAATTTATAAATTAATAAAAATAATAATAATTATAATAATAATAATAATGAAGACAAAGACAAAACAATTTGTTTACTCTTTTGTAAAAAATAAAACGCCAATTAAGTTTGAGTAGTAAAAAAAGGGGGAAAAGGGAAAATACGCATATTACCATTTAATTATTAAGAGAATTATTAAATTAAAATATATTAACTAATTATAAAAAATATAGTAATTATTAAAAAAAACAAGAAAATTAGAAATTATACAAAAATGTTAGCCACAAAAAAAAATAATTTTATTTATAATTATTACTATCACATTGTAAATTAGATGAATGGAGTCCTTGTATTAGATTCACCATAAAGTGTAAATTATTTACTATAAAACAAACAAAATTATTAGCAATTTTATGTTGTTAAAACCCTGAAATCAGATAAAGAACAAAAATCTTAAGTAATTAATTGATAACAAAAAAAAAAGAAATAATAAAAGATCTGTCATTCTCTCTATTATATGTGTAAATAAAATTAAAAGTGTTTTATTTTAAAAGAAAATTTTAAAGGTAAGTAAAATAATTTATAGAAGTTAAAAACAAATTAAGTTTGTTTATAACCAACGTCACTTCTTTCGAATTGGTGTAAATTTGACACAAATATTAATTTACATGCACATAAGTTCGGAACAAAATTTGGGCTCACTAAACACCTTGGTTCGAAATATGTCGTCTCAAAAATAGAAAAATTTGTACTAATATGTATTGATGTTTTTTTTATTGAAGTATTGATGCTACGTAATTCACTGAGTTCATATATATAAGATTAAATTATATTAGATCAGATCAGAAGGCACTATGCACCGCGACCAATGTAGGTCTTTTGTGCTGCCTAAAGTTGCCTACAGATTCAAGCTACCTATAAAGCCAATTATCCTATTAGCCAAAATGTTCGCGATGTCGGAAGGCGAAATGAAGCGATCACCTAGAAACCTAAGTATCCTATCACAAAGCCTGGCACATTCGCAGAGAACATGCTCCGAGGTCTCAGACACCATCTCACAAAACCTACACATATCCGTGTCCGATATATGTATATAAGATGATCAAATGATTAGTTTCCCAGAAGTTGAAAGCAGAGTTTAAAATTAAGCATATCAAAAATGTTTGTTGAATATCTGTTAGCAAGATATATTGAACACATTAATTTTTCTCACAAGCAAGATATATTCAACTGTGGTGATAGCATGCTACGAAATTATTTTATCTTCGACAGTTGCGTGCTGGCGCAGCAGTATTAGCATTTTGTTTGAATTTCGATATGTGCTCTGGAAGTCATATATGTTGCAATATTGTATTCATTTATATATATTTTGTTATTCTATGGTAATATTTAATATTGTATATTGTGCTGCTGTGGCTGTGACAAGACATACATGTACACATTGTGTTTTTTTATTCCTTAACGTATGTACAAAGCATTAAAGTAAAATTCGGGGAATCCCATTTATTCTTGACACACTGTCAATTTAATTGAATATATTCTACTATGGATAACGACACAATGCCAAATTAACTGGACACAGAATCAAATTATATTTTTTATAAAATTTATCAGGGACCGTAACGGTTATAAGTGATATCAAAAAAGTTCCTTTATAATAGTTATTTTGTGGCTTAAAAAGAAAAAAAAACATCCAAAACAGTTATTTTTCAACGGATGAAACTTTTAAGAAGAGAGTTTTATTTCACCTTCATTAAATAAAACTCTTTTGAGGAGTTTTATTTTTTCCGTCAGAGAATAAAACTCATTTTATGTAAATTGACACTCAAAGCTTGCCGTTTGCCAGATCATTACAATTTGTAAGGCAGTGTAATCTAATCACTTGCATTGCAATTGAAAAAATCGTCATTGTAATGAAAACATGTGGGTTTTAATTTGTTATTGTTAGATTGCTATTATTAAATGGTTGTTGTTTTATTTCTTAGATATGGAACAAGAAAGCGAAGGAAGTGATAATGAGGATGAATAAAAGCTTTCTATGAAATCGACAATTTTTCTCCAAGGCCCTTATCGATTGATAAACCTCTTTTTGAGTTCTAGGAGGCTAAAAGAATACACTATCCGTACTTGTATATATTGGCAAAAACTATGCAGTGTGTACTTGCAACCCAGGTAAGCGTGGAAAGAGCATTCTCGGCTCTTAAATTGGTATTGAGCGACCTGCGTTCAAATCTTTCAGCAGAAAATTTAGAAAAAGTTATGTACGTTAAATTAAATAAATAAATTACTACACACATTATAGCAAATAAAGTCAACAAAACAAGAAGAAAATAAACAACATGAGTTTTATTTTAGACGTAAAAATAAAACTCCTTAAATGAGTTTTTAAAATAAAACTCCTCAAATGAGCTTTATTTTCTGACGGGAAAAATAAAACTCCTCAAAAGAGTTTTATTTCAGACGGAAAAAATAAAACTCCTCAAAAGAGTTTTATTTAATGAAGGCGAAATAAAACTCTCTTCTTAAGAGTTTCATCCGATCTTTTATTTTTTCGTTGAAAAATAACTCTTAACTGTGGAGTTGAGATCGTTTCCTTGAGATCACAATAGATTCTGAAAGAGCACTTCAATACGAATCGTTTGGTATTTAATAGTATACGTCTCCGTTGACTCTAACATAGAGAGTTTTTGAGTTAAAGTTTTCGGGATAACTGTTATTAGCGGTCTCTGAAATTTATTAAAAAAATATTATAACAAAAATTACAAGTATGATTAAATTAAAAAAAATTATTTTTGAATGAAATATAAAAATGAAAAAATTTGACAAATTTAAATTTGAAACAAAAATACAAGTTAATTTATTTTTAAAAATTTTAATTAAACAAGTGTATCACCACACTACATATATGCTACACTATTAAATTTCATTACATATGCTCACCACAGCAGCAAGAAGTATTTAATATTTTCATACCAACACATAATATCAAAAATGAATTCCACAGCACCAAATAAATGAACTACGACAGCACTATAAAATTATACAAATAAAATGCAGTTATTGCTGTAAAAGCGCACAATCAAAATAAAATACACATAAGAAATAATTTCATAGTATAATGTGCCGAATATATCTTGCACGTTGCTATTCAATTATAAAATTTATAGCTAATCACGACTACTACAGTATTAATTTTAAACTCTAGTTGAAAGGTCAAATATTTTGACATAAAGTTCGCTAACGATTATTTCTAAAAGTGGTATTTTTAAAAACTTTAAAAACATATATAATACATCAGCTTATAAAAAGTGTTTATAAGGCTGATTTTTTAAGAGCTTTCAGATTTAATTTAAAAACAAAACACATAAAATTTAGAGAAATCCTTATTTGAGTCGATTGAACGATCTATATAATTCAATGTTTAAAGATGATTTCATGTAAATGTTGATGTGCATTTTTTGCTGTAGTGCGTATAAAAAACTGTAATTTCAAAGGTTAAATATAAATTAAACCCATGTAATTTTTTGAAAAAGTTAGTAGCCCTAAATTTAAACAAACAATACATTTAAACATCAATATATTAATAATTTTAATTGTTAACTTAAAACATTAGACACATGTTTAGTGTACAAAGCGCTTATTATGAAATTGTTCCACACTGGTACGTATGAGTGATATTTTCTCAAATAGTAATTATTTATAACACTCATACGTCACCATTAGGTTGTCCCAAAAAAAATAAAAATTTGGATTTTCTCGGAAGATCTTTTCTAATTTGGATACTCATAAGGTAAAGTATTTTTGAGAATTTTATCAGATTTTTCGGAAGTGGTTTAGAGGTCGCGCAAACCGATTTTGTACCAAAAATCGAGCTATTTGGGCTTTTATTGAATTATTCTTGAAAATTGCTAAAAAAAATCGGTAATTTTTCGGCTTCTGAGTAAATATTCTTAAAGAAAATTTTCCGATCTTTAATTTTATGTGCATAAGTAATAAGTTTCGTCAGGGATTTTGCACATTTTGATACATTATATAACAGTTTTTGTAAATTTTCAACAAATATGAAAAAGAATGCTTTATAACTTTTAAAATTTGTATGAAGACTAAAAAAAACTAATGATGCAGTTTAAAAGATTATGAAGTTTTAAATAAATTAGCAGAAAAAAACAATATAATTTTCTCTTACCGTTCTCGAGTTATACCCTTTTAAAGCTTTGCACCCATTGTATGAAATTTTAGTACTATAAGATTTGGGCATCCGATTTGATGTAAACTTTAGATTATGAGATTTGAAAATTTATTTATTGTATGTCAAAGCTTAGTTTTAAGTGTTGTTAAGTTGTGGACAGCAAAAAAAAGTAGCCAAAAAGCCGTGGCACTGATATGGCTCGAACTAAAATTCATGATTTATTGGATTTGGGGGAACTACAACCCTATTTTTGGCAGATAGTATATAGGTTTAGAGACGCTCCTCTCAATGACCTTAGACTCTTGAAACAATTGTATGAGTACAAACGCTTTAATGAAAAAGTTGCACGCGAGACTCTGAAAACCTTTCTGGGTCATCAGTGGTACCTTTCCGAGAAGTTGGCTGCCTTATCGTTTTTTGATGAACGTATAGATACCAAAACTTTGCGTTTAATGCTTAGAAACCTACATGAACCAAGTAATAACAACGAATTAGTGAAAGGAAATTTTACAGAAGACATGATTGAAAATAGACAAATTCAGTGTTTATTACAAAAGCAAGCCTAACTTTTTTTGAAGCCTGCAACATTTCTACTGATTTTTACAAACTGATCCAGAAAAATGGGAAAACAACAAATCATTTCAGTAAGCAAAACACAAAGTTCAACAATTGCAAGTTGTAAATGATGTCGCAGAACGTGGTGTGGCCTTGGCTAATAGTTATATCAATATCACAACTTCTGAAACAGACTTTCAGAGTTTACTGCAGGGGGTAGATCAGCATCGCAAGAACTCTAATAAATGATTTATAACAAATCTATTTTTCTTTGTTTTTAATATAATTGTTATGTATGAGTGGTAAGTAACTATTATTTTATTTGTAAAAACATTTTCTAAATCCAATTATTTAAAGTTTAAACCAATGCAAACCTAGTTCACACCTTATAGTATTATATTTACATTCATACAATGTGTACAAAGCTTTAAAAGGGTATAACTCGAGAACGGTGAGAGAAAATTATTTTTTTTTTCTGCTAATTAATTTAAAACTTAATAATATATTAAACTGCATCATTAGTTTTTTTAGTCTTTATACAAATTTTAAAAGTTATAAAGCATTCTTTTCCATATTTGTTGAAAATTTACGAAAAACCGTTATTAAATTGACAAATGTGCAAAATCATTGCCGAAACTTATTATTTATGCACTGTAACGTGCCGTTACAAATAGTACTTACAAGTATGCTTATAATTGAATACCGCCTTTTTGGGAAGATACTTTTTCACATACCAACTACATACAACTACTAGTACACATACCCAATAGTGCTGCTATGCTAATAATTCTCACTGAGTCTATGAAAAGTATTGCTTATAGTGTGAAAGTTGGTACACTAAAGTAAGCTTGAATCCAGTTGGAGTTTCAAACTATACTTCGTCCTACCAGCCGAATTATAGCAGATAAGCCGACAAGATTCCAGTTTCCGACACGTGCCGTAGTGTAGACCAGTAGATTTAGCGTTTTTAAGGCAATAGCCGAGATCTGTAGTATTCATCTCGCTATTTATCGTTTTCTTTAAGGCAATAGCCGAGATCCGAAGCATTCATCTCGCTATTCATATTTCTAAGGCAATAGCCGAGATCTGTAGTATTCATCTCGCTATTTATCGTTTTCTTTAAGGCAATAGCCGAGATCCGAAGCATTCATCTCGCTATTCATATTTCTAAGGCAATAGCCGAGATCTGTAGTATTCATCTCGCTATTTATCGTTTTCTTTAAGGCAATAGCCGAGATCCGAAGCATTCATCTCGCTATTCATATTTCTAAGGCAATAGCCGAGATCTGTAGTATTCATCTCGCTATTTTATCGTTTTTCTTTAAGGCAATAGCCGAGATCCGAAGCATTCATCTCGCTATTCATATTTCTAAGGCAATAGCCGAGATCTGTAGTATTCATCTCGCTATTTATCGTTTTCTTTAAGGCAATAGCCGAGATCCGAAGCATTCATCTCGCTATTCATATTTCTAAGGCAATAGCCGAGATCTGTAGTATTCATCTCGCTATTTATCGTTTTCTTTAAGGCAATAGCCGAGATCCGAAGCATTCATCTCGCTATTCATATTTCTAAGGCAATAGCCGAGATCTGTAGTATTCATCTCGCTATTTATCGTTTTCTTTAAGGCAATAGCCGAGATCCGAAGCATTCATCTCGCTATTCATATTTCTAAGGCAATAGCCGAGATCTGTAGTATTCATCTCGCTATTTATCGTTTTCTTTAAGGCAATAGCCGAGATCCGAAGCATTCATCTCGCTATTCATATTTCTAAGGCAATAGCCGAGATCTGTAGTATTCATCTCGCTATTTATCGTTTTCTTTAAGGCAATAGCCGAGATCTGTAGTATTCATCTCGCTATAACCGAAATCTCACGCACTCGTCTCGATATCTGTTGCATGCCTCGTAGTTAGTGCCCCTCCTAATCTTCGAGATCTTTAGAATTCGTCTCGAAATCGTAGAAGTTGCTACTATTCTATTTCGCAGGTCTCCCATCCTCCAGAGCCGAGCCGAATATCTCCAGCCCTCGCTAAGGTTGCCGAAGACTGCCGACCCGACTGCCGTTAAGGGGGTTATACCACCGATTACGCCCGAGCACGATAGATCACCACCGATTACGCCCGTTCGCAATAGATCACCACCGATTACGCCCGAGCACAGCAGATCACCACCGATCACGCCCGAGAACGATAGAATAACTAAACCCTAAAGATAAGAGAAATTATAGTTATAAGGTTATTTTGGTTAAATAAAGTTGCGTGCGCAACACGATTATATTGTTATTACAACTCAGAAAATCGTGTGTTTTAATTCAAAGGAAGCAGACCTTTGACGGACCTGGACAGACTGAGTAATACCCCCAGCTGAAAAGAAAACTGCATCACAAATGGCGCCCGAGCAGGGACCCGACTCCAAGAACGCAACAGGGGAAAACAACGAACAACCCCCCCAACGGACTTGGGGCGGGTGACGCACACAACACAACAACAACCAAAACCTTAACGAATGGTACAACTAACCCACCATTGCTCACCACGGAGTCCTTGGGATGGATTTACCTCCTCAAAAAGGGACAGCTGATTGCAGAATGCTCTAAAAATGGGATTGTCACCGAAGGGGCCACGGTTGATCAACTAAGACGACTGCTCAGCGAGTTGGTCCGAATGAAACGACAGAGAGCTTCGTCGGAAAATCTACTTCGCGCTCTGGAGGAAGAAGTACTGGAGGAGGAGAGGAAACCAGTAACCGAAGAGCAGGTCGCAGGAAGTAACGATTCGGGTACCCCCAACCAGGAGACCTCTCTCGAAAACTGCCGACTAGTGAGCCGAGTGACATGGAGGTGATGAACACCATCCGACGGTGGAACTTGGTATACGATGGAGGCGACAACCTAATGGAGTTCATCGAACGTCTGGAGGAGCTTGCCGAATGCTATGCGATCGCTCGCGATCGACTATTGTTCTCCCTTTTAGAGATTCTTAAGGGCCGAGCACTACAATGGTATAGAGTGAAACGAACAGAGATAAAAACATGGGAACTGTTCAAGAGAGAGGCCGGGTAATTTTTTTTTGCTTATACGGTACTTAACTCATCTGGAGGACCAAATATACCATCGTAAACAGGGACCTCGCGAAAAAGCAAAGGACTACATCATGTCGTTGCAAACCCTCATCCGTCAGCACCCCGAGTTGCGTAAAATAGATCATACCGATCGTATATACGATGGGTTTACGATGTGAATACAAACTTTACGTTCGTCGCAGTGATTTTCGAACCTTAGACGAGCTAATGCAGTTAACCGACGAGTATGAACTACTGAGACGAGAAGAGTCCAGACAGGGAAGACCCCAACCGAGCCACAGCATAGGGACCGCCAGTAGCACCAGCGTCTATAACCGGGACACACATTGTTGGCGATGTAAGGAACCTGGGCACCATCGGCATCAATGCCGAAATAGGGGGTTACTATTTTGCTCGCGATGTGGCACTCAGGGGGGTGATGTCACGCGACTGCTCCTGTCGGGTGATGCCGGAAAGAACAAGGGGTGACGGCCGGTATTATTTAACTATTCGGGTGAACACCTTTGAGGTCAGAGCACTGATTGATACCGGATCCACCTTAACGTACATTGGCGAGGCGGTCCGAAGTCACTTAGAGAGAATGAAAGTACGGCCCCGAGCACACCAGCGAACAGTACAGCTAGCGGATAGCTCATGTGTAAGGAGCGTGAAGGTATATCCAGTCAATGTCGACGTAAACGGCCAGCAGACAAAGCTATTGGCATCTTCTCTGCCAGATTTGGCCGAACCGATCATCCTCGGCATGGATTTTCTACAGCGGCGAAGGGTGAAACTCACCCTGGATGGCATTCCATTGACACCCTCAGACCCATACCCCGCTTCCAGTTCCGCCCCCGCCCTCCATGCCATTACCGGTCGGGAAGCTCTAACCCCAGCCCAGGCAGAAAGGTTGGAGAATACCTTCAGTGCAGCACGAAAGGCGTTTGAGGCCATCAAGGGACCATGCCATATAGGTAAGCATGTGATATCCATGCAACACGATCGGCCGATAAAACAGCGGTACTACCCGCGCAGCCCGGCGATGCAAGCGGTGATGAATAAAGAGGTAGACGAATTGCTGAAGATGGACCGAATTGAACCGTCACATAGCCCATATAGTTCACCGGTAGTGTTGGTTCGAAAGAAACAAGGGACATGGCGGATGTGTATTGATTTTCGCCAGGTCAACGCGGCGGCAGAAACAGACGCCTACCCACTCCCCCAAATCAATGCTATTCTCGACCAACTTCGTGAAGCGACCTACATCTCAACTATTGACTTGAAGAATGGGTATTGGCAAATACCGTTAGCTCCTAAATCGAGGCAGTATACGGCCTTTACGGTCCCAGGGCGGGGTCTCTTTCAGTGGAAGGTTATGCCGTTTGGCCTCCATTCGGCACCTGCAACGTTCCAGCGAATATTGGACCAGGTCATCGGACCCGAACTTCAGCCCAAAGTGTTCGCATATCTGGATGATATAATCGTGCTAGGGAGATCGTTTGAGGAGCACCTGGAAATTTTGCAAATCGTTTTCGCCAGATTACTAAGGGCAAATCTACAAATCAATTTCGAGAAATGCGAATTTGTCCAAACTAGTCTTAAGTACTTAGGGCACGTTGTGTGCTCCGAAGGTATACACACCGACCCGGCCAAAATAGAGGCAATGAGAGAGATGGCAGCCCCAAAAACGCTGAAAGAACTGAGACGGGTGCTAGGGGTGGCCTCATGGTATCGTAGGTTTGTTCCCGGGTGTTCGGCACTGGTCGAACCAATGACTAGGTTGCTGAAAAAGAAAACGACCTGGGTTTGGAACCATGAACAGGAAAACGCTTTCGACATGCTGAAGCGAAAACTCACTGAAGCCCCCATATTATGCTGTCCTGATTATACGTACCCATTTTTTCTCCAGACCGACGCCAGTGGGGATGGACTAGGTGCGGTTCTGTTCCAACGACAAGGCGAGCAAGAGAGAGTCGTCGCGTACGCCAGTCGCACCCTTAGCGACGCGGAGCGGAAGTATTCTGCCACAGAGCAGGAATGCTTGGCAGTATTATGGGGAATCCGGAAAATGAGGCCCTACCTGGAAGGATACCGGTTCACGGTGATCACGGACCATCAATCGCTTAAATGGTTACATTCCATTCAAAACCCATCTGGCAGACTGGCCCGATGGGCACTCGAAATGCAACAATTCGATTTTGAAATCGAGTACCGAAAGGGGACACTTAATGTTGTGGCTGACGCTTTATCCCGGGCACCCTTACCAGATAGAGGGGAAGGGTTGGCCGCCCTAACCTCCAGCCAACCTGTGGACTGGTATACGAGGAAGTTCGAGGAAGTGCGGAAAAGTAATGGCGGGTTGCCAGATTTTCAAATTGTGGAGGGCAGATTGTTCCGATATGTGCAAAGGAAGTCCATTGTGGCAGGGCGCACCGCAATGGAAACTTTGTGTGTCCAATGAGCAGAAGGGACGAATTTTGAGCGAGATCCATGATTGCGTTACGGCCGGTCATCTGGGGGTACATAAAACCGTGAAGAAAGCCCAGCAAAACTACTACTGGCCGGGTATGGTCAGGGAAATTCGCCGTTACATAAGATCCTGCGAAGTTTTGCGGCAAGTATAAGGTGGAAGTACGCGTGTGTGATGGATGGGTACGATTGCGGTGCCTGGGACGAGTCAAGGAGTTTCACCTTTAGAACGGGTTTTTCTGTATCTTAATGGGGGTATTTCATGAATTGTATGTAAATAATAAGATTTGAATTGGAATTGGAGGAAAATATTTTTTGTAAATAATTAGAAAATAAGGTTTGAATTGAAACTGGGAAAATATATAGGAAAAATAAAAGGGAAAAAAAAAATAAAATAAAATAAAAAAAGAAAGAAAAATATATAAAATAAAAAAGAAAAAAAAAAATATATAATAATAAAAATAAAGAAATGGGAAAATGAATTTTACAAAAGTAGGATAGTTAAACGCACTTATTGTCGAGGCGAAGCTCCTTAGAGTTCGGTAAAAGTTACCTTCGGGTAGTGCAGATCAAAAGATCGAAACTCGCATGGTGCATGGGGAAAAACTAGATAGTTTTTTTTTCAAAGTAGGGGGGGAATGTAACGTGCCGTTACAAATAGTACTTACAAGTATGCTTATAATTGAATACCGCCTTTTTGGGAAGATACTTTTTCACATACCAACTACATACAACTACTAGTACACATACCCAATAGTGCTGCTATGCTAATAATTCTCACTGAGTCTATGAAAAGTATTGCTTATAGTGTGAAAGTTGGTACACTAAAGTAAGCTTGAATCCAGTTGGAGTTTCAAACTATACTTCGTCCTACCAGCCGAATTATAGCAGATAAGCCGACAAGATTCCAGTTTCCGACACGTGCCGTAGTGTAGACCAGTAGATTTAGCGTTTTAAGGCAATAGCCGAGATCTGTAGTATTCATCTCGCTATTTATCGTTTTCTTTAAGGCAATAGCCGAGATCCGAAGCATTCATCTCGCTATTCATATTTCTAAGGCAATAGCCGAGATCTGTAGTATTCATCTCGCTATTTATCGTTTTCTTTAAGGCAATAGCCGAGATCCGAAGCATTCATCTCGCTATTCATATTTCTAAGGCAATAGCCGAGATCTGTAGTATTCATCTCGCTATTTATCGTTTTCTTTAAGGCAATAGCCGAGATCCGAAGCATTCATCTCGCTATTCATATTTCTAAGGCAATAGCCGAGATCTGTAGTATTCATCTCGCTATTTATCGTTTTTCTTTAAGGCAATAGCCGAGATCCGAAGCATTCATCTCGCTATTCATATTTCTAAGGCAATAGCCGAGATCTGTAGTATTCATCTCGCTATTTATCGTTTTCTTTAAGGCAATAGCCGAGATCCGAAGCATTCATCTCGCTATTCATATTTCTAAGGCAATAGCCGAGATCTGTAGTATTCATCTCGCTATTTATCGTTTTCTTTAAGGCAATAGCCGAGATCCGAAGCATTCATCTCGCTATTCATATTTCTAAGGCAATAGCCGAGATCTGTAGTATTCATCTCGCTATTATCGTTTCTTTAAGGCAATAGCCGAGATCCGAAGCATTCATCTCGCTATTCATATTTCTAAGGCAATAGCCGAGATCTGTAGTATTCATCTCGCTATTTATCGTTTCTTTAGGCAATAGCCGAGATCCGAAGCATTCATCTCGCTATTCATATTTCTAAGGCAATAGCCGAGATCTGTAGTATTCATCTCGCTATTTATCGTTTTCTTTAAGGCAATAGCCGAGATCTGTAGTATTCATCTCGCTATAACCGAAATCTCACGCACTCGTCTCGATATCTGTTGCATGCCTCGTAGTTAGTGCCCCTCCTAATCTTCGAGATCTTTAGAATTCGTCTCGAAATCGTAGAAGTTGCTACTATTCTATTTCGCAGGTCTCCCATCCTCCAGAGCCGAGCCGAATATCTCCAGCCCTCGCTAAGGTTGCCGAAGACTGCCGACCCGACTGCCGTTAAGGGGGTTATACCACCGATTACGCCCGAGCACGATAGATCACCACCGATTACGCCCGTTCGCAATAGATCACCACCGATTACGCCCGAGCACAGCAGATCACCACCGATCACGCCCGAGAACGATAGAATAACTAAACCCTAAAGATAAGAGAAATTATAGTTATAAGGTTATTTTGGTTAAATAAAGTTGCGTGCGCAACACGATTATATTGTTATTACAACTCAGAAAATCGTGTGTTTTAATTCAAAGGAAGCAGACCTTTGACGGACCTGGACAGACTGAGTAATACCCCAGCTGAAAAGAAAACTGCATCACAGCACATAAAATTAAAGATCGGAAAATTTTCTTTAAGAATATTGACTCAGAAGCTGAAGAAATGTCGATTTTTTACCAATTTTCAAGCAAAATTTAAGAAAAGCCCAAAAAAGCTCGATTTTTGGTAAAAAATCGATTTGCGCGACCTCTAAACCACCTCCGAAAAATCTGAAAAAATTCTCAAAAATTCTTATCCTTATGAGTATTCAAATTAAGAATGATCCCCAAAATTTTTTTTTGAATGGGACACCCTAGTCACCATGTGTTAGTTTGGTTACTTTGGTTCGTTACATTACATTTTATTGATAAATTCAATATATTTTCTGTTTCCTTTTTAAAATAAAGCTCAACAAAAAGAAGTGTATTAATTATTTTAATTTGTAATATTATTTTAGTTCGTTATATTACATTTTATTGATAAATTCAATAATAGTTAAATTACAATACTAAAGTAAATAACAAAACCAAAATCGAGCAACGTACAAGGAAACCCGTATTCTAAGGATCAAAACAAGAAACTTTGCCGAAGGAACCATACCTCTAAAACGAATTCTGATGTCCCAACTTTTGACCAGTACGGTCAAATTTTGAAAAATCCCACTTTGACCCATTTAGAGTGCCCCAATCGAATCCAACACAATCGCATATAATTTATACATTCATCTGCTAGAGCGTCTTCCGGAGAAGAAATAGAGACCCTACCCAGCAAAAAATTTTCGTGTTTTTAGAAGCAGGACAAAACAAATGCGCTGATGTAAGTGCTTACCATTACATAATACTGAGAAGCAGCAAAAGAATCGAATAATTTTCGTATAAAAATAACCAAAAAAAAAAAATTTTGAGCTTTCTGATTTCCCTTACAAGAATGCAGGTTGTAAGCAGCTTACCTTAATCCCTTACAAGGATGCAGGTTGTAATGCAGAAAGTTTAAAATCGTGGATTATAAACGATCTGTACCTGTTTTACCGAGTGATTTCCGATCGTGTTTGGTGTTTTTGAGTATGTTGTACAAAATAAATAGTCATTAAATTGTTTCTGAAGAGCTAGCACGTGGTCCGGAAACAAATTAAATTATTATATTAATACACTCAGGGAACTTCTGCTTTAAAAATATGTAGTTGTTTGGGTTGTAATACAGTTTCATTATTTTTAATGTAAATGTAAGTCATTTGTAGAACAAATAAAATGTTTAACTAACATTGTAGTTCATTTAAAAAAACAACTCACATCAAATGACTGTTTTATGATTTTACATTCATTTTTTACAGTTGTTTTTTGTTATTTAAAAAAATAAAAAAAAAAATTTTTGGTTTATTTTTTACTACCATGTGGTTCATTTTTACTACAATGTTAGTCATTTTTGAACATTAAAAAACAAATGACAATGTTAGTTGAATTTAATGAAATGTAAGTCGTCCTTTTTTTAAATGAAATTTCATTTGTTTTTGACTACAATTGCAGTCGTCTTTACCAACATAATTTCCTAAGTGTATGTCTAAAATTTTAACAACAAAAAATTAATAACTGTAGAATTTTGTGTAAAATAAATTATATAATATTCATATTATTACTTTTAACCGTAATAATCTAGACATGAAAAATAATTTTACTGAAAGCCATGAAATTACAGCTTTTTATAAGCGCTAAAAAGTAATGCTTCCAAGTGGGAATTCGACATATAAAAATCATGGCATATGTAAGCAGGTTTGTAAGGGATTCTTTGTGGCTTACTCCCTTACAAACCTGCTTGCAGGTAAGCAGCGTTTTTTACTGGGTAATCTTGGAAACACTCCTCCTACTTTCTGAAATATCTCTATCCCGAGATTTTTACATTTTGCTATAAAAACACGGCTAAAAAGGCCCTCTTTCAACTTAAATTTTAACCGCTTAACGGTCACCTAGAATGATGATTTATGCATTAATCTGCTAGCGCGTCGCCCGGAGAAGAAATAGCTCTCATAATCTTGGAGAGATTCTCCTACTTTCTGAAATATCAAAGTGAGCTTTTTCAAAATTTGACCCTATGGGTCAAAAGTCAGGACATCAGAATTCGTTTTAGAGGTATGGTTCATTCGGCAAAGTTTCTTATTTTGATCCCTAGAATACGATTTTATTTGTACGTTGAGCGCTTTTTTTTGCCTCCCTTCAAATCGACCCGCCCTACTGTATATGCAACACATGTGAACTGGTCAAATTGGAGATATTTTATTAAATGAAGTAATATTTATAATCAACTATTATTAAAACTAGTCTGCACAACTCTGTGCACGACGAGCTTCTGATCGTGGGTGGTATAATTTGAACACAGTGATTTTAGTAATATAATTTATTTATTAATTTAAGCTTAATTTAATGAAATCATACTAATGCCTAAAAAATAATTACAGCTGAGCAACAAAGGCATTTGCGTACAAAAAAAAAAAAATGTGGAGTGTTAATTGCTTTACATACACTCAGAATAGTATGTAGTTTACTGTTTGTAGTTTAATAAATAAGTTTTCAGTTGAGTTAAAAATAAAAGAACATGCATTTATTTTTGAAATAAAATTTTTTTTCAACATTTGTTCAAAATAATTTATTGCCATATCCGATTTTTTTAAGTTTCATTTATTATTTTCATTTATTAAAAGTTTCATAAAAATTTAAGCACAAAAACCGAAATATTGCAGTTTATTTGTTTTCGTTACAGTTATTATAAATTTAAATTATTTTTTTTTTTCGCAAAAAATATTCAACAGATTCATGTTTGTTTTTTTTTATTAAACTCGTTTTGTTTATATACAAAATTATTTCAATTCAAATTTCAAGAAATTGAAAAGAGATTTGAACTCGGAAGTTCGGAGTACAAGGAAAACTCTCTACTCACTACACCACAAACATTTATAAATGTTAAGTGCTAAATTTGAATTTAAATATTTTTTTAGGAAAACAAACATTGTCCCAAATCCGTTTACTAATAGTATTATGTTGTAGAATGGTTTTTTTTTTATTAAAATTGAATATAAATTTATTAACGCAAAACTAAATACAATTATAAAATTCAAAAATAAAAATCAAAGGCAATTGACTATAAACAAAATTCAAAGATTTACAAAGTTTATACAGTAGGTCCAAATACATATCAATTCCTCCGCACTAATTTAGGAAACGGTGGTGGTGAATAATGGTCCGGTGGCCTTTTAGTTCTTTGTGACCGACGTGTCGATGAATTTATTAGTGTATTCAAAATTTTATTTGTTTGACTACGTGATGGTAAATCTGGTTGTTGAGCTTGATTGGGAGTTACTGAGTTTGAAGGTAAATTATCGTTGGAACTTTGAGTTATTGTTTTTGAACGAGTTAGGCTGCAATTCACTAAATTCGAAGATGAATCATTTTTCGAACTTTGTCTTATGGATGCTAACAATCCTTGAGCTTCATTATATACCTCATTATTATTATTTTGTTTATTATAGTTTGAGCCTTTGTTTACAAATGTTAGCGAAGTTTTCTGAATTTGATTCTGATGTCTTTTGAATATTTTGTTGTCTTCATTCTTTAATAAATACATCATCTTTCCAAGTCTTTTAAAAACTTTAGCTTTAATCCAGCGTTGATCTTTAGAAAAATTCCGAATAATAACAATTTCATCAATATCAAATTTTGTTGTAATCGAACTGGTTGTTGTTGACGTTCTATCACTTGTAGTTGTATTTGGTAACAGGCAACTCAACATTGTCTTAGGTTGCCTACCATGCAACAATTCAGCGGGAGATTTTCCATTTTTACAGGGCGTAGATAAATAGGTTAATACTGCGTCATCGACATTATTACCATTATTAATTTGTTTCTTAATAGCTGTTTTAAAAATTCTGACGAATCGTTCCGCTTGCTGAAACGGGGCTGTAGTTAGATGTAAAATACTATGCAATTGACAAAATTTATTGAATTCCTCCGACACAAGTTGAGGACCATTGTCCGATACTATTACGTCTGGTAATCCTTCAATAGAAAAAATTTTTTTTAAAACGGCGATAGTTGCAGGTGTTTTAGTTGAATTCATTTTAACGACATAAGGAAAATGTGAATATGAGTCAACACAAATAAACCAATACGTGTTATGAAATGGTCCAGCGAAATCAATATGTACTCGCTGCCATGGTTGAGTAGGTTCTTGCCAAGAACTAAAAACTTGTTTGGGCATTGAGCTTTCCATTGAGCAAGCTGTACAATTTTTTATTAAATTGTCAACATCTTTATCTAAGTGAGGCCACCAACAATAACGTCTGGCCATCTGCTTTGTTTTTACTATTCCCCAATGTCCTTCGTGGAGAAGCTTTAAAATTTGTTTATGGTAACATTCTGGAACAACAACTCAATTATAGTCTGTTTGTAGTACAATAGGTTAGGTTAGGTTAGGTTGGAGTGGTAGCCGGCTCCGTGATCACCAGCACACTTAGACTCTGAGGTCCGTTGTGATACCACGAGACTGACGGATTACCGGTCAGACTCCACCGTTGAACCATTTAGAGCTCCTTACGAAGCTAAGGAGGTGCGGAATACCAGCACCTGAAAGATCCCCAAGGTCGTCAAAGAACGCCGATCCAAGTGAGGCCCTCCTACGTAGCGCCAGCGCAGGACATGAACAGAGAAAGTGCTCAATACTCTCCTCCTCCTCCTCGTCCCCGCAGCTCCTACAGAAGTCAGGCGATAACACCCCCAACCTACGAGCGTGTCTGCCAATGAGACAGTGGCCGGTTATCACCGCCACCATGTTAGAGATTTCCCCCCTGGAAAGCGACAGGAGCGCCCTCGTTCGCCCCAGATCTAGAGCCGGCCAGATGTGCCTTGTCACCACACAAGTCACGCCATTTGCCCACCTAAGGTTAGTCGCCCTCTCGGAGTTGAGCCGATTGTTCAGCTTACAGGTTGCTAGGGGAACACCAACTCCAGCAAATTCCGCAGGAACTTGCAGGGTGGTTCCTAGCCTTGCAAGCTCATCAGCTCTACAGTTCCCTGGTATGTCCCTGTGCCCCGGGACCCAAACGAGTCGAATGTCAAACTGCTTGGCCATCTCATCCAAGGATGTGCGGCAGTTAAGGGCAGTTTCCGTAGTCAGAGACATTGACCCCAGGGACCTTACCGCGGCCTGACTGTCTGAAAAGATGTTGATGCTCGTCGTGGACAGGACATTCCGTCCTAGCCAAGCGGCAACCTCTCCTATCGCTATCACCTCAGCCTGAAAAACGCTGCAGTGATCAGGCATCCTCAGAGCCAGTTTCAAACCGAGCTCCTCGGAATAGACGCCGAGACCGACTCTTCCGCCGAGCCCCGATCCGTCCGTGTAGAAATTTACGCCACGTCTCCTTGTCGGCATCCCACCCGCCCAGGAATCCCTGGTCGGTATGTGGACCTCAAAGAGACGTTCATACGCCGTCGCAGGAGTCACATGATCCACATTCCGTGGAGAATTTTCCCCCAAAATCGCACCGTGACCAAAACTATTGCCCACAAATTGCGAAATCGACCGTAGTCTAATGGCCGCGTCAGCCGCTACCTGCTTCCCCAGTATATCCAAGGGGATTAGATGCAATATGATCTCCAGTGCATCCGTTGGTGTAGTACGGAGTGCCCCCGTGATACTCACAGAAGCCATCCTCTGTACCCTTTTCAGATATCCCAGGTAGGTCGTCTTATCCAGTGCGGGCCACCAAACAATGACCCCGTATAAAAGAATAGGGCGAACTACCGCAGTGTACAGCCAATGAACCACCTTGGGGCTGAGTCCCCATCGCGCTCCAATGGCCCTCCTACAGGAGTACAAGGCAATCGCCGCCTTCCTCGCCCTTTCCTGAACGTTGTGCTTGAAAAGCAACTTCCTGTCCAGAATCACGCCAAGATACTTGGCTCTGTCAGAAAGTTGTATTTCCACACCGTCCAGGGTTACAGGCCCAAGATCGGGATCGTTGTTCCCCCTGTGAAATAGAACAAGCTCCGTTTTATTGGGATTAATCCCAAGTCCACAGGTCCTTGCCCAAACCGCCAGCTCCCTTAGAGCCGTCCGCATAATATCCCTAAGCGTAGACGGAAACTTCCCCCTTACCATTATCGCCACATCATCGGCGTAGGCGACCACGCCCCTGCCGCCTCTTTCCAGGGAAAGAAGTACAGGGTTTAAGGCCAAGTTCCACAATAGTGGAGAAAGAACCCCCCTCTGGGGCGTTCCCCTGTTCACGAATCGGGATATACTAGTGCCACCCAACTCCGCCGTAACGAGCCTGCCGGTCAGCATTACACTGATCAAGGCAATGATCGCCGGATCCACCCCCAGACTCGATAACGCCGCAATTATAGAGTCCGGTTGGATGTTATTAAAGGCCCCCTCGATGTCCAAGAAGGCCACCAATATGTACTCCTTAATCGAGAACGACTTCTCGATAGTACCAACAATCTCGTGCAGAGCCGTCTCCGTCGACCTTCCCTTGCTATATGCATGTTGTCTTGCAGATAGCAGTTTCGGGTCGATGGTCTCCCGCAAATAAGAGTCAATCATCCTTTCCAGTGTCTTCAACAGAAACGACGATAGACTGATAGGCCTGAAGTCCCCAGGGACCGTGTGTGATATTCTCCCAGATTTGGGAATGAAGACCACCCTCGTGTCCCTCCACCTCAATGGTACATACGCCGTGTCGACACAGCCAGTAAACACTCTCATCAAGAAGGAACCACTAGATCAGAGACGTGTTGTAGTTCCGCTGGAATGATGCCATCCGGCCCCGGCGACTTATAGGGCTTAAATCCCTTAATCGCCCAGGTAAGCCTAGGCACACTGACTATCCCGGGGGCTGCTCTCTCCAACCGAGACACAGCGCAATCTGCCCTCTGTCCCATTGTAGCGGAACTGCCCGGGAAATGTGCATCAAGAAGCAGGCCAAGAGAATCCTGACTAGACGTTCTCCACGTCCCGTCAGGACCCATGAGATAGCCCAAAGAATTCGGAGAGGTCGAGAGTACCCTGCGCAGCCTTGACGCCCTCAGAGACGTTCTCTATGTCCCCACAGAACCGTCTCCAAGACTCACACTTAGCTGCCCTAATATCCCTCTTGTAGAGTCTCAGCTGCAGCTTATAAGCAGCCCAGTCCTCGTCTGCTCTCGTGCCTTTGGCAACGTTGAAGAGCCTCCTGCAGGACGTTCTGCTCAGTTGCAGCTCATTCGTCCACCACGGAGGTTTTCGCTTCCCCCTAGGTTTCCGACTTGGACAAGCAGCATCCAGAGATGCGTTAAAAAACACTCGTGATCTGATCCACGAGCTGGTCTATCTCAGCCCCGGTTTGAGGCTGAGATGTTGGAACAGAGTCAAGTAGGCGCCCGAAAGTCCTCCTATACCGGACCCAGTCAGTCTTCCTATAGTTCCTAGGGATTACCTCCGCCGGACTCTTTTCGTCCAGCGAAAATTCCAAGTACCTGTGGTCCGAGAATGAGTGTTCGTCACCCACTCTCCAGTCCTTTATCCTCCCCGTAAGAGTGTCGGACGCAAAGGTGACGTCCAATACCTCTTGTCTGTTCGAGGTTATAAATGTGGGTTCATGACCCCTGTTACAGATATGAAGGTTAGTACTAAGTATAAATTCCAAAAGTGACTCACCTCTTTCGTTCGTACCTGTGCTGCCCCAGATCGGATGGTGTGCGTTGGCGTCACAGCACATTATCACGTGATGCCCAGCGAGTTCAGCCTCCTTTACCAGATCCGTTACCTTTCCTGGTGGAAGTGGGCCCGGGTCATCGTAGGCAAAATAGGCGGACACGAGCCAGTATGTAGCGCCACTAAGCTCTAAGCTGGCCGCAGTTAGATCCTTACTACTGAAATTGGATAGTAAGAAGATATTAAGGCTATTCTTTGCTAAAATGCATGATCTCAGGTTACCTTCACTTTTACCAACGATTAGCTTAAAGCCGGGAGTCTTCAGTCCGCAAACCTTACCACCATTCACCCACGGCTCTTGGACGAAGACTATATCAGCCGCACCTTCTGTCAGGCGCAGCAGCAATGCAGCTGAAGCTGCTTTAGAGTGGTGTAGGTTTATTTGCAGGATCCGCATCATCATTGATGGTTTTCCTCCAACTCCATCTCCACCACTGTATTGTCGGCCTCTTCCTCCGTGCTGTCCAGGAGTTCATCTTCGTCTCTGTTATCAGAGCCGAACAGCCCACTGACATCTCCCAACAATTCGGTGTCCGAAGAGAGATACCCCCCCTCGTCCTCCGGAAACTGTTGGTAGACAGGTCGCATGTGAGTTCTCCCCTGCCACCTCCTCCACCTCAGACACCTCCACTGCAGCCGATATTTCCGCTACAGTGGAACCTCCTGTTGTGTCGGAGTTAGCAGGGATGATCTCCTGATCCTTCTTGTAGACCTTCAGCAGTACCTTACCAAAGCCGTACCTGACCTTGCCTTGGGTCCTGGATAAGTGCGGAAGTGACTCGGCGTTAAGCAGTATAATTGCTTCCCGTCGAGCACCATCCAACTCACCCAATCTACCGATCTTCCAACTTGCAGTTGGGAGATCAGGATTGCAGGATCTCAGCATGTCGAGTACACCATCAGCGTCGACTGGGGATGCCGGAATCCAGGCATGAGCTCTAGGCCGGGACGGGATTTCGTGCTTAGACACTAAATCCAGTTTAGCCCCGGGGAAGATCTCCCCCACCCTGCTGATGGCTGCCTTATAGAAGGCTACTGACCGATTGTCTTCAAACGAGATCAGCTTAACACGACCCTGATACCATCCAGCGTCGTCACACAAAGGAGGCGAGCCTGGCATCTCCTCTAGGACCTGTTTGTAGACCTCCGCTAATTTAGCCTCGATCCACGCCCACTGGCCCCTCGGGATAGTGCCATCCTCGTCTCCCCTGTTTACGATAGCCATCACACGGTTGCCTTTCACAACTTCGCTAAACGACCTAGACTCTGGGTTTGTCCCCGTCTTAGGTCGTTTAGATGATGGTTTCTCGTCTGGCGAGCGCTGCCTCTTTCCAGCCGGTTGAAGGCTCTGTTTTGAAGTGCCCTGACTTTCAGAGGCACGTTTGACAGCCTCGGCGTCAAGTTCATCTAGAACGCCTTTGGCCCAAGAGAGCGACGATTTCTGTTGATCAGAAAGCGTAGCAGGATCCTTATTGCCCAGTTTTCCCACAATTTTGGAACAGAGCCGCTTCTGGTTGTGTCTAACTTTAGACGGACGGACTTTTTTGCCTGGAACCGGGTTATCCAAGCTCTTATCGGCTATCCCCAACCTAGGTCTAGCGTCAGAATGTGCCGACTGGCCCACTCCCTTAGCGGATGTTCTGGGGTGGCCAGAAGCTTCTAGCTGCACTCCAGTTGATCTACCTGGGACGAGGTTACAAGTCGGCACATTTACCGTGCCTCCCCCGCCTAGACTACGACCTACTGTCGCAGTCGGCTTTTCAAGGCCCGACTCTTTGGTCGAAGCCTTCGGATACTGACTGGTAGAACTAGTTGGTCTAGTCAAACCAGCAGTGAATGTATTTTTTTCTTCATTATTATTTTTTTGTTTATTTTTATTTTTTTTATTATTATTTATTGTTATTGTTATTGTTATTGTTATTGTTATTGTTATTGTTATTGTTATTGTTATTGTTATTGTTATTGTTATTGTTATTGTTATTGTTATCGTTATTGTTATTATTATTATTATTATTGTTTGAGTTCATTTTTGGTCCCACGAGTGTGGGGGAAGGAATGTCCACCGCGTCATAGCCCCCGATAACGCAGTAAGGGCGGCCTCTGCCTCTACCTACTTGCTGAGGTGCCCAGGTATCAGCAAGACTCCGTTAAAATACAGTTGGTTACCCCTAACTGCAAACCAACCGATGAGCACGGGTCGTGTAACACTCCGGTTTAGGGGGAGTGACCTTTGGTCGCGCACCTTTAAAGTCTCCTGCCACAAGACAAACCCTGGAGGCCAGAATTTGTCCTGCGACTGAAAACCACAGTGCACTTAAGCCCTCACATCGCGTCAAGATTGTCACTCTTTGGTGAAGGTTGTAGTACAATAACTCCATCTAATGTTGTTAAATTATGACGTCTGTCATAATAAGGTTTAAAATCCTTGTCAATATCTTTTGGCCAACCATTTTTTATATATGTGAATACTTTTGATAGAGTTTTTTCCTTTTTAGTACTTTCAGCTATTTTATAAGCATTTATTGGAAAAGACGACACATCCTCAATAAAATTTACTTCAAAAGCCTCTATTTCTTTGTCAAAATTTTCATCGGAAGCACACGGTAATCTTGACAATGCGTCAGCATTTGTATGTAAATTCGTAGCTTTGTATTTTATATCAAAAGTGTAACTTGATAGAAATAGAGCCCATCTTTGTAAACGGTGAGCTGAATGTACAGGTATACCCTTGTTTGGGCTAAATATAGATACTAGTGGTTTATGATCGGTTATTAATGTAAATTTTCTTCCATATAAGTAATCGTGAAACTTCTTTATACCATAAACAATAGCCAAAGCTTCTTTCTCTATCTGACTATAATTTTTCTGACTTGTATTAAGTGTTTTTGAAGCATGTGCAATCGGCTTTTCTGAGCCGCCAGGATAAATATGAGAAATAACAGCACCTATGCCAAATGATGATGCATCTGTGGCTAATAATATTGGAAGATTTTCATCGAAATGTGAGAGAATAGTTACATCTATCAATTGTTGTTTTAATTGCTTAAAAGCATTTTCCTGACTATCACCACAGAAAAATTTAACATCTTTTCTGCGTAATACATTTAAAGGTTCTGCCACAGTTGAAAAGTTTTTAATATATTTCATATAATAAGTTATTTTTCCTAGAAAAGCTTGAACATCTTTAAGATTTTGTGGTCTTGGCAACTCTTGAATAGCTTTTTGTAGTACTATTACCTTTTAATGTAGAAAGAGAACTCTGAGCAGATTCATACGTTTCGGCTATCGAAATTACTTCAGCTAATGTTGGATTTTGTCTTTGTAGAGCGGCATTTCGAACAGCTTCATGTGGCGAATGTAATATAATTGCATCACAAATCAAATCATCCACAAAATCTGTATTACAGTTAGCGTTTTTGCATTTAAAAGAAACAATGCAATCCACAATTCTGTTGGTACTACTGAACTTCAAATTTAGTGGCATATTTGATTGCGAATACCGTATTTGTAGTAAGCACTTTTGATTATCGATAATTTTTTAAAAAAAATTATAGATGGTACCAATTCTCTCGTATTAGCACAAAATAAGTGGTTGCTTCTACCGTGCACAATTAATTACTGAATTTTATTTGAAAATTTGATCGGAAATACCAATAAATGGATTGTGTTTAGTTCCTTTTCCCGCTTTTTAATTTCCAGTACAGTATTTTTGCTTTATTTCATCGATTATTGGTAGTTCAAAATAAAATAACGTCCTATCAAATAAACAACCAATACTTTTTTTGTGTGGTCTGCTTTTGTTTTGATGGAATTAACTTACAAGAAATGTGTTCATATTTAATGCACAAAACTTTGTATTTAAACCACTGTTTCACGTTTTGTGAGGGTTTTTACAGTTTCAGCGAATATGAACGCTTAATGAACAATTGACCTGAATAAATGTTAGTTGTTTAGAAAGAGTCAATTAATGGAAAATAACTCGACATAAAAAGTTTGTTTGCATATAACGGTTTATACTATATATTCGCGATTTTTCAAAAATTGTATTTGGCAGCATAGCTTTCCCAGTTGACCCCATAGTAAGAAACGTCTTATATTATAAATCTTTTAGTCCGTAGAATTTTCACTCTGCCAAAAAACGTTATCAATATGAAGTCTTTTTCTAAAACGTATTCAAATAAAAAAATGTATGTGCGCCACGGTAAGCTAGTTGGTAGCGTGCTGGCTTATCAGTGCGGGGGTCGTGGGTTCGGTTCCCACCAGAGGCACTGGTCTGTTTTCGCTACAACGCGCCGAAAGCCATAGTAGCTAGTGCTCGGTTAGGGAAATAATATATAATTTGTAATTATATGATTATTAATTAATAAAAGAAAAAAAAAATAAAAATAAAAAAATGTATCCATTATTTAAAAAGTTGTTAAGGAAAAGTTAAAATAACTCATATTTTATGAAAAGTCGCCAGGATAACGTTACCTTTCCTGTAAGGGATATAATATTAAGTTTTGTTTTAGGCTTTAAGGAATAGGATTAAATTAGTTATTATAATAAAAAAAAATATAATAATTTTTTTTTTCTCAAAATCACCAAAATGGCGAATATCTTGAAAACCGTTAAAAATGTATTACAAGTTTGTTCTACAATCTTAACATTTTGATACAGAACTCATGAAAAAGTCCTGAACCGCGTAGTTATAAGTCATTACAAATTTGAAGTAAACTATTTTTTTTTTATTTGTATGTGAATTTCAATACAAAATATTCGAAAAAATTTAAATTTATAGCGACTTTAAAACGTCATTCGATTTCACTGAAATTTGGAACATCCCAGAAAAATATCAGTTATGTGCTGTTATTACCAGTATCTAAATTATAAGCTGTAGAATTAAGGCCAACAGCATATAATTCGGTGTCAAAACTCATTATTTATGTTCGATGAGGTCTTCTTGTAAAGAAATTGGTAGAAATTGACAACCGTACAAAAATAAAAGTACTGGCAAACCCAAGTTATTTTGTATGCAAATCAAGTGTTTTTGCCACTATAGCCTGCAAAATTCACTGCCCCTCTTTTTTTTTTAATAATACTACAACTTATTAGAGTTTACTCCTTCAATCTGCAATAATTTATTTAAAAAACTTAAACCGAACTTGGTTGGTGGTTGTTATAACGGGTTAGAGGGCTTAGGGTATAGAGTGTTAAGTTAATGTACTTTACCGTGTATATAGTTTCCAAATCACAAGATATATATTTTCAGTAAACTACGTTATAATCCAGGGTTTTTTTTTTATTATATATATTAATTTAATTCTATATATGTACAATTCTTTTAGGTTAGGGTATTTTACTAACTAATTTCATTAGATTTTAGGGTATTTAAAATTAATTAGATTTAAGGGTTTAATTAGTTTTTACACATCTTTAAGTTTGATTTAGTGTAAGCGTTTAAATCATAGTTTTAATTTGTTGCTTTATAAAGTTTTCTTGAATGTTTCACTTTACTAGGGTTGTTGGGGTATTTTATTCTCGATCACAAGCGCTTTTTATAAACAAGATGTTACTTTGTTGAGAGTAAGAGAGCAAGTGTGTGATCAAAGCGCAAATGCTGACAGCTAAACTTTATGCTGAGTTGCATTTGCGTGGGGTTTGCATACTAGAGGGCGCTGTTAAAGTCAGGGTTGGGATTACTTCAATGTTCACCAAAGTGAACAGTGGTTTTAATAGGAGCGTCTAAACATTTCACAAAATTATTTAAATTTAAGGTATTTGGAAAGTACAAAATTTTTTGAATTTCCAACGTTATGTCAACTGTGGCAACCAATGGTTGGCCACTGTTATCATTCGAGTAACAGGACAATACTCTCAACAATGTTAATTCCACGTTCTGCCAACACATAACCTACCGCTGCCTACGCTTTGCCAGTACTGTGACGATTGTTCTTTTCTGCCTGGCTAGTTTCGCATATTTACTTCATGAAAGAATGCATACAATTGGTACACTCGTTTACCCGCTGCATTGCAAAAATATAATAATATTCGTATTATTATTATTCGTATGCTTAAAAGCAACTTAAATGTATGTGGCAATAAGTTTGAAAATAATAAGGCTAACGCTTATACTTATGAATAATTAAAAACTAAGTAGTTTACAATAAGACATTATATTTGTAGCTAAATAAGTAGTCTGCGTAAGCTTTACTGATTATAAAAACGACATTGTGAGACAAAATTAATTAGTGCTGACGCCAAATTATAATGTGTTAATAAATGTATTTGCATTATATAAATACTTGCTGGGATATGTTAGCGTTGCCAATTTACAAAGATTCAGCAGTGAAGAGCACAAAAAAACTTTGAGAAATAAGAGGCTGTTACACTCGTATAAGAAAAAGTTAGTACAAAAGTCTGTTAAAGAGGTTCTAATTGAGTTGAACTTATGTTTAATGTTGCTTACGCTTAAATCAATTATTTAGCTAAAGTTATTAATTATCTTAATTTACTACACTGATAGAAAAACCGTCATAACCCTAATGTATTTTGACATCAGTTCTATGACAAATGTCTTCGTTTTTGACCCCATGACACTTGTCATCACGGTGATGTCAGCCTTAACATCACTTAACCAAATTGTCATCAGGGTCGAATACTTAAATTGTGTCATCAATGGGATGAGACATCGGCATCACATAAATGACGAATCGGAGTCAATTTAATAAAAAAAATGTTATCATTGCGATGACAGATAATTAGTTTTATCCTTCCGCTGAACGAATATGGTTGTGTATACGCTTGAACAACGCTGGGAAATATTGCGACATTTGAAAATCATGGTAATGTTGCAGAATGTGTGCGAAAATGAATGATGCCGATTTAGCCAAAAAAAATCATCTTTTCAGATGAAGCTCATTTTGATCTTGGCGGGTATGTAAACAGGCAAAATTGTCGCATTTGGGGCACAGAAAACCTGCACGCATACATTGAAAAGCCGATACACCCAAAATGAGTCACTGTTTGGTGCGGATTTTGGTCCAGAGGCATAATTGGACCGATCGATGTATGGCCAGCCGAGGCAGCCATTTGAATGAAATTATTTTCCATTATTAACCGGAAGGATTGTACTTTCAAATAAAAACAGAAATTTGAGAAAATATTCAGTAGTTTTTTTTTATAGCATTTTCAAAAAAAAAAGTTATTTGGCGGACCCGTTATAATGATTACATGTCATCAATATGAATATTATATATTGTATAAAGTGCTTCTTGCTTTGACAACGAATGTACATCAATATGATGTATCTTATGCAATTTTAGAAATGCGTCTAAAAACAAAAAATAAGGAATACACATTTTTACTAAAACACACTTTACAAACATGTTAACGTTATTTAGTTTTATTCTTTATTCGTACTTTTATTGTTATTAGTGCACAAAATGTGGCATCGAATTGATGTCACTGTTGTCATAGCACGGATGACGCGTAAAATATGACAAAATTATATGATAACGTTCGTCATTAAATTGATGTCACTTATTGCATCATTGATGTCATTTGTAATAACATTGATGTCACAATTCTGATGTTAGGGCATCATCAATAAGAAGATGCATTTTTCTATCAGTGTACAGAAACAAATTTCATCAGTGTTTCAACTAATTTTTTAGCCTAATATTTAGTAATTCAAGACTCTCATATACTAATTTGCCTATAAATTTGAACAAAAATTGTTTTAAAAAAAAAATTTTTTCTGTCTCCGCTATTATCCTCATAAAATATGCTGTATTTCGAAAATTAAGCGTATTTATAAACCACTTATATTCCTGATAAAAAATATGAACCTGCCTTTGGTCAGATCCGGAGAGAACATTTTAACAGAATTTTTCTGCTGAGAAAGCTTTAAAACTCTGTTGATTTAGCTTAATTATTAGCTAATTTACCTAGTATTGTCAATATATTTAACAGTCTATTTAGTTAAAATATGTAACTAAACTAGCTAAAGTTTAGGTCATCTAAATTCAGCAAAATACTATTATCAAATTGATTGAAAATTTTGCGGGCACAAATTTAGGCCATTTTTTCTGTTTTCGTAGTTGAGTTTTTAAACTATTTGCTCGGACTTTTTTATAAGTGTCACGTCAGTTTCAACACACATCGAAAATGTTTGAAATTACTCATATATATTATCTATGTTTCAGAAATTCATTCGCTTCATTGAGCTTTATATGGTTTTTTTAATATATTCAGTTGCTATAATTTAAAATATACCAGGCAGAAAATGCCACCAGAACAAAAAAAATAAATAGTACTGGCAAGCCATTTTATTTTTGTAAAGCCTACCTTGTTAGTAAATACCAAAGCTACAATTCGCACAAAAGTGACTTAACTCAAAATTTAAATTTTCGGTTTTACATGCTTAAACCATGCACAATACACTTGTTTATCTATAAAAAAAAATATCAGTGTATTTTTTTGTTGCGAACTGTTGATAAAAAGCAGTAATGTCTTTCTTTATGTTTCAATTGGCATAAAGTTGGAAATATTTTTTTCCATTTCTGAAAAATTAAAAATTTTGAGTGGAGTCATTTTTGAACTAGGTGTGCGAACTAATATTGTACCAGAAACCCACTGTTTTTTAAAGCCAGTGTTTTACTAGTACCACCCAAAAATTCTTTGCCAATATTGTTTTTTTCCACATTTTATTGTAATTCACATATTTATAGATGACATAAAAGACTAACACCGAATTGGTTTTCTGCTTCAGTAGTTGGATAATTTTAAAACGCTTGTAATTAAAAAAAAATAAATATTTGTTTTGAAAAAGTATTTTTATCTATAACACAGTATAGAGCCAACGGATCCGCGTTCTTCTATTTGTCTAATTTTATGCCTGAGACCTCTAATCATGCTTTGGACGATATTCATGTCAATTTTTTTATCACATCGTTTAATTTGTTTCTTCAGTGCATTTGGCTTCCAAAATATTTTCATACACTTTTTGGAATAAAAGAACTTAAAAGTTAGCAATTGGACGCGCTTTTGGGACGTTTGGAGGATTTGCGTATTTCGGCACAAAAGGTGCACAAAGCAGCATCAAGCCATTCTAACGTCTTTTTGGCATAATGACAGCTTGCTAAATCTGGGCATCAGAATGAAGTCCAGAGTTAATACATCCGTTGTTCCAAGCAAAAGAAAAGTATTTTACATCATCCAAAATTATTTGAATTTTTTTTTCGTGAAGTTTTTTCTCAGTTGTCTGCATTTTGTTTGTACTTCTGCCAGTTTTTTTTTTTTTTTTTGTTTTTGTTGGTACTGTCTTCCTGTGGTAATGTATCACTTTCATTTGTAGTAAGTTTTCCAACTAACGATTTGATTTAAGTAACAGCCGGTTTTTTTAATTTAACAAGCTCAACTGCGGTATTTTTTTTTTTGAACGTCCTTTCTTTTTATCCAGCTTGATGCCCCTCCATTTTCAAACAGGACAAAACTACCATGATTGTTAATCTATTCCAACACTGTGCCGATTGTATTTTGCTGCCTGGGATGTACTTAAGTAAAATTCAGAATATTTTATAAAATTTTGTAAAGTTTTTTTTTATTATATCTCCAGTATGGAACCCAAATATACATACATTTTGCCAGAATTATTGGTATTGACTTTTATGCAAATATTCTACACTTGATTAGCCACAAAATTGAATAATTAAAATACCAACAAAATACCAAAAATTTACCAAGGATACAATCTAATTTTCTCCATCTTAACATATTCAACGCATTCAGATTTTAACTCATGATATATGCAAATTAGTTTTAAGAAGAATTTTCCACTAGACTACAGACACGAATATTCAAATAAATATGTACAAATAGTGGTGGTGAAAATAATACCACTGCTTTTTTTATATATTTAATAGTCTGCAACGTAGATAATGAATTTTTGATTTCAATATTTGTTCTAAGCAGGACCAACACAAAAACAGTCCGACTAAGCTTAACTATTGAATAAATTTTTATAGTGAACAAGAAATTGAGCCCTTTATTTGTAAATATTAAAAAACCTAAAAATAGAACTGTTGTGTTGTTGGAGTTGTACTTCTGAGATTATGTATGCAAGAACAAAAACACCGTGTATTGAATAAAACTAGTTTTAATCACAACAAAACTCGATCTGACGATAGATCAGTGCGCTAAAGCGCTCTGTCTAACGTGTAGTGCGAGTGCATGTGGCATTAAAAATCAGTTTATCTGTACCTCGGTCAGTGATTGCACAGAAAATTTCATATAGACGCAATCGAACAAATAAAAAAACATAACAAATATTACATTATTCAACTCAAAAAAAACAGGGTCACTGACGAAGGTTCAATACCAGAAACTGCGCAGTCTGATTCAGAAAATTGAAAATTTACAATGTAGTTATGATTTTTAGAAAATACACTCATTCTTCTCTACCATGCCATAAATTGCATATAAATTATAGTATTAATTGCAATTGTCTGAAAATTCAAACTTATCCAAAATTTTATATATTTAAATATCTTTATCCGTCTGGAATTAATATTCTGGCAAAGTTTCAACTTTGGGTGTTAATATTTCGACTAGAGGGCGGCTTGAGGCAAAAAAAAATATAAAAAGTTCTTAACAAAGCATTGTTCTATATAAAAAATGTCCAGCTGATCTTTGACGTGCCATTAATGAGTTATATAAGTTAGTTACTAACAAAAAATCTTTTTTTTTTTTTTCTATAAAATTTTTTTTTCGCACTCACATAATGCTATTATTTTGACCAAGCTTTTTATACACAAATGTAAATAAATATTTAACCGTCACGCACACAATAGTAGTACAAATGTACTACCAGCGTATTATTTTACCTTCTGTCAATTTAATATTGGGTGTACAGATAAAAGTAAAACCTGTATTCCTCGTTGAGGATAACATCGTTAAACAAAATTATGTAAATGTTTTTCAGTGTTTATAAGAAAAAAATGCTCCAAGTTTTTATGTGTTGTATTCTATACAACGGTAGTACAAATGTACTACCAAATATTTATTTATTTTTAACAGGATTATTATCAATTTATACATAACAAAACCATATTTTATTATTATCCAGAGACCTTTAATAACTGTTAATTTTTAGTTTCACAAAACTCACTTAACTAAAGTTGTCTTATTACTATGTTACATACACATATAAACTCCTAAAGATGAATTCTTAAAGATGACTGATAAAAAAATTTTTTTTTTTTATTTATTAATAATCATATAATTACAAACTATATCCTATTACCCTAACCGAGCACTAGCTACTATGGCTTTCGGCGCATTGTAGCGAAAACAGACCAGTGCCTCTGGTGTGAATCAAACCCACGACCTCCGCACTGATAAGGCAGCACGCTACCAACTAGCCTACCGGGCCGCACATTCATTAAAATTTATTATTTGATCTTAGTCTAAAAAAAAAGAACTTTAAAAACTAAAATTGTTTTTAAATTTGAAAACAAAAGTATCAGTAATTGTTTAAGTGTTAATATAAAATAAATGTTATTTTATAAATACCGTATAACAACTACGTTAAAAATCCTTTTTTAACAAATAAAATATTAGCACTGGTCATAAGTAGAGAATATCACCATAACTTTACAATTTTAAAGCTATAACAAGTTGATTTGTCATAGGTCAATTAAAAAAGAATCAAAATACTTGTCATATTTTTAACAGTAATTCTAAAAAATTAAAAATTAAATTTATTAATAACCTCATTTGATAAGTTCCCATTAATAAACACATACAAAATGATCCGAAAAATGGGTCTTCTACATATATCTAATTATATCAAATAAGATACAATTTTATAAAATTTTATCCGGGATTTGTCCATATCCGGGACATTTAATTATATCGAACTACTTATAAATAAGGTTTTATATAATTTTACGCGATAGTCGACATGCTTTTTGTGACAAAACAGAACAATATATTGAAATATTTGCTGAGATTGTAATTAGAAAAATTACAAATGAAACATTTAACATTTTAACAAATTCATTAATAAACCTAATAGTTTTAATAAAATTTTGTGTAGAAATGAAGTTCGATGAAAAGCTTTATAAAATAACATTAATTACATTTATAGTATGAATTTTAATGTCTTTTTCAGACAATTGAAATTAATACTATAATTAATATGCAATTTTATTTAATTTTAATTGTGAAAGGCGTGGTTGAGAAGAATGAGTGTATTTTCCAAAAATCATAACTACATTGTAAATTTTCAATTTTTCTGAATCAGACTGCGCAGTTTCTGGTATTGAATCTTTTTTTTGAATAATGTAATATTTGTTATGTTTTTATTTGTGCGTCTATATAATATTTTCTGTGCAATCACTGACCGTGGTATAGATAAACTGATTTCTAATGCCACATGCACTCGCACTACACGTTAGACAGAGCGCTTTAGCGCACTGATCTATCGTCAGATCGAGTTTTGTTGTGATTAAAACTAGTTTTATTCAATACACGGTGTTTTTGTTCTTGCATACATAATCTCAGAAGTACAACTCCAACAACACAACAGTTCTATTTTTAGAAACTTACCTCACTCTAATTATAGTAATTAAATGTGATAAATTGTGAAAAATTATTTGTTATTGGCTGTTCCCTATACGGATTTCATTCTTGCCTAAATAAATCATCAGGGGATAATGTTCTTAGATTTGCTACCACACTTTAAATTTTTACAAAATTAAAATATGATTTGTTATACTATTATACGCAACATTGTATTAAGCGATATCAAATTATCTATGACATCATGCTAATTAATATATAACATATGTTATAATATATGTCACATCTGCTACATATAATATCAATCGAGATATCTTAATATGTCTGGGACCATATCAAAAATTTTCGAGAAACCAGATCCAAAATAAAATTTTATATGATCATACGTGCCATCACATATATCAATATTAAGCTATATAAAGCTACGTTTTTATATAAAATTATATTAAGTATGAATGATTTACTTGGAATATTAATATATTATTTAGATTGAGACAAATAAATATTGTTCATAAAAAGCTTTAAAACTAATATTTTAATTATTTATTTCTTCAAAGAATTTGGTAGTACAAATGTATCACCGCTATGTGCGTACGTTATGATTTTTTCTTGTGTATCAGAGGGTTAATAGATGTTAGAAAATTTACTCAAAATCTTGAGTAAATACTTTGATTACTAACTTTTATAAATGCAAATTTTTATAGACTGTTTGCTGTAGGGTTTTTGTCAATTTTGTGTGTGAAGTTCTTAATTTGTATTAATACATGCATACACATTCATATCTATATCGTCATCTGAAATGTAAAAACAACCCTGCGGGAAATGAAGTGCCGATTGATCCAAAGTGACAAATCTGCGATATATCATTGGGCGGGACGTCCCGAAACTGGTGAAACCAAAAGTGTGGTATACCAAAAAGTGTTAGTTTGTGTAAAATGACCAATCACGTGACTATAGTAATGCTGATAAAACATTGACTGGTTGGTACCAGATATATCATATAACTGGAGAAAAGGTAACATAACATCAAAGTGTACTAAAGTAACTAGGGCCATTGCAGTTGAAGTTGATACTGGTCATTGAACTGGTTCAAAACCGTTAGCAGTTTATGAAAATATGGCAATTAGTGCCAAATTATTCAGTCCCTTGACTGCTACAAAGCGGACATAACACTGAAGGAATTTGATCTGTACCGACTTTGTGACAGTCGAAATGAAGACTTAACACTGCACTGGTTCAAAAGAAGTGAATACCGAACTGTTTAGATGGTGACCAACATAGTTAATGTTGAAGTTTTTCGTTGTGTATAGAAAAAATAAACATATTTTAAAACTGATTTTTGTTGTGCTCTTTTAAATTGGTGCTAGGACACACTGTTTTGGACATGTTCTATGACTGGTTCCGGACGGGTAATTAAACAACCCGTATATAATATGACACACGGCGAATTAAAAAGTGACAGGCTACTTACTAAATACTTTTCGTATGCCCGGCGACATGTACCCCTTAGAACTGTGCAGTGGTACGAAACAAATTTATTCCATTCAAACTAATCGTGTAACATAACACATTTCGCTTAATATGTGACTAGTATTCCATCAAACATTTTTCTTCTGTTCTACGATACGTACACCTAAACCAGTCACGTGATAATTATTTTCACACTGGTTCTGTTGCATATCACGTAAATCTTCAAATTATCATACTTTAACACGACCTACTTTTAATATGTCCCGTAGCTTATTCATTTAAGTCGGTACGGTGAAAGGTTACCGTCATCAAGGTATTCGCCACGTCACAAGTTGCTCTAAAGGTAGCAATTGCCACCTCTTATGACAAGCCCCTGTTAAAAGTACCGGTTACTTTCATATACCAGGAACGAAACTAGGACAGGTTCATACATCATTATTAAAGATTAATTTTTTCCAAATATTATTGATGATTCAGTACATCATTTATATGTAACCTTTTATTAAGTCATATAAAATTATATATAGATATAGATATAGATAGATAGAGATTTTTTTAACTTTTTCTTTAAATAAATAAATTATTTAAAAATATTAAAAAAAAAATTAATAAAGAAATATACAGCTTGGTTTATAAAAAAAACCGTCAGCCGGAAAATTGAGTTTGATTAATTTTTTGTTTTTATAAGTTAGAAATTGAATTTAGCTACTAACATTTTTCTATAGTTTAAAGCTATTTTAAGATAATTAAAAAGGCTAGACCAATAAGCATCTTTAACACAATTTAAAATATTTATTATTTGTCCTTCAGACAATCTTTTGCTGCGAAAAAAGCGAAGACGAATCTCATTTAGAACTGGACATATACCCAAGAAGTGTTGCATTGTTTATATTTCTCTTAGATTACACATATAACAAAGTCGGGTATCCCCTAATTGGTAGGAGTTGCCAGTTAGCCACAACACATCAGCTCTAGCTTTTAAAATTAAAGAAATTTGACTTTGTGTATACAACATATTACAATAAGTAGCACTTTTGGAAAAGTCTAACAACCTATAGAATCCAGTCTTGCTTTGTTGTGCACTTGTGACATAATAGAGGTGAATATTATGTCACAAGTGTATAAATAAATTCAAATGAATTTGACAAAAATAAATTGGAATTAATTTCCAATTCAAATGAATTCGGCAAAATGAATTGCAATTCATTTTCAATTCAAATGAGTTTGGCGAAATGAATTGCAATTCATTTCCAATTCATTTGACTTGAATTGATTTTGAATTAATTCAAATGAATTAGAAAAATGAATTGCAATTCATTTTCAATTCATTTGAATTTAATTGATTTTGAATTAATTCAAATGAATTAGAAAAAAAATTGCAATTCATATTAATGACGAAATTCGATCACCAAGTTGCTAACATTAATTCGGTATGAATGTCGTTTATAATTCGACCAACTGCTTCAAACGGATGTGTACCAAAAAATCGTATGCACGTTAGCGAAATTTACTTTTTCTCAAACTCTTCGTTCAGCTAATGACATTTATAACCAAAAATGCTCCTATGCTTTGTCGACCAAACATCAGCCGTGGTACAAAAGAAACTTCCACTTTTTATTACGTCCTTGATTTTAGCTTTAAAGTAACTCAAAGGCAAAGAAACAATAAAAAATCGCCATAATTTAAAAAAAAATCGTTACATTAACAATTTTGAACCGATTTTAAAAAACAAGGTGTCACTTTACGAATTATTAAATGTTCTTTAAAATAAAAATAAGAAAAAACAACGTTTTCAAAGAATGTTTAGGAAAAAAGGCGTTATAGATAAAAAAATAAAAAAAATTTAAAGTTCGAAATATTTTGGATAATATTTTCACATTTGTTTATTAAAAGTATAAACAGATATATATATATTTGCAAAGCTTAACTATTCATCTTTCTAAAACCGTTCAAAAATTTAAAATCGGATTAGAAGTAATTAAGTTAAAAATATTTTTGTCCGTAAAGTCCTGAAAAAACGTTTTTTGTCGATAACTTCAGATTTTGAGGGTGTATTCAAAATTCTGAAAATTAGAAAGTGATTTAATCAACAAAGCCTACAACCTACACTAGGTCATTTTACAAGTTTTTTTCACGGTAGCACCGTGTTATTAATCATATTTATAAAGTTTTCTTATATGTGATGAAGAGTTTCATAAAATGCATTTGAATTAATTCAAAATCAATTCAATTCAAATGAATTGAAAATGAATTGCAATTCATTTTTCTAATTCATTTGAATTAATTCAAAATCAATTCAAGTCAAGTCAAATGAATTGGAAATGAATTGCAATTCATTTCGCCAAACTCATTGGAGTTGAAAATGAATTGCAATTCATTTTGCCAAATTCATTTGATTTAAAATGAATTGCAATTATTCCAGCCAAACGCATATGAATCGATTCAAATTTCATTAAATTCGTTTTTTTGGCGAAAACAATTAATTCAATATTTTACTAATTCAGTGCACGAATGATTCGCGAATTAATTCAAAAATGAATGATTCATTTACAGCTCTGGCAGCTAGCACTTTTATATTGATTTTTACTATGATTGATGTAGGCATTTTCTACATTATACTATGTCATCCGGTTTTAAGATCCTTGTACCAATAAGTATTTTTCTCGATTACTTTTAAAGAAAGTTGGTGTGGTAATCTACCATTTTCATAATCAAAAACTGTTTTCAATATATATTTTAGATGCAAAGCGTATTTGTAAAAGTGTCCATCTTCTAGACCTGTTTCTAATGCAAGTACATAATTCAGTGTGTTTTCTGGGAGTTTGAGAATTTTTTTATGAAAAATCTGTGCAGTTTATCTACGTCCGCAAGACAATAGTAACTCCATATTTTAGATCCGTAGGACTGGATGGACCGGCACACTGTGGTCAAGATTTTGAAATAGCGGCCAAAACTCCTTTTGGTTTTTGTTCTCCGATTTTAAAGTTATTAGACTCATATGAAAGTAGACAGTAGTAAACCTCGGGAGCCAAAAAATTAGAACTCTATTTCAACTATTTCACTGAGAACAGGGTGGTCCAAAATGGGCTTTTTCAGAATTTAGTAAATTTATGATATTTTTAGTTAATTTTTAAAGTTTAAATGATCATAACTTTTTTGTTTTTCAAGATTTTTGGACGAAATAAATTTTGTGTTGTAACTTAACTTTATTACTGGTAACAAAATTGAAGCTCTACTGTTTTCAGAACAATTTAAATATTTTTTTTAAAAAAGGTCAAATTTCTCGGAAATTTCCTACTTCATAGAGCACAACTCCTGTGAGTCAAGCTGCGTCAAAACACAAATTTACTATTTTGTAGTCCTAACTCTCCCCTACATTCCTATATATACATGTCCATGCATCGGGACTGCACTTTTGAGCTACAGCAATAGTTCTATCTGATATATATTTTGAACGGAAAGATGAAAACGACATTATTTTACATATAATGAATAATCCATTCTTCAAAATATGCGACAAACAAGAAATTAAAATTCATAACTTAAAAATAAAAAACTTTTTAAATACTTTAAGAAAACGGTACAATCAATGTTCCAGAAACAAGAAATTGTTTTACTCACGCAACCAAGAATGGCTAAGAAATAAACTTATTTTTAAAAAGCCATCAGTAACTACCACGGAAACTGGAAAAGGTGGTCGACCAGCAAAGCCAATTGATAATTGTAGTGAAAGATCACGAAGACGCAAGCTTAAACATATCAATGAAGAAGTTTCTTGTAGCATCATAAAGGATTCATTTCTGCATCAAATTCAACCATCGAAAACTAAAAAGAGTAAAATTGCTATCATTGAAAAAATAGTGGAAGCAAGCCCCAGACGCACAAAAAGGATTTTAGAAAGTATGCCGACACCAACTGAAGAAAATAAATTTACTCCAGAAGAAGCATTTGCACTATTTTTGGATTTGAAAATGATTAAAAACCAATATACAGAATCGCGGAAGCGAACAAATGAAAAAAATTGTGGAATTTTTCCATCATATCGAGATATAGTTTCTGCCAAAAAAGATTGCTTACCTTCACCAACTGCTATTAGTGTAACTTCAAGTTCAGCAGAAATAAAATTGCAGGATCTTCTTGAACACACTGCAGAACGATTATTAAAGACATTTGATGCTGACTATTTAAAGAAGTTTAAAAATTGCAGCATGACTTTAATTTCTAAATGGGTATGTGATGGGTTCTCTGGCCAGAAACAATACAAACAATGTAATGCGGAAAATTCATCAGATGCCAATTTATTCATGATTTCTTTCGTTCCATTACGTTTAACAAAAACTTATATTGGTTCAGAGCCGTCAACTAGTAGAGCTGCAGAGATAGATGCATGGAAGAATGAAATTCCCTCGTCAACAAAATTTTGTAGACCAATAAAGTTTGCTTACAAAAAAGAAACTAAAGATGTCATAACTGAAGAAGTTGGCAAAATAAGAGATGAAATTAAAGAACTTCAACCAGTGATATTTGAATTTAATGACCAATGCATCGAAGTTAACTTTAAAATGTCACTTACAATGATCGATGGAAAAGTTGCACAAGCTTTAACCGAAACAAAGTCTTCGTCAAGCTGCACCATATGCCAAAAAACATCAAGTCAATTGAGCCAACCACCAACACAAGACGATAGTTTTAATGAAGCATATGAATTTGGAATGTCACCTCTTCATGCTAGAATTCGTTTTATGGAGCATATTCTTAAATTGGGATACGATTTGGAATTTGGCCCGTTAGGCGAAACAGTGAGAAACAACAAAGAAAATTTGGAAAAAAGAAAGCAAAAAAAAAAAAGATATTCAAGAAAAATACTGTGAGATAGGCCTTATAATTGACCAGCCAAAGCAAGGAGAAGGAAATTCTAATGATGGAAACACAGCAAGGAGATTTTTTTCCGATCCAGAAACTGCAGCTTCTATAACTGGAGTAGATTATGATTTAATACGACGATTCCAAATCATATTAGAAGTTATAGCATGTAGCAAAAAGATAGATGCAAAAAAATTTGGTCAGTATGCTAATGAGACAGCAACCCTTTATAACCAAAAATATTCTTGGAGACATATGCCAACCACAGTTCACAAAATTTTGTTCCATGGGGAACAAATAATTCAGCACAATATGCTTCCAATTGGAGATCTCTCAGAAGAAGCGTAAGAAAAAAGGAACAAAGACTACAGATTCTTTCGCGAGCAGAAAAATTTCCAGATATTGTACTAATGAAGATCTTATTAATATTTTGTTGTGCACATCAGACCCATACATGTCCAGTATTCGACAAAAATGGAAATCAACCTCATTAGAGTTAGATGAAGAAGCTAAACAACTACTGCAAAATGAAAATCAAAGCTATTTGGAAGAAATTTTTACTAATATTGTTTAATTAATACTAGTTTAAAGATTATTTATTTTTCAATGGTATTCTTTATTTAGCATTTAAGTATAACTAATTTAACAAAGTTTTAAGAGTTTAGGACTATTTTCCTTTTCTACTTAATAATTTAATAACAATATTGTATAATTTATTTGCATTTAAGTTTAACATTATTTGAAGGAGGAAAAATTTACAAAAAACCTTTCTGAAATTTTTTTTTTGATTTTTATAAAAGAAGAATTAAGGTTAGAGAATAAAATTACGTTGAGCTCAGCTCATTGATATGGTTAAACTCAGAGTCACGACATCTGTTATTGAAATTCGTAGTAAGCCTGTGGATGCGAGTGTTGACGAGTTCGACGTTAGCAAGGAAGTGTAGCCGTTGAGTAGAATAATGCCAAGGCAAGTTATGAATCATTTTTAACAGTTTATTTTGGGCTATCTGTAATTTTTTAATATGACACTGTGCAGCAGTAGACCACAATGGAGCAGCATAAAACATTATTGCGTGAAAAACTGATTTAAATATGAGAGTTTTATTTGTTATGCTGAGTTTATAATTTGTTTCTAATTTTAGTATAAATTTTTATTAATACATTTAAATAAAATATATGTGCACTTTAAATCAGTAGTAAAAGTTTACTTAAAATTTTATCGCTGTTGTGTTCTGTATATAATATATATACTATAATATATATGATATTGTTGGGAATTTCAGTGTTATTTTTCAGTTTAATCCTCACAAGAATTAGTTTTCTTCCAAAAAAACCAACCTTTGGCCCCTGTGAATATTGAGACTAAATAAATGTCAGGGGCCAAATGTTGGCATTTTCTTACCAAAATTAAGTTTAGGAATAATAAATAAGTATTGGTTGTAAAATACGATTGAAGAAAATAAGAAATTATAAAAAAAATACCTATTTAAAATGTCAAAATATTCAACTTTTACATGGAAACTCAACAAAAAATTAAAATGCATTTTTAACTCCACATTACTTACGTTCCTATCAGTCGATTTTTACGTTTGAAGCTTAAAGTCCCTCCTATTGAACAAAACAAAAAGCGTAAAAAAATACCAATCCGGTCAAAAGTTATAGAGTATATTTATTTTTTTATTTTATTTTTTTATTGAATAAGTTTGAAAGTATACGGTCGTCGAAATCGAATGTGTTTTAATCAGAGAAATGCGATAACGGTCTTCAAAGTTACATACTTACATACTTTTGGGAATTTTTACTTAAAAAAGTGAAAAATTTTTTTTGAAAACCTGTTGAAAATATTTACAAAAATTTAATTTTTTGTATGGAAATAATAGATAACGTTTTTTTTTTTTTTTTTATTTTTAAAAATTTTGACGACATTCGAGTGACAAACAAGAAAAATTTAATTTTGTAAACAAATTGTTTCAACAATTTTAAGAGGAAATTATTTTGCATTAGCATCAAAAAGGCATATTTTTTAATTTGTATTTTTTTATTGAATAAGTTTGAAAGTGTACGATGGTCGAAATCGAATGTTTTTTAATCAGAGAAATGCGATAACGGTTTACAAACATATGGCTCTTCAAAGTTTTTACTTAAAAGAGTGAATTTTTTTTTTTTTTTAATTTAAAAATAGAGTTTGTCTGCACACAACATTAATAAAATGTTTAGACCCTCGGTCAATTTCTAGTTGATGTCTTAAAAATAATTATACAACTTTTATTAAGATGAGGTAAAGGGTGAACAACTACATATTTCAAGTTTTATTGGTAACAATATTTCTAGGGAGTAGTTCTTAGCTTTCATAAAATTATAAATACAGCAGATATCGCATTTGAAAATAGCTACTAGATTTCTGAGAATGGCTTAACTACATGCATGACGCAAGTAATATAAAAATATATATAAAATTATATAAAAATTTGTTTTAGTTTTTCAATTAAAACCTAAAAAGTCAGCTTGATTATGATCATAACCCAGCACAAAAAAAACTCGATTTGGTAAGCAGTTGCTGACTATATATGCTTCCAAACTAGCGCTTCACCGTCATGCATACTATAAAGCAACTATTTAAGGCATTCTGTAGTGCTTCCCAAAATGCCTTCTTTGAAGCAATAAAGTATGCATACAATGAAGCAATAAAGTATCAATAAATCAATTTAATTTATTTAGTAAAAACGTCATTAACTGTATGAAAATTAAATTTTTTGTCAATTTTTTTTATAAAAATTAATGATTTTTTTTTTAATGCTTTCAAAGAACATTCAAAGTTCTAATATGCAAAGAAATTCGTTTAACTCATTAAAGGCACGTCATAGACACGCTAATCATTTTTTAACCAAATTTTGCAAAATGCAATGCAAAATGCATTTTTTAATTTTTTTTTAGAAAAATATTTTTGATTTTGTCCATCTTTTATAATTGCCATATTGCAAACCTGACATTAAAATTTTAATAAAAACCAGCTTTAGTTATTTTTTCTAGTTCTTATTTTAAAATATAAAAGATTTTTTTTAAAAAATTTTAAAAAAATCTTAACAAAACTATATTATAATGAATAGACTTTTTGTTTTATATTAAAACGTAATTAAAATATTTAAATCATTTTATTTTTATAAAATATAAATTACTGAATTGTTAGAAATTTTATTTTATATTCGGTACAAAAGTGGTTTAGATAAATTTGATTAATAGTTTGGGTCTTACAATGAAGGTGTCTCCGTGCTCAAAAATCGATTTGAAATGAGACCTTCCAGAAGAGCTTCTCGAAGCGCTTACAGAAGAGCTTCAAGAAGCGCTTCTCGAAGCTCTTCTGGAAGCGCTTCGGGAAGCTCTTCTGTAAGCTTTTCAGGGAGCGCTTCTATCATGTGCTTCTTAGATTACATGATAGAAGCGCTTCTCACCTGCTTAAAAGAGACCTACCAAGTGGGACATCGCGAATAAAAATCATGCCTTCTGGAAGGCCTTCAGCAAGCGCTTCGGGTTCAAAGAAGGCCTTCCAGCAGCGCTTCTTGGAAGCACTATTTTTTGCTGGGAACGACTTATGGCATTTCTAGCTACCATATGTATGAATAAAAAATAAAAAAAGTTGGAATAAAAGTTTTGAAATTTGTTTTCCTACAAGGGATACATATTAAAAAAAAAGAATGCAAAAACTTTTTAACATTCTTAATTTGCAATTTTGTTTATTTACTTGGTTTACAAAGGGTAAACAATGTTTACTAAACATTGTATTTTTGGTAAATTAAACATTACGAGTTTTTATTATAAATACATATAATGTTATTAATTAATTATACAAATTTTGCTAAATAAATAAAGCCGAATAAATTTTTTCGATTTCGTGACCATTAAACAAATAAATTAACAAAAAAAATTAATATCAGGATATCGGTATTTGAAACAATTTTGTTCTTATAAAATTTAAAAATTTACTCAAGTTTTTGCAAAGTTCGTAAGTTCGTTTCGTTAGTTAAAAAAAAGTAGAAGCAATGGAAAATTAATAATATTTCGCAAAAATATTATTAATTTTTTTTTATTATTATTTTACTATTTTGAAATTAATGGCAAAATCAATTAGTATTTCATAACTATAAATATACTTAACTTAATATAGCAAAATTTACAAAAATGTAAGAAAAATATTTTAATTCAGTAGTTTTAGGAATGCGTGAGTCCTCCTTTTTTTGAATCAACTCGATAACTCGATCAGACAGACTGTCTACCAGATTTATTCGAATTTCTTCTCTTATAGATCCCACACATCAATGATTGCTTTTTTAGATGAAAAACACTTGCCTGTTGACGGTTTTCTGCCTAAACTCGGCTGTAAATTACTGCCCAAATATTATCAATGGGGTTTTGATTCGGTGAACATGCGGCCAGCAAAATACTCTTATATTTTTGATGATAGCCATTCCATTGTCTGACGACTTACATGTACTGAGACATTGTCTTGCTAGAAAATGAATTCGTTGCTATTTTCAATAAATGGCACCAATTTCTCTTACAACACTGTAATGTACTCAGAATAAATTTATTCTAGTGCTTGGAAATGCCAAATCAACCATACCGACGACACAAAAAGCGTCCCAAACCAATAAGGATCCGCCTTCGAAATTTCGTTTTGAGAAATATCGTGGTTTCTTAAGAAGGTCTCTAAATTAGCAGTTAGACCCATCTAGACAATCAATATTGAACTTTTTCTCATCAAAAAATGTTGTCATCAATATGAATACTACAATTCCCGAATGCAATAATTTTCGAATATGCCCAGCGAAAACACACCTTACCAAATAATGATCTAAACTGAAAGGTTTAGACGTACTAAACTTTCTATTACAATTCTAACTTTTTTATATGAAATGTCCCAATAGTAATGAGTTACATAAATATGAATTACAATGAAAATATTTGCATACAAGTGTATGAATAATAGGCCATTATCAGAAGGAAAAAAATAATGGGTCTAAAAATAGATTTAAAAAAAAATACGAATTTAACAATAAATTATTAATATTTTTTAAAACATGGTCGAGCCGGGAATCGATCTCGTGTCGCCAGATTAACAGGCGACTGCTCTATACCCTAAGCCATATAACTAGGGCAAGGAATTTAATGCAGCTAAAAAGGAATATAGGTGCTTAAAATATGTAGTAAAAAATACAAAATATGCGCTTAAATATGCATTTAAATCTAAATATAAACATAAAACCAAATAATATGCAATAAAAATCCAAAAATATGCACTAAAAATTAAAACAATAGGCACGTCCAATTTTTGGATTTTTACAAATCGATTTATTTACTCGAGCAAGTTGCTTTAAAAATGAAATCCAATATAAATGTCTAGCAAATGTAAACTAGATGCTATGTTCAGGGTTACAAATATTTTTTTTAATTAAAACTTAAAAATGCCAAAATATGACATAAAATTTGCATTTATAGCAAAATATGCATTTATAACAAAATATGCAACAACAAATCGATGCCATTTTGTTGCAAATTCATTGATTCGGAAAAGTATTTGGTCAAAATTGATTTTGGGCTAATGACTACAAACATGCATTTGCATGAAATTCCTTGCTAGTTTAAAACATAAATGAAGTTTTCTTCTATTTAAATTCCTTCAAGATATACCAAAACTAACACCTTACCCTTGAGCTTACAAAAAGACGAATTAAAATGAGGCTAAAAATAGAATCCAAAAAAATGATCTATCATTATATTTTGCCCGGAAGTAATAAGATGAATAATCTATTATTATTTATCAATGAATTATTTGTATGAAAATAATGCATTATAAGTTTCTTATAGGTAACCCATTATTTTTAGTATTTAAAGTAATGCAGAAGGTAATAAGTACTTATTGCAAAGTAATGTATAAAATAATAAGTAGTTATTACCATGTGTTTGTTGCGTAGTAACGCCAATATATTTCCACAATCATAAATCAAATCATATATCTTTACTTATTATTAAATAATACATATCTTGGAAAGCGATTAATAAAAGTTTTAAAATTTCAAGTATTTCTTCAAAAGAGTTTTGATTTTTTTTTTGTCCATTATCATTTTTTATAAAAATTTTCCCAAAATTGGTAAATTTTCGAAAAAGTTTTATTAAAAGAACTATTATTTTAAATAATCCTTTTTACGATTAATCGTTAAACTTTATTCGAATTATTCTTTATTCGAATGACATCGAGAGACAACCCTAGTTAGCACTCTGTTTTACTATATTTTTCTATTCAAATATTTTTTGCTATTTTCTGATTTTTCTATTTTACAATTTTTTCTGATTTTTTTTTTTTTTTAATTTAATAATTTGTTTAAAGGGTCAATGATTTAACATGACACTTTATTTTACTATTTCTTTTCATTATATTTTTCTACAATTTTTGGCAATAAAAAAATTATCAATTTTGCTTTTCGAATTTAAAAAAATGAAGCTATTTAAAAATATTTATTGCATATTTGATCATTATTTTTTTACTCTTTAATTGTAAAGAGTGTTTTTTATACAGGTATAGAACTTTAAGCTGGCAACACTTTTCTAACTGGCGGCCATTTTGTCAGCTGTCAAGTGATTTTTGTTTAGTTTGGCATTTCAACATGAATATACTGACGCCTGAACAATGCTTCCAAATTGTGCAAATTTATTTTGAAAATCATGGTTCTCTTCGAAATATGTATCGCGCACTACGTCCATTTTACGGTCAACATAATCGTACACCAGAGCAATTAATTCGATTAACTATGGAACGTTTTCTCACCAAGTTTACTCTAACTGATAATATGCATCCACAGAGACGTCGTACAATGTGTACAGAAGAAGTCATTGCTGCTGTAGAGCATAGTCAGAGCGTAGTCAGTATATACATCGTGCACAGGAATTGGATATGTATCCATCCACTTTATGGAAGATTTTGTGGAAAGATCTTATCTTGCGTGCTTACAAAATCCAACTCGTGCAACAATTGATACCACACGATCACCTAGCAAGGAGTATATTCGGTTAATGGGCCCAAAACAAGATTGCCGTTGATCCCGATTTTCCTAAGCGAATTTTGTTTAACGATGAAGCTCACTTTTGGTTAAATGGATATGTCAATAAACAAAACTGCCGTATTTGGAGTGATGATAATCCTCAAGTGTATGCTGAGATCCAGAATGTATGCTTACATCCAGAAAAACTGACTGTTTGGTATGCTTTATGCGCTGGTGGAATCATTGGTCTGTACTTCTTTAAAAAAGATGCTGGTCAGAATGTAACAGTCAATGGGGACCGCTATAGAGCCATGATTACTGACTTTTTCATTCATCAATTGAACAACCATGATGTACAGGAGATGTGGTTTCAACAAGAGGGCACAACATGTCCACAGCTCGTGACACAATTGATTTATTGATGGAAACGTTTGGTAACCACATAGTTTCATGTTCCGGACACGTGAATTGGCCTCCAAGATCGTGCGATTTAACGCCGCTGGGCTATTTTCTGTAGGGGATATGTGAAGTCGCTAGTCAACGCCGATAAGCCCGAAATACTAATACGGCCACAAATGTTGGAAAAAGTCATCGAAAATTGGACTTCCAGATTAGACTACGTCCGAGCCAGCCGTTTCGGTCATATGCCAGAAGTCATATTTTAATTATAATGAAGATTATCTAAAGTAAATTTCATGTCCATTTAAAAAATTCAACTTTGTTTTATTCCATTTCAAAGTTATATACCTCTATAAAAATCACCATTTACTTAAAGAAAACTCGATAATTCAAAAATTTACTTGCTGCCACAAATATGTATTGGCTAGTGAGAAATAAAATTACTTAAACTTGAATTTTATGAATAAATAAATATTTTATTATAAATTAAAATTTGACTAAATTGCACTTTCAACATTAAAATTTCCTTACACATGTTTCATAAACCAGAGAAACCTTGTGCGGTTTTATATCTCAACGTTGAGTAATTATGTTGATAATTTGGACCACAATAATTTGTTGAAGGAAAAAAACCACATGGCCCGGTTAAACTATCATTCGTTGTGTTGCTATTAGCTGACGTAAATGTATTATATGAAGGATTTACATAATTTTTCGTAGACGCATACATTCCCAATGAAGGAAAACTTAATGAATATGCAGCAGCCGCAGCGGCAGCATGATGATGCGGATGATGGGGATGTGATAAATCCATTTGTTGCTGTAAAAATACTGCACTTTTTTCGGGTGAAAATTTATGAGCCGTTGTAATAGGTGGTACGGGTTGGGGTGTTGCAGTAATTAAAGGTCGACCAGTGGTTGAGCTACGCTCATTACGTCGAAATTTAGCACGACGATTTTGAAACCATACTTGTACGCGCGCCTCACTTAGGCCCACTTTGTTAGCTAATTCCTCACGTACAAATGCATCGGGATAGTGAGTACGTTCGAACACCTTTTCTAATGCTGTCAGTTGTCCCGATGAAAATGTTGTGCGATTGCGACGTGGTTTTCGGCTAGAATGTGGTGATGACGATGTATGGTCTGTTATAATACCATTTGTTGCTGCTGCTGTTGATGATGATGAACCAAAATCATTTGTAAATGTATCATCTGTCAATAGAAACAAAACAAGAGATAAAGTTTTTTAAAATACAAATAGACATAGAATTTTTTGTTTGTATAATGATTGAAAATGTGAATACAAAACAATTTAGCTTCAACATAAAATTTATCATCTGGACTAAAGCCGTAAAAAAAATTTTTAAGCTCAATTTCATTTAAAAATGTTTCTCCACACTCATAGAAATAAACCAACTAAAAATTAGTTAAAAATTACGTTGCAGAAAAAACTGCTAAAATTATCAATTTTTTTTTTTTTTTTGTTTTGCTAAATACACTTTGCCACAGCCAAACTCGGCAGGGGTTCTGCTTAACGGGAAAAAGTATATCGGTTAAAACAAGTTATTCATGGCCCGGTGTTTCGCTGCGTCAGGTTTAGGAATCAAGATATATCGATTTGAAGTTAGTAAGTAGTGTCTGACCGAACAGTTCGGCCAAAAAACTATATTTTGTCGGTTTTATGATATCTAGAGGCAATGATGACAAATCTTGGTATTGGAAACATGTTTGTTGAGCCTATTTAATTCGATCTTGTGTATAAAATTTAAGATAAAAGCCGAAGTTTAGGTATAAAGTTAAAAGTTCGGCCGCCGAACATTTAACCGAACTTGCTGAGGCCGAACAGTAAATTCATTGCTTAACCACAGACTTTTTTCAAATTTGACACTCAAAATAGCATCCAATCAGTCCAATAAACATTTTTCCATCCGCCAAATTTGTCCATAATGCTTTAAAATACCGAATACAGACCAAATGCATTTTCTGGCCGAACTGTTCGGTTGGACACTATTAGTAAGTATCGTATATGGGAAATTGTCAAATTGTTTTGTGCCTTTTTTATGCATTTTGAAATGTCCGAATATAAAAAAAGTGATGTTTAGCGAAGTTGTTAACCCTTTATAGCCTCATGTAACATTACTGTAACAAACCCCAAAATCCCGAAATAATACATACTGAATTTATTTAGCTCGCTCAAATTTGTGTGACCCTACTGTGACATACCACTGATCAAATTAGTACCAAAAAAAATATCATAGATGGCGTAATTTTTTTGACTTCCGTCAGTTTGTCCCTATTCGTATTTGCATAATACGAATAGGGACAAGTTTAAAAATTTTAAATTTTATAAAAAATACACAAAGTGCAAAAAATTGGCTTGTTTTTATGAAAACCTGTAGGTAAGTGAATAATATTTTTTACTTATTGTATACAATGCATATTTTTACATGAAAAAATTATATTTTTATGTTATGTAATAGTAATAGTAATGACACAATCTCTAAAATGTCAAATATATAATAAATAAAGGATATTTTTTAATTTCTAAGTAATACGTTTTTTTTTTATTTACCTTAACCTTTCACATACCTAAAAAATTTTTAATTTTTAAGTTCATGGGCTACAAAGGGTTAAGCTCAACGGCGGCTGAAATATAGTCAATAAATTAAATCGTTATTTTTGGTTTCCCTAGAGTGGGACCCTGAAAAATCACGATTTCGCCTTTTTTCTTACGAAAAAAAATTATCGATTCCTAGACCTGACCCAGCGAAACACCGAAACACGTATAACTTTTTTTACCGATATAACGTGCAAATTTGTCATTACACCACCCAGTTTTATTACAAATAGTTCCAAATTGAAGAAAACAATCTTTTTTTTGACAACGTTACCGCGTGCAGCCGTCTTGCTCCATTTTGGAAAATTGTGTATTATTTTATCAAAATTTTAAATTTCAAAAAAATTTACTTTTTATTTAATTTATTCACTTAATAAACTAAACATAATTCTGACTTCATCGTATATCATTAACCCACTTTAGCCAGGAATCCAAAATGACCCACGAATTTGATAAAATTGCAAAATAGTCTTTTTTATAAAATTAATTTTGAAGATTTTTTAAAATTCGTAATTTACACATGTCAATTGCTATTTTTATAATATAGTAGTTGTTATTAAAGATAAAAATAAATTGGAAACATGATAATTCCAGTTTGTATTTGGAGCGAACACTCTCCAGGATTTGCATTATTTTCGAAAAGTTTGCATTATCTTCGGAAAAATATCACTTTATTAAGATTGTTATTATTTTTACTGTTATTTAAAAAAATATTTAAGCATTGGTGACCTGGGGACAAAAAAAAGCCACGAAACTTAATTTTTATTATGACTACTAGATTGTAAAGCTTTTAAATTGATAAAAAAAAATTCAAAAATATCACTTACATATTATAAGAATATAATTATATTTATTTTGTACAAAAAATATTTAACTCTTAATGGCCGGGGGGACAAAAAAAATCCATCAAACATAATTTAAATTTTGACATCAAGATTTTAAAGCCTTTAAATGGATGAAAAAAATTTTTTTTCTATCAAATTAATATCTTAATTAATCCCTGCGGGAAATAGACCAGTCACTGATATGGTCACGTGACTAGAACTTTGTGTGTATGAACCTGTCCTAGTTTCGGTTCTCTTATATGAAAGTGACCGGTACTTTTAACATGGGCTTGTAATAGGAGGTGACAATTGTTACCTGTGGATCACTGTATGACGTGGCGAATAACTTGACTAAGGTAACCTATCACCGTACCGACTGAAATGAATAAGCTACGGGACAAGTTAGAGTAGGTAGTGTTAAAGTAGGACCATGTTAGGATTAATATGATATGCAACAGAACCAGTGGAAAAATATGTATCACGTGACTGGTGTAGGTGTACGTATTGTAGAGCTGGAGAAAAATGTTTGAAGGAAAACTAGTCACATATTAAGCACAATGTGTTCTGTTATAGGCGTAGTTTGAATGGGATAGTTTGGCGACGTAGCACTGCACTGGTCCAAGGGGTAGATGTCGCTGGGCATGCGAAAAGTAATTGGCAAGTAACCTGTCACTTTTTATTCTGCGTGTGTCATATTATGTACGGGTTGCTAAATAGCCCATCCGGAACAAGTCACTGCACTTATCCAAAACATCCTGTTCAAAAAAACTTCAAAAAGGCACAACAAAAATCAATTTCGAAATTAGTTTATTTTGTCTATACCCAACAAAATCTATAACATTAAATTCATTATAACAATTTAAATTTGGAAAAGTGCATAAACTAGAAAAAAGTCCAGATGTTCAAAATATAGATTTTTTTTTGCAAGTTTTTTCTATATTTGCTAACATTCATAAACATATTGGTCGTTTCACCTAAATTTACACTTTTTGTTGAACCACAATTTTGGTTTCACCAGTTTCGTGACGTGTCCCCCAATCATATATCACAGAATGACCACTTTGGATCAATCGACCCTTCACTTCCCGCAGGGATATTTAGCTGGAGGCGCTGCACAGTGGTCAATTTCGCGAGATAGCGGTCAAAACTCTATAACTTTTGACCGGATTGGTATTTTTTTACGCAATTTGTTTTGTTCAATAGGAGTGACTTTAAACTTCAATTTGCGTGTTCAAACGTAAAAATCGACTGATAGGAACGTAAGTAATGTGGAGTTAAAAATGCATTTTAATTTTTTGTTGAGTTTCCATGTAAAAATTGAATATTTTGACATTTTAAATAGGTATTTTTTTATAATTTCTTATTTTCTTCAATCGTATTTTACAACCAATACTTATTTATTATTCCTAAACTTAATTTTGGTAAGAAAATGCCAACATTTGGCCCCTGACATTTATTTAGGCTCAATATTCACAGGGGCCAAAGGTTGTTTTTTTTGGAAGAAAGCTAATTCTTGTGAGGATTAAACTGAAAAATAACACTGAAATTCCCAACAATATCAATACCATTTGGATATATTATATACAGAACACAACATCGATAAAATTTTAAGTAAACTTTTACTATTGATTTAAAGTGCACATATATTTTATTTAAATGTATTAATAAAAATTTATACTAAAATTAGAAACGAATTATAATCTTTAAACTAGTATTAATTAAACAATATTAGTAAAAATTTCTTCCAAATAGCTTTGATTTTCATTTTGCAGTAGTTGTTTAGCTTCTTCATCTAACTCTAATGAGGTTGAGTTCCATTTTTGTCGAATACTGGACATATATGGGTCTGATGTGCACAACAAAATATTAATAAGATCTTCATTAGTACAATATCTGGAAATTTTTCTTGTATTGTGCTCGCGAAAGAATCTGTAGTCTTTGTTCCTTTTTTCTTCGCTTCTTCTGAGAGATCTCCAATTGGAAGCAATCAATTGGCTTTGCTGGTCGACCACCTTTTCCAGTTTCCGTGGTAGTTACTGATGGCTTTTTAAAAATAAGTTTATTTCTTAGCCATTCTTGGTTGCGTGAGTAAAACAATTTCTTGTTTCTGGAACATTGATTGTACCGTTTTCTTAAAGTATTTAAAAAGTTTTTTATTTTTAAGTTATGAATTTTAATTTCTTGTTTGTCGCATATTTTGAAGAATGGATTATTCATTATATGTAAAATAATGTCGTTTTCATCTTTCCGTTCAAAATATATATCAGATAGAATGAATTTAGCCATTGTTTAAACAATAATGAACAAAAAAAAAAAAAAATGAATGCATGGATTAATATACTATTGCTCGAAGTTTCAACATGATCTTTTTTACCTCTTTGAAACATAATATAACAGGTGCTTGGTTTTACCAGTTATTTCGATTGGTTTTAAATTTATTTGCAATTTTCAGGTATTTAAGTTGTGTAATATTAGATGGCAATAAAATCATTTTTTACCTTTTCCAAATGAATTGCTAGATACCACATAATTTGAGAGTTAACAGGTACTGGCAATAATATACCAGGTACTTGGTTTTACCAGTTATTTCCATTGGTTTTAAATTTATTTGCAATTTTCAGGTATTTAAGTTATGTAATATTAGATGGCAATAAATTCATTTTTTACCTTTTCCAAATGAATTGCCAGATACCACATAATTTGAGAGTTCTATTGTAATTTTTGTCAAAATTTTGATACACCCTTCTATGTGGACTAGGTCCAAATATGGGCCAACTTCTCCTAATTTCAACAGAATTATTTTTTGGGCCAATAAGAACTCTTGTACAAAATTTCATCAAAATATATGCATAATAGCCACTTTCACATACAAATAACTTCTCAAAAAATATGACGTGCATTTGTACAGAATATCTTACCTTGGGTCAGAAAAATTGCTGTAGCTCAAAAAGTGCAGTCCCGATGCATGGACATGTGTATATAGGAATGTAGGGGAGAGTTAGGACTACAAAATAGTAAATTTGTGTTTTGACTCAGCTTGACTCACAGGAGTTGTGCTCTATGAAGTAGGAAATTTCCGAGAAATTTGACCTTTTTTAAAAAAAATATTTAAATTGTTCTGAAAACAGTAGAGCTTCAATTTTTTTACCAGTAATAGGAAATAAGTTAAGTTACAACACAAAATTTATTTCGTCCAAAAATCTTGAAAAACAAAAAAGTTATGATCATTTAAACTTTAAAAATTAACTAAAAATATCATAAATTTACTAAATTCTGAAAAAGCCCATTTTGGACCACCCTGTTCTCAGTGAAATAGTTGAAATAGAGTTCATATGTCTACTTTCATATGAGTCTAATAACTTTAAAATCGGAGAACAAAAACCAAAAGGAGTTTTGGCCGCTATCTCAAAATATTGACCACAGTGCGCTGTATCACACATTTTTGACAGCTCTTATTGTTATCCGGTGCATATTAAAAGCGTTTAAAAATATAATGTTATTATTTAAAATTTAAAAACTGAGTGGTAACGTAAGACTTTAAATTTAGTTAGCTGATTCTATTTAACATAAAAAGTACTCAAAATCGGCGTTTTTATCCGCCCAGAGGCTCAGAAAGGAGTGGAAATATTTATAGAAAAATTACACAATTATTTTTCCTAAATAAAATTATCAAAAACCAATATTTTCAAAAAAGAAAATGTCCTTTAAATCAAATTTTCATTTAGAAAAAGTCTGCGGAATCAGAAATATTATATAATTACAAACATTTTAAGATTTCCTTGTAGAATGAAAATCATCGCATTTAATATAGATCGGTTGATGTCGTAGTAGAAGACGCTTCATGTTAGATAAATATACTTTTACTGTTTTAACCCTCTGTTTTGCAATAAAATTCATACCATGTGCACGTCACGAAAAATAAACAATAAGTTCTTCTAAAAAAATGTTTATAGTTGCTTTCTTTAGGCGATATAAGTCAAATAGGTTTATGGTGCATCTTGAATACTAACCCATATAAAAGAAAATTTTGGATAAAAACTATTGCACACAGAGAAATAAAGTGCCAACCGAATTGAAAAGTGTATTTTGGTGTTAACAACTAATAAATTAGGTTAGTACAACCCTATTCAAATTTGATTTCAGAATATTTTGGTTGTTGCAACTAAAATTCAGTTGTATTAACCGAATTTTGTTGTGATAACCAATATTCAGTTGTAGCAATCGATTTCAGTTGTAGTATTCGAATTAGAGTCATAGTAACAGAATTTCAGTTGGCAAATAGCTAAATATTTCTCTGTGTGTGCTCTTACCAAGATATAGCCACAATCCAAAAAAGTGTTTTTGGTGCTTCTATTTATTTCTATGCGTTTTAATATGAGATATAAGTGATTTACAAATCACTGACATACAGGAACAGCAGCAACACATACACAACCATTGCCTTCACAATGGAGGTTTGTAGAGTGATGAAGTCCTAATGCGCAAACAAACGCACAAATACATTTGGTGTGCCTCAAGCACAGAACAAACATTACCGTTATATAGGTGTGTTTCCACAGGCATGCGATCAAACAATTCCTTCAAATTTTCTTTAGTTTTATTAAAATCGATTGGGTACTTATTGAGGAATTCAAGGTCAAATTAAAACTTCTGATTTTTTAACTTTTAGCCAGAAAATATTGGTTTTTATTTTTTGAATCTTTTTTATTTATCTATTTATTAAAAAAGACATATCGTCAACTAAAATGTAAAAAGGGGTAACTAGCCAAATTTTCAGATCCAGGTTTATTAATGATAATGATCAATTTGGCTAAACTACATTAGCATTAGTTTATAAGCTAGGACGATGTCCTTTAGATGTATACTGATCAAATACTGCGTATCCTTGGACCAAAGTAAGGACTTATTATTAAAGATAAAGCTTCAATAGTAGTTTCATATCATTATCAAGAGCTTTTAGTCAACCAAAATTTTTTTTTTTAGATTTTTGAAAACTATGTTTTTTTGAAAATATGTATTTGTTGAACTTTTACCACATTTTTATTTTAAAGCTTTCTCGATTCCAAACCGTGCTGAGCACACGAAGAATTTCTTCGCAAAACATTTAGTAAATTTGGTTTTTGATCGGAATATATTCATTTGTGAGTATAAAACACTCAATTGAAGAGTATGTGGTCAATTTTATGAAGGCAGATGGTTAAAATAAGTTTAGTCAAAAATGTCTTTAATTGTGGCTCCATTGTAAATTTAAATAAGTTCGATTTATAGCACTTACTGAATCGCAATACGTTTATTATTATTTTTTCTCCCGGTGTAATTTAAAAATGCTTTAAATTTACTATGACCAAGCTTTTAGATTTTTATAACACTCATTTTATTTTGAAAATAACTAAAAATGCTCTTTGCTTTAAATGCCAATTTTAAATTTTTAGTAATTTTTTTTTTTTTTAATTTTTAAAAAAGAATTCTGGAATTAGCAATTTAAAGTTATTTTTTTTTTTATTGAAACCAGTTTTTCGTTTAAAAAACCCGAAACCCGGTTTTTTAAAATGCTTTTTATAAGTTTACGACACCCGATTTTTCTAATAGGACAAATATTTGACAACTCTAATATTAATAAAATTATAACAGCAAATATAAAACAGTAAACTTAACAATAAATAGCAATTTACTTTGCTAAAATTAGCAAAAACGTTTACAAAATATTTTTTGACTAAAAACAGCAAACAAAAACTGTAAAAAATGTTTGCTATATTTACCAAAAATTTAGAAGAGTGCAAATATCAGTATATTTTGCTAAAATCAACAGAAATTTCTGTCAAAAAATTGTAGATTGCAGACCTTAGAAAAACAGATTTTTATTCGCATTAAAAAAAATCAAAAAAAAATCTCATTTTATAGTAAAAAATTAATTTTTTTTTTGTCCACTAATATTCAAATATAACTAATCGGCAGTTTAGAATGCAAAATTAATATACATGATTAAAATTAATCCACCTTTTTAATATACCTCGTTTACATATGCAGGTTTTACAGTTAAAAGTTTAACTGCACAGCTAAATGATTAAGTTTATACGTTTAAAATACCTAGGTGGCGCCGATTACGATCCGTCATAAGAGAACCAAGGAAAATGTTGGCGTTAGCAAAAATGTTGTCAACAGCCGCAACATTTTTTTGCGAAAGCGTATTAACTTTAATTTTTACCTGACTTTGTATGTGATATTTTTAGCATTGATTAAGCAGTTAATCCCATTTTTAGTAGATTAATCTATCTATGTAAATTCCCTATAAATTTTCTAATATTCGACAGATTTATGTGTGCTATTCTTATCTAACTTATAATTAGCCTAACAAATCTGCTTATTTCAGCAGCTTTTTTCTGCAACTAATTAATTTTTTATAGTTTTAGCAAAAATGTTTACTAATTTTTTCTATTAGTGTATTCTTTGAAAACTTTCTACTGGAAAATATCAAACATCTAATTGAAATTAAATAAATGCAAAAGCCTTTTAAAATTCTTTAAATATTTAATTTCGCTTCAAAATTTTCTCTACTTTTCCAGGAATATTAATTTTAAATCATTTATCATTTTAGTTTGGTAAAAATTTAATTATGTCATTAACTTGCTAAAATTTTTAAATGATTTTTATTGTTTCATGATTAATTACCCCAGTGGGAAAAGTCATAAAAATGCTTTTATTTACAGATTTTAATAGTTTTTATGAAATGCTTATATTATGTGTTTACACATTTCATGATTGTCAATCCCAACATGTCATAAAATTGTTGCTACTTTAACTTTTTCTTTCAATTTAACAAAGTATTAAAAACTCATAAAATAATGATTTACTGTTTAAGTTGTGTGTGTTTTTGATATAAAATGTTCAAAATTTTTTTGTTTTATCAGGGCACATAGAGTACTAAATATTCATTCATACATATTCATCTTTTCTTATCTGAGAATTGATGTGTAGGATATTTTTATGTCATTGTTAATGGTTTAATTTTATGGCATATTACAATATCTGGTGTGTATTGGTATAAAGTTGTCACTTTAATGTCATCAATGGCTGTCATCTGATGATAATGATATTGTTAACATTAAGCTAATGGTTATTTAATTGAATGTAAGTCAATAGTTTCTTGTTGAGAAATTATTTAACTAATAGCAATGATCAGCAATTAAGCACCAGAGGCAGTAAAATTCAAAAATACTTTTGATTATGTAGACAAATAGTATTGGATTAAAACGTATTAAATAAATTGAAATTAAAAGCTATTGATTGTTAAATGTTTTTAGCTTTTTAAAAGTCTGCACATTTAAAATATTTTAAGAAAATCCATGGACAAACTCCGAAGTTGTGTCAAGATTAGATTAGATTATATGGCACTATGCACCGCGACCAACTTAGGTCTTTTGTGCTGCCTATAGTTACCCTAAAGATTCAAGCTACCTATAAAGCCAATAATCCTATTAGGCAAAACCTTCATAATGTCCGAAGGGGAGACAAAGCCTCGGACATTCGCAAAGAACATGCTCCGATATCTCAGCTACCAGTTCGCAAAACCTACACTCATCCGTGTCCGAAAGACCCCTTTTGCGCAGGTGGTATCTGAGATTGCAGTGTCCAGTCAGGTAAGACACCACGGTACTCAAGTTACCCCTCCCGAGGGACAAGAGTCTCCTCGATCCTGCACTGGAAAAAGAGATTAATCTCTTAGCCTGTCGTTGGCCAAAAGAGTTTTCCCAATAGAGAGAGAATTTTGATTCCCTCCACGACCCGAGCTTCTCCCTAACATACCCCAAAGGTATACCAAAGAATGGTTCAGGGTGTTGTGTCAAATTATGTGTAATATAATAAGTTGTGTCAAATTATGTGTAATATAATATAATAAAATTTATGTAATAATTATTTCATAAGTTTTCTAAGCGGGATTAAGAATCCACATACCAAATTTCAAGTACCTTGCTTCAACAATTTTGGCATGCCGCCAAAGAGAGATTTCCCCTAGTTTTCTCACTAAATGAGAACTAATATATGAGCTCGAAGTTAAAGATTATCACCATTGATCAGAAAATAAATTTAAAACTTGTTGTTAGTGTGTAATGTCTACATTTGGTAGATATTCAATACACGTTTATCAACATGTTTTGTGGATATATCACTGCATGGGATAATACAAGTTTTCTGGCCACAAACTACTTCGAATAGATGCTTATGGCGTGAAACATAACAAATTCGAATGTCCTCTGAAATATGTAAACGCAAGTAGAGCTGTATTGGTAGCACCCTCCGTAAAGAGCAGCCAGTTATCGCAAATCCAGGAAAATGTGATAGTAGGCGTTAAAAAGATAAGAATATAAAATTTATTTCTGTATACAAATTAAAAAATTAAAAAATTCTGATGGCAATATTTTTTTAAACAATGCAGAAAAATAAAATGTTTTAAGGGATTTGTCTAATAGCTATGAAAAATACAATGAAATATACTCTTTCTAATTCATACATTGTTAAAAGCACTAATTTTTTTTAAACAGTAAGTCAAAGTAGGTATAATGTCTAAAAGTGCAATAATATAGGAGATAATGTAACTTACTATTCCACCCCTATTACCATGCTACCCAAAACTCCCCTTTGTGCTAATTCCCCTGTACATTAACCCTTATGTGTGTAGAAACAAAACACGTTCTATAGGAAGGATAGGTACCTAAGTACCTACATACAAATTGTATGAGAAATGTAATTTTTTGTCTTGTAAAGGGTCCGCCAAATAACTTTTTTTTTTTTGAAAATGCTATAAAAAAAACTACTGAATATTTTCTCAAATTTCTTTTTTTATTTAAAAGTACAATCCTTCCGGTTAATAATGGAAAATAATTTCATTCAAATGGCTGCCTCGGCTGGCCATGCAGTAGCCTACACGATCGGTCCAATTTTTAAGCACATTATCGATTGTGTGCAGCTGTATTTCACCAATGGCTTCACGAATATTGTCCTGTCGATCGCAGGCCCACTTAGCGAAGCGAAAACGCATTGGATGGTCAGTTGGCTTCAACTCCTGAACCAATTGGACTTTGTATTGCGTCATACCAATGTCTTTATGCAAAATTCGTCGCAATGATGTCTCCGAAATGTTCAATTGTTGAGAACGACGGTGAATTGATGTCGGTGGCGCTTTACGCATACTTTCTGCCACAGCAGCAATATTTTCGGGTGCACGCACTGTTTTTGGCTTTTCACGCTTTGGTTTATCGATGAGGATGCCAGTTTCTTTCACTTTTTTCACAAGATAACGAACATACGGAGCTGACGGTGCTTCTCTTCTTCCAAAATCCGTACGCAATTTTCGCACACATTCTGCAACATTACCATGATTTTCAAAGTAATGTCGCAATATTTCCCAGCGTTTTTCAAGCGTATACACAACCATATTCGTTCAGCGGAAAGATAAAACTAATTATCTGTCAAATCAGACATGAGCTAAGTGTTACCATTCACGAAATAAGCACTAGTTGAAAAAAAAAAAACGTTAGATGGCGGACCCTTTATTATACAAAGTGTCTACGGTTAATGATATAAAATTATAATTTTACTCTGGTTTTCCCTTTCCACATATTTTTTAAAATCCTACACAAAAAAAAATTCTGATGTCAGCACCTTGTATTCTGGGAGGGTCCTTGCAAAAAAAGTTAGCAAAAAAATGCTTAACTCAGCAAGTTTTTTGCTGAATTTAGCAACTTTTTTGCTAATATTAGCAACTTTTTCTGCTAGGATCCTCCCAGCAAAAAAGTTTCTGGCATTAAAAACTTATTTTTTTTTTTGGTGTATGATAAATGGCGGTGTCGACAATATGGATAAGCTATTGGGAGAATATACTTCTAAACGTAGGACATGCCGATGGCCGTTAGCATTATTTTTCAACATTATCGATGTAGCAGCATTAGCAGCATACATTGTTTACATGGAGTACAATGCACAATTTATTTCAACTGACCGTCGCAGACTATTTTTGAAAGATTTAAGTTGTGAACTATGTAAGGACAACATTCAACGACGTGCCAAAAATTCAAATGTAACAAACATCGATTCCACTCGATCAGCCATACAGGTTGTATCGGGGCGAGATATTTCAGCAACACCTATTGCTAACGTAGAAAATGGAGATAAGAATGGCCGTATTGCAGTTGTGGAAAGTTGTTACTTATACTTTAAGCTTACAAAGAAGCAGAGAAAGACTCGAAAGGCTTGCAAAAATTGCTTCTAGCCGATTTGTAAAGAGCATTCAATCAATCGTCCCATATGCAACAACTGTTTGGATTAATTTTTCTTGCCTTTTATGTATATTGCTTTTTTTTTGTGTTAAAACTTTTTTTTATGTAAAATGATTTTTTTTATAAAAAATAAGCCTTGAATATTTTTTTTTATTGTAAAACAATCTTTCTTTTATTAAATAAAGTTATCTTTTATGTTATTTTTAAAAACCAAGCCAAATAACATGGATTATCATACGTTAATAAAACCACTAATTAATTTTTTTCATGTGCCTCCATGGAAAACGTATACAGGTACCCAGGTACCTATTCACCTTATTAAGGATGCAAGAAGCAAATTGATATGACACCCCCCCCCCCCCCCCCCCCCTCAAACAGATCTTGTATATAAACACCTATGAAAATATAATAATAACAGAAAGATAGGAGTTCTCATGAAATTGTAGAATTGTAGACTAAAATCTTATGTAAACAATTTCAATTTGAAAACGCAATAGGTACACAGGTACCTGTCCACACACACAAGCGTTAACAAATGATAAAATGTATATTTCAGGATATTTAAGGGATAAATTCAGAAATTATAGCAAATTATGTACAGCAAATCCGAAAAGACAAAAAAAAAACAAAATTTTATTTTATGAAAAATTTCATTTTAATTATTCAAAATCCCATACGCATAATCGAATCGAGGAAAATGTGAAGAACGGGGATGGAAATAAAACATATAACATTAACATATATACAGATCTAACTGAAATAAGTGTTGATGTCCTATGCTCCTTATAGGATCCTTTTGGACCTTTTGCACAACATTCATAAAAATATTATGGAATACTTTTTACATTTAACGTTTCAATTATTTAAAGTTTAAATAAAAAGTATTGCCAGAGTATTTATATATAATTAATTCTATTCGATAGATTTGGAAGAAAAATTTTGTTTCAGTCTTTAATTCAAAAAAACAACAGTAGAAATCTGCATTATGTTTAGCAGCTGTATAGACATTTTTGCACAAAGATTTCTAAAAAACTGTTTGAAACTCTTGCTTATATCACAGATCGAAAATGTTCAATAAATTTTTCTTATTTTATGATAAAAAAAGTAGTAAATAATACAAGTTTGATACAATTTTTCTTAAAAATAAAAATTATGATAATTAAGTGCTTATTTTACTTCGACCTATTTGTTGTAATTCAATAAATAACTGACCTCGAGCTTGAATATTTATTTATGGAATAAAAATTATGTTTTTAATTGTGCAATGAAAATTATTCAAGTTCGAGGCCATATTTCTTTATTAGTATATTGTCCTAACAAATAATCTATAGAGTTTTTGTTTTCAAATTTATTAATTGACCACTTTCAGGAATGTGTTGATAGATCTATTTTGGGAATTTTCCAAGTTTCCATCATCAGAACACGTTTTGAAAGAAGTGACAATCCCATGCAAATATTCATATAACCTAGTTATCCCAATAAATGAGAACTTACCCTATGGTGAATGAGGAGTCAATTGTCCTAAAAGTGACTGGTTAAAGAAGGACTTATCACAGGACTGGTATAAATTAATACTGAAGTGGGTTAAGCAGTGTCACTTGTCTTAAAATTACCAATCCTGTGACTGGTAAAGGGAGGACATACCACTTAACCAGAATGCTTATTAACAAGAACAGTTGGCCAGAATTTTACCCATTGAAAGCTGTTTAGTTTTCGTTTATTTTATACGAAATGGCCCTTTTGCGACAGTCTTGTGGTATGCCCATCTTTAGTTAGTCCTGTGGCATGCCACTATGTGGTTTAAAGCAGGACAAATGACCCCCTCCTATGACAAGCCAATGTTAAAGTTGCCAGTTGTTTATAAAGGGTAGGGTTTAGAAGAGAACCGGTCTCTGGCACGAAGGGACCGATCCTGTGGCACTCGCAGAACCAGTCCCATTCCTCATAGGGAATATATAAGCTCGAAGTTAAAGATTATCAACATTGATTAAAATTAAATTGAAAACTTGTTCGTTATGTGCAAGCTCTACCTTTGGTAGATATACAATACACGCTTTTTGTTTTGATCTCCTTTTTATTTTTACACTTGTTTTGTTTTATTTAAAAACAAGATGTAAAGAGGAAGCAAACTAAGACCGTACTTTGTCTTTTTTCTACAAGTTTGATATAATTTTTATTAAAAAAAAATTATGTTTTTTTTACCTTTAATTGTGCAATGAAAATTAAAATTATTTAAGTTCGAGGCCGTACTTGAAAACAAAAACTCTATAGATTATTTGTTAGGACAATTTCCAAATAAAGAGATATAGAGTATGGCCTCGAACTTGAATAATTTTCATTTTTATTTTCAGTAGTAAATAACACTAATTTTTTCTTAAGAAAAAATGATTTAAAAAAAATTTTTTTTTTTTCATACACTCAAAAAATAAATAAGTTAAAATATCGACAAAACTAATGTTAACTTAATTTAACCTATTCCCTTTGTTAAAATACTATTTTAAAATATAATTTTTGTGATCATCATTTTCTCCTCCCCAAAATGCAGAGTATTGTCAATTAATTAATACTGAAATGACTGTTCTTTGCCGCGGAACGTATTTCAAATTTCCCAGAACTATTAAGAATTTACCCAAAATCCTATAAAACTGGAATTCCCTTTCAATTAAAAAATTCTACCTTAATTAGCCCATAAAATTATTGCATTACTTTGTTCCCTTTGACATATTTTGTAAACGACTCATAAAATGGTACTTAAAATATAAAAAATGTTTTCTTCTAAAAACCAACAAAATGATTTATAATTAGGTGTAAATTTACAGCTCTTTAAAATATAATTATTCATATAAGTGGCTGTTAAAGTTACCGCAACGACTACAAAAACAACAACTACTTACAACTACTGATACCATGTTTACTACATGTTGTGCTACTGTGTTGATAGCGCGCTTCCCTTAATACTTACAACATGTTACACATACAAAAATCATCCTCATAGTATGTTACATTTATTCAAGGAAAAATACGAACAAAATTATGATAAATTGGAACACACTTCTGCGCCATATGTGGGCAACTGTATGTATGAGTTGAGATGGCGGCACTTTCTGCTTTATAATGTAAATTTTTTTTAAAATAATTTCCTATCTTGATTTCTTGACATAAATGAAGACTATGACTGACAACAATAAGGAGAGCCAGATGAAAAAAAAACTGACAGTGCAATTGTTTGTGATATCCAAACTCGACAGATAGTGCAAGTATGTTGTGACAACGAGGATTATAAACTGGGAAAGATATAAGTGAGAGTTGTTTAAAATTGTTGACAAAGCTAAAACTGTTAATTTTTTGTTAATTCTTATACTATTTATGGGTCCACTTACGTGTTTTGAGCAAAAACATGTCCAAAACAGGTTTAATTTTAAAACACGTTCAGTGGAAACGTAGTATTAGAAACAAGATTGGATTTAATGCAATAAAAAATTCAGAATCCTATCTGAAATGTTTTATCAAAAGTATTAAACTTGACATGCAGGTTCATACTCCGTCCTAGACATTCGCTAAGACTAGATTTTAGAAATTTTACATAGATGGGGAAAAAGCGGGAAGCACTGCGGTTAACGTCCTACCCTTTGATACATTTGGAATTCAGTACGCGCGTTGAAGTACTCGAGAAACAAAAATGTTAATGCCCATATTGACTTTGTAGTAACATAGGGTTGCCATTTCTTTTTAATATTTAAAATATAGAAGAAAAAAGCTGTTCGGGAAACGTCGTATAAAAGCCGAATGTACGCCACTGCTCAAGATTATTTTTTACTTAATAAATTTATAACTTTTTGTGAGTTTAAAGGGAAAGCTACTAAAAATTAGTAAAAAAATTTCGTTGCTGAAAAAAGCTGAAAAAATTAGTAGAGTTTTTTGTTGCTAAATATACAAATTTTTAATTATATTGGAGTTGAACTTTAGTTCATTAAATACAGCACTTTACTTTGCTAAAAATCAGCAAAAGCTTTTGCTTAATATTTGTAGACAAAAAAAAACCTTAATATCAAAACAATTTTTGCTATATTAACCTTAAAATTTTCATTACACGTTAATTTAACTTCAAACTCGCTTTTCATTAAGATTTTAACAATACATATATATTAACTGTTTAACCCCTCCTTGGAGGCGGGCTTGCTTATTTAAATAGTGGTATTTAAATAGTGCCCGAAATGAGTATTTTATAACATGAATTTAAGCCATTCCGATAGAAAGCCAAATATATTGTGAAGTATTTTTGTGTGGGCATGACATGGTTTTGAAGGGAGAAACCGTTAAAATTAAAATTTCGTAAAATTTTAAAAAATAAATATTTTGAAATCAACACAATTTTCAAAAATCTTGAAAACATATTTATGTTATATGTTTATTATGTTTATGTAGAAACCGTTGATACTAAACACAAAGTAAGATTAAAGCTTAAACTTAAAAAAAAAATGAAAATGAAAATTATTCAAGTTCGAGGCCATACTCTATATTTCTTCATTAGGATATTGTCCTAACAAATAATCTATAGAGTTTTTTGTTTTCAAATTTATTATTTGACCCTTTCAGGAATGTGTTGATAGATCTATTTCGGGAATTTTCTAGGTTCCCATCATCAGAACACGTTTTGAAAGCGGTAACAATCCCATGCCAAACATCAAACATTCATATGAACTAATTTACTCACTACATGAGAACTACTATATGAGTTTGAAGTTAAAGATTATAACCATTGACCAAAAAATAAATTGAAAACTTGTTTGATGTGCAAGATCCACCTCTTTTGGATATTCAATACACGTTTTTTTTTTTCTCTCCTTTTTTATATTTTGTTTAGTTTGTAAACAAAACAGGGGAAGTAAACTAGGCGGTACTTTGCCTTTTTTACAAGTTTGTTATAATTTTTATTAAAAAAAAAATTGTAAAATTTTGGTCCAAGAACATACAGAATTCCAAAAGGATGCCTTTGAAATATATATTCTTAATATATTCTAAACTTGAGAACATATTTAAGGATTTTTATGAAATTTGGCACAAAAATTATATTAAGTAGTATCAGAAAATCATTTAAATTTAATAAATATATGTTGAAGTTTATGTGCGTTTTCGCTCAATTTTGCAACAAAGGGGTAATTTTAGTAATTATATCTTGGAAAGAGGAATAATTTATGTTTTAACTTATTCATTTTTATGAATTAGTTTTTGAGATTCAATTATTTTGGCCAATATCGCCTAAAAATATTTTAGCAGGAAAACATATTGTTTATTTTTCGTGCCAAACAATGGATATAAATTTGATTGCAAAAAGCTTAGTCCGGTTTGAGATTTAACTAAAAATTAATTTGGTTCACACATAATTTCCTATAATGACAACAAAATTATAAAAAAATTTTAAAATTGTTTTTTTTTTTTATTTTTGGAGATTTTTTTGTTAATTAAGGCGAATTTTTTTAATTTTTGGTGATTTTTTAAATCTTGAAATTTTTTTTTTTAATTTTGGCTATATTTTTTTAATTTTGGTGATTTAAAATTTTTTTTTATTTTGGCGTTTTTTCCAATTAAAGCTATTTTTTTATAATATAATAATATATAATTATAACGTTATTTGAATTTATGAATATATGCAATTTTTTATCAATTTTATTTAATGTTTTAATAGTATATACTAAAATTAGTTTGAAATTAAAAAACAATATTTAATTAAATTTTAACATACATATATAATTGAAACAAATTCAATTAAATAGTTTCAAATGATTTGAATTGATACTTAAATTTCCATAATAGGATTAATTAATAGCATTAAAAAATATTTTAATTGAAATTCGATTTTAGATTTTTCTGTGTAATTGAATGCAAATAACAGTACATTTTGCTAAAATCAACAGATTCCCTAAACTCCTTATATTTCAATAAAAAAAGAAGAAAGTTGACTCAAAACTTCGTTGTAATCACTTTATTTGTAATTATTTCGCTTATAGTTACATCTTTTAGTTTTAGTCACATCTTTAACTGTGGACTATATCGCTAATGTGACTTTTTTACAAAAGTCTAAAAGTCGACTTTTTATTGAAACTATATGACACTATGCTACCCGAGCTTTGGTAAAAAATCTCTGGATTGATGCCTTGTCACTAAAGATTTATAAAAAATACTCATAACCTGAGGTATTAAAAAGCGATACTATGACCTTGAAATAAAATCTGATTATTTATTTACCACACAATTTTTAAACTTTACATTCATCCCCCCCTTTATTGCATTTCCGTGACAATATCCAAATCAAATTAAGTTTCTCAAAATAAATAAAAATACAATCATCAACAAAACATATCAATCCCTCCACTTCAAACAAAAATGTAAAAAAATAAGAAAAAGTAATACATACGTCAAGCATTTGTGGTTCTTCATGACAATCCCGACATAGGCAACATGACATTATGTTAATTTGTGTTGACAGTGGCGGCCGCACACAGGAATAAACGAATGAAAAAAAAACAGAAGTAGAAAATATTACAACAATATTTTTCTTTAAAAAATACTGTCTAATAGGGTTATAAGTTTTGAGTTTTTTTTTTGTAATTATCAAATTTTACCTATCATAGTCGCATAGTTTATAAAAAACATGAAGAAACGTATTTTTATTTTTTCGCGGTTTTCAAAAAAGTTTCCGCATAAACCTTTTTAAAGATCGACCGAATTTTGTTGGGTAATTAAACTAAAAATTAATGTTTTGCTAAAATTTTAAAGTAATTAGAGGATAACGATGCCTATCGATTTTAAAGAACACGAACGTAATCAAATTTGACGTTTTTCGCGGATTTCGATTAAAAAGAAATTAAAGCGTTTTTTGGCGATATCGACAACAAAATTTGCAAAACAACGAACACATTACTTCAAAAGTAATTTAAAATATGTTGAACAGTAATTTTAGTCCACTAACACAACTTTAATGGTAAAACGTGAAAAATGCGCATTTTGAAAACGCACTTTATGCGGGAGGTTTTTGTTTTAAATTACCAGAAAAAGTGTTTTTTATTATATAGAAAAAATTATCAATCTAAAATATCTAATAAAAGATTTGATTTGAATTAAATTTGTTTCCAAACAAATATTTAATTGAATCAATTAATAATTTAACTGACTTTTAAATATATAAATACATATTTTTTTTAGACATAATTCTCAAATTTTTTTTCATATACTGTATGTTAAATAGGCAAGTTTCTCCAAATTCAATAATACTTTACAAACAAATCAAGCACGCACACACACAAATACACAAACAGAAGCAGCATTACTACAAATACAAACGTGTCGTTCACACATTTTTTTTTTTTTTTTTTTTGAGTATCAAATTTTTTTTTGTTGATAGTCATTTTTGTTGATAGTCATTTTTTTTTTTTTAAATTTCAATAAAAGTTTTAATTGATATTATCATTGCCATGATAGGTGCAAAAGCAATTAAAATAGAAAACATATGATTTTCTATTGTTGATTTACTTGAATAAACGTCACTACATTGCTAGGTCTGTCAAAAAAACAGAGTAGTATTTGGAAGATGACAAAGCCAATTGTGACAATATTTTGTTGTTGTTTTTGTTTTTTCTTTGATATTTTAAATTTTAAATCTCGCTCCTAGACGAGGACAAGAAATTCTCATTGAGTTTGTGATTTAACATAGCAAATATCTCTAGAAATTCTAATAACAAAGTCCCCTGAAGATTTCCTTAGGCAGGAATGAAATCCGGATAGGGACACGCCTACATCAGATTGTTTTTCACAATTTGTTAAATAAGTTTAGGGACTTTAGCACATTTAATTACTATAAATGCAATTAAAATATTAATTGATTCAATAAATTTTTTAATTGAAATCCTTTTTTAGTTTTTTCTGTGTATTAAAAGAGTATTGGCCAAAAATTTTGCAAAAACTAAAGTTATAACCCTACTGCATAAATTTCTTTAAATTAAAATGCAATATGCAAGAGAAATATAAAAAAAATTAAAGAAAATCTGAAACTCTATGGAAAAGCAAGAAAATTAAGATGGGGAATCCATAAACAAAATTATACACCAACTCTTACATGGTCATAACAAATAGTAAATGAATGGATGCTGGTTCTTGGTAGTCTTCTTCTTCTACTTTTTGTTTTTGTATTATTATCGTGACTATCGCAGCCCCACGAGAGTTGTTAAAATCTTGTTGCATTTACAATGTCTGTCTTAATTTACTTGAGTCGAGTAGAGCATGTGCAATCATGCAACTCATGGTATATCCTTTTCAAAATAAAACTTTTTTGAAATGTAGTTTTTTTTTGTTGTTGAATGTAGAAGAAATTTTTTTTGGGGAAGCTGTATATATTTTAGGGACTTTTTCAGTTTGGTTTTTTATGCGTTTTTTAGAGGGGCTCACCATGTACTAACTAACATTGCCACAACTCTTAAATCAAAGAGTTTATTTTTCGTGTGTTTTTTTTAGTAGCTCCATAAAAAGTGTTTTGCATTTTTATTAAATCTCCAGAGACATTTTCATTTTATTCAATATGTGTGAGATTTTTTTTTTTTTTTGTTAGTTTCATGTTTTTTATATTGAGAGGGTTGGCAATTGATGATTGTTGACAAATTACCATCAATTGCAAACTGACAGATTTATTTGGTTGACAATCATGTAAAATTCTTGAAATGCTTATTTCAAAGATTTATTTTCAAAGATATTCTGATGAAAATGAGAAAATATGTAAATTGGGATTTATGTTGTTATAATACAATTCACTTTCTTTGCCTACAAGGAAGGTATTCCGACCCGTACTAGCAGATTTTAATGAACTTTGGATATGTTGTAAAGGAACACAAAAATCAATCACGTTTTAGGGTACTTGTATTTTATTTACGAAAATTAGATTTATTTGTACGCAGGGTTAAAGTATTCAAGAAAACAAAAATGAAATACCCATATTGTCTATATAGATTTTTGAATTATTTAAAATATAGGGGAAAAAGGATCTTCGGTAAAAGTCGCATAACAACCGAACGGTTTCAAATATCAGAATATCAGGTTTTCAAAGCTTAGACACCCCTCGATTAAATTAAATGGGCATTGTTGTGAATTATGTTCAGATTAATACAACTAAAATTCCTTAATAAAACGCCAGATTAATATTTGTAGTTGTTTGAATTGTAACACAGTACTCTTTATTTTTAAGTGAAAAAACATTCATTTGTAGAAACAACTTCAGTTTTGACTACAATTGTAGTTCATTTAAAAAAAAACCAACCACATCAAATTACTGTATTATGATTTTACATTCATTTTATACAGTAGTTTTTTTTTTATTTAAAAATATAAAAAAAAACTAAATGTTTGTTTATTTTTTACTGCATATGTGATTCATTTTCACTACAATTGTGGTTAATTTTTTGAACAGTAAGAAAAAAAATTACAATGTTAGTATAATTTAATGAAATGTAAGTCGTGCTTCCTTTAAGTGAAATTTCATTTGTTTTTAACTACATTTGCAGTGTTAAAATCGTGTTAGATACCTACATGGTATTCTAAGTGCAATCAAAACACATTTTTTGTCTACAAAATATTGAAAGTTCATAAAGACATTCCGGTCTGGCTTGGAATGCCTCCCTTGTTAGTGCTGTATTATGAAAAATAGATATAAACAGCTTTGATGTAGGAAATACTTTTTTTTTCCATAAGCTAATCTGAATGTTGGTAATGTCCTTTATTTTTAAGTAAAACATAACAAAAATAGCAAATCATCTTCGAATTCGAAAGGCGTACATAGTTAGAGTAACCATTCGTGCACAGAAAAATATATTTCAATTATTACAAATTTATTACAAATTTTTGTTTGTTGATAAAAGGCTTGATGACATCAACATATTGCTGTTGCTTATTGCAGGCTTGAAAGACTTGGGGTTTTGTACCCACATTTTGGGTTTTTCAGTTGATCTTTGGGAGAGAAATTTTCAATTGGGGACTGGAGGTTTTTTTTTGGGATTTCAAAAATAGTTTACGAATTTTTTTGGGATAATAAAAATTGTTGACAAATATTTTAATTTAATACAGAATAACTATAAAATCAGTCAAGTTAAAGACTATATGACAGCTGTTTTCTTTTCCAAGCAACTTTACCAGGATTTTTATATAAAATAAAAATTAAAATGTTAAATATACAGGGGTGTTCAAAACATTTGCAACTGAAATCATGGTTTAGGTAATTATAATTTTTTTGATCAAAAAGATTTGTGGTATAAGTTTTAGTTTTTTTTTTTATTAAATTCAGTTATAGCATATTATTTTACAAATACAAAAAAAAATTATTCATAACTTCTCAAAAATAAAAAAAGTAATTTTAACAAATAAAGTCAATAGTGCAGTGTTCAAAACATTTGCAACTCTTAAAGTAATTAACAGGAAACACAAAGAATGATTTTAACGATCAGCATTTTGTAGCGTAGCCATTATTTTTTATAACTTCTGAATACCTCTTATGCATTGAGGCAATGAGCTTTTTAATATAATCGTCAGAAATTTCATTTCACTGCTTCTCCAACTCGACGAAAAGTTCATCACCATTTCGGAATACTTCATTGCCGATATTCCGTTTTACAATCATCCACATGTTCTCAATCGGGTTGAGATCGGGACATTGAGCCGGCCACGACATGATATTAATTTCATTTTCCTGCAGCCAAACTTTTACAACCCCCGCTGTGTGTTTTGGGTCGTTGTCGTGCTGGAAGGTCCATGAGAGTGGCATTTCCCATTCAGCATACGGAAGCATAACTGAACTCATAAGATCTCTATAGATTTAGCCGTCATTGTGCTGTAATGCGGTGAATTGGGCCAATCTAATTTCCTGCAAAACACCCCCACACCATAATGTTTGCACCTCCGTGCTTCACTGTGGCGGTTGTGTATCTGGGATTAAACTCTTCGCCTCGCGGTCTTCGAACATTGGCTCTTCCATCTGATCGCCGGAGGTTAAATTTAGACTCATCTGACCGCAATGCATTTTTCCATTGCTGTTGAGTCCAGTTCAAATGGGTGCGTGCAAAGTCAAGCCAAGCTTTTTGGTTTTTTCCCGACACCAACGGTTTGTTTGTACATCTATAACTTCTAAGACCATATTCTCGGGCTCTTCTATTAATGGTGGAAAGACTGGCATCTATTAAAAGTTCAGTTTTAGCTTCTCTGGGAACTACTTTGGGATATTTCGTAAAAAATTCTTGATTTTCCGATCTTGTCTTACAGTTGTAATACGGGGTCTTCCACCTTTATGAGTTGTGTGGATGTTACCACTATTAACAATGCGGCAAATCGTTGATTTTGGAACGGAGTACTTTTTAGAAATTTCTTTTTGGGAAAGTCCATTTTGAAAATCATTTAAAAATTTTGAGTTAAAATCAGAATTGTATTTATTTCCTGCAATTTTTTACAAAACTTATTCTTACGATGTTTATGCTTCCAATATCTTATTACAACTATTAAAGAACAATAATTATAATAAATTTGTTTAAAAAATGTAATGCCTGAATCTCATATTAAAAAGGAATGCGATGAATGTTATATCCTAGCATTTGTTAGTATAAATTGTTTTGTTAAGGGTAAGAATAATGAGAGTTGCAAATGTTTTGAACACCTGCATTTTGAATACATCTATTATTATTAATTTTTTTTGTTGTTTTAATTAAACGGAATTAATTTTTTTGTTTGTTTAACATAAAACAATATATGAAGAATATGTAAAAAATAAATTTTAGTAACTAAGTGTGATTTGAAGAAAATAAATCAATGAAAACAACAAATGCGATCTCAGTTCCAAATGTTTTGACCACTACTGTATTTAACACTGTTCTTGCTTTAAAGCAATATCTTCATTTAAAGTCTGATAATTTTAGATTGGAGGTAGATATAATAACGCAGTAAAAAGCATGGGATAAATCAAGGCCTTCAATATACAAATTATTAAAAAAAAATTTTAAATATTGTTCCAGGGTAGCAATATAATTCATTAAAACATACTATTTTTAACATTTTTTATGGCACTTTTTTGAAAAACTAATTTAGAGAAAGAAGACGGGTGTTATAAAAATATTATATGCTGTTTTAGTTAAGGACATATGGGAAAATTTTTTGAATTAGAGAAATTTACTGTGCAGCATGTACTTTTTATGTAAAATTAAATGATTGGATCGAGAAATTTAAGGACGTGTAAAAACTTTATTATTCAGAAAATTACTTCATCTTCTTTTTTTATTTTGTGAAAATTACCTATTTTTTTTTCAATAAACAAAGAAAATTTAAAAATTTGTTCGCCAGCGTTGCCATAGTACAATTTTGAAAAATTATCTAAAAACATCAATATTTTTAATAAATTCTCAAAAATCGTGAAAATCCGATAGATCAACTTGTATATTACGGGTTGATAGGTATTGGCTTTAACAACAAATAAAAATTATAATTTCAAAAAATTTTAACCCGTTACATACAAGTAAGTACATACAAACGTTCAAAATTTGAATTTAAATCCAGTGATCAATAAGTGTACAAAAACTTCAGAAAAGCATAGACCATTACATCTTTGTACCATGACATCTTTCGTCAAAAAATTCCCACGGAATCGATGAGTAGTATAAAATGGGTTAAACATTTTATAGAAAACCACTGACAACATATCATATAGATTTAAGCGAATAACTACGATTTAATTATTGAAAAATGAGCTATATATTACTAAAAGTTTATATTTTTGCATGAAGGTTGTTTAAAGTATTAAAGGAAAAAAACCTAATAAGAATTAATATCTATTCTAATTGAAATGAAATTAAAATATTTATTACTAATCCCACTAAACATAAACATTATAAAAAACAACTATAGAGCAATTCCATATGAAAACGATCAAAATTGGCAAATTTTTGGACGACCCCTCTCCGATTTTAAAATAAATAGTCTCAATCGATTGCATAGCAAAAAATAATGTACCTACATATTTTTTTTTTTTATAGTGACTGGTTTAGTGGTGGTGTGCACCACTGTCATGTGACAAAATTGAAGAATTCTTCATAAGGGACCTCATTGAAAGTTGTTTTTTAAAAAAAAAACTACTAAAGCGATCGCAACGAGTGATAGCTCGTTGGAAAGGTATTGAATCAGGCTTTAATTGAAAAATAAAATTTTCCTAAACAACTTTCAATTAGGTCCCTTATGAAGAATTCTTCAATTTTGTCACAGTGGTGCACACCACCACTAAACCAGCCACTATAAAAAAAAAAAAATATGTAGGTACATTATTTTTTGCTGGGCAATCGATTGAGACTATTTATTTTAAAATCGGAGAGGGGTCGTCAAAAAGGTGATCGCTTTCATATGGAATTGCTCTATATAAAAAAATGTCGTGCAAGTTCCGAATTTGAGCAAATATTTAATTGATTAAATTAATTTTTAATTGACAGCTTTTAACATTTTCATTGAAAAAAGTAGGTAAATATTTTTTTCTGTGTAATTTTATAACGAAATTATTTGCAAGTGATTTATATTATATAATTTAAAAAAAAAATGTGTACATTTTACAAAACAATACAACTTAATTAAATTTTTTTGAAACACTAAATTTGTTCTTGAAACTTTTTAATCATTTCGTTGTTTCATTTCAAAAAATGTTAGTCTTTAAATTCTTGATTTCTAGAAATTTTAATTTTAAACTTAAATACTTTTAAGCGTAACTTTAAGTTACTAAAAACATACTATCGGCTCAAATTTTATAAAATTATATATAGTTATATCTAATTATATATAATTAAATGATATGGGCAAATCTCGGATAAAATTGTATAAAATTATATCTAATTTAATATAATTAGATTTATGCAGATGACCTATTTTTCGGATCAATTTGTATGTGCTTATATATTCCCTGCAGGAAATGTCAGTAGTGAAAAAGTATTGATTCACTATTGACTGTGTCACCAGTACTACTAACCAAATATTCCCCCGGCAATGTAATTTGCTATAGACATTTAACATGTACGTGTCATTGAAAATCACTAGTGACATTAGAACTATTGACTAGGTAGTAAATAGGTAGTTCTTATGGGACCATATGTAGACATTGGAACCAAAGATTCACTAGTGACTAGGTTGTTCTTATGACACCATATGTAGACATTAGAAACATAGATTCACTAGTGACTAGGTAGTTCTTATGGGACCATATGCAGACATTGGACCAAAGATTCACTAGTGACTCGTTAGTTCTTATGGGACCACATGTAGACATAAGAACCATAGATTCACTAGTGACTAATTAGTTCTAATGGGACCATATGTAGACATTGGAACCAAAAATTTACTAGTGAGTTAATAAAGTAAAAAGTGTAGACGCCTAGTTGACAATGTCAACAAAATAGTAGACAAAAGTGGAGACTTGGAGACACTTGACCCCAAGCTTCCTGCAGGGTTGGAACTTATCAAATGTGATATAATTTTTTTTTTAGTTTAATTAGTTTTTTGTTTTTATATAAATCGAGATTATTTTTATGTTATTTTCAAATCAAACACATTAGCTAGGTTGATACTAGTATTTTGATCTGGCTAAAAATCTCATCAGAACCCGAAGTTTTATATAGATATACTTTTATTAGACTCCATATAAAAATGTTTACCCGGGTTTTGATTCAAAAATTCAAAAACAAAATCTTTAATATTATTTTCAAAATGTTCAAACCTATTTAATTTTCTGAATCATTTCTGTGCAATTTTTTAGAAAACTCCCTTTCAACCTGAAGGCTCTTTTATGACTCCTAGAATAAGAACCGTCAGAAATTTTCCTAAAATCCGCTTGGCTTTTACCCATCAATAATTAAATTTAGATTATTTTTGTTAACTGTAGAGAAAAACGTGAATAATCTAAAGATGAAAAACGAAGCTTGCACATAATATTTGTATTTATCAGAATTTTTTTAATTAAAAAACGTCTGAAATTGAAAGTCCTTTAAATTTAATGGGGTTTTCAACAGAAGTAATAAGAGTCTATGGGTTTCCTTGCATAAACATAAAAGTTTGAGAATTAATGAAAAGTGTACGAAAAAGAGTTATAGCATTTTCAATTATGAATTGTATTTGAGACTATGAATTTAATTTCAGAAACTATCCATTGCATTTTAAAAAGCTTTGGTGGCAAGGCGCCACTCACACTGTCACGAGCTTCGCCAAAATTGGTTGAAGTCGATGAAGGAATTTTTATTTACTTTTTTTTAATTTTTGTTATATATATGAAAATATGAAATATTATCTAAAAGTTTTGCGTAGTTTTTGAATTATTGTAGCTCAAAGTCGAGGGTTTCATTTGATACATGGTAGAAGTAGGGGAAAACCTCAAATTGTACATGTATTTGTAATAGTTAAAATTTAAATCTGTTTTGGTAACGGTTGATATATTTGTAAAATAATTGTATTACTGTTTCTAATTGCAACACTGTTATTGTTTACAAATATTAATCATACACGAACGAAAGTTAGCCAAATGACAGTTCTTCAATAAAGTCAGGATTTTGATAAATAAGTTAACTTCTATAGTAAATTAAAAAAAAAAAAACATTCGATATCAATTTTTAAAATTTTTTGATATATTATTGCTATAAGTTGTATTTTAACATATACAAATTTCAGCTGCTTCTGATTGCTTTTACTCATTACAGATTCCTGATATTTTTCAACATTCAATATTTTTAAGTATGTAGTATCTACCCAGCCAGAAAAATACGAACGGAAAAGCATTGGCCCAGTGCTTTCAACGGTGGTATGAGGGTTGGCAGAGCGTTGGATTTCTAAAGATTTAAGTGCTTTGCTAACCCCAAAATGATAACACCGGGCAGGGCTTGGCCGTTCCTTTTTTTAAAACGTTGGCAAAGCACTGGCAATGAGTGCTTCGCCAGTACCAAAATCATAATTTTAAAACGTTGGCAAAGCATTGGTAAAACAACTAATAAAGTTAATAATAAATTAATATAAAAAACAGTGTACTTATTATAATGTTTTTATAAAAGTTTGGTTTTATTATTTAAAATAATAAAATTATGTAAAAAACTAAACATACAAATTCAATTTTTGCAATATAAATTAAAACAAAATTCAATTAAAAAAAATTATTTGTATTCTGACTGTGAACTTGTTAGTTTTCATAGAGAAAACTGAAATTTAGAAAAAAAGATTTTCTTTTAAATTTGGGTAAATTCAAATTTTTAAATTAAAAATTGTGAAATTTTCGAAAAAATTGATTTTATATATTTGAAATTACAAAATTTATAACTCAAATTGATTATCCATTTGAAATTAAAATTTTTAATTTAATTAAGAATATTATATATGAAAACGAAAATTATTTATGAATTGTATAGTCCTACTTTTTAATTCAATTAAGTAAAGAGTTGTATTATTTCTTATTGAATGATTTTGGTAGTTTGAACGGAAATAACAATAGGCTTCCGCTAACCTGGCAACACTGGCACAGTGTCAAAATCGTCATTATATTTTCAAAAATCGTCAAAAAATCGTCAAAACAAAAAATATTTGGGCTGAATTTCAGTTTATGGGGGACACCCCTAGAGAAAAAATCTGAATATGCCATCCCCTTCAGAATGTTCCCAGGAGTACGAAAATCATAATGAATAAGGGGGCTCACGCCCCCTATGGGCGTGGCAGTCGAAAAATGACCCGGCCCACCTACGTAGACAATATGGGTATCAAATGAAAGCTAATGTCTTCACGATTCCAAAAATAGCCATAGTTGCCAGATCGGGCGGTTTTTGCAGCCGATACGGCCATTTTTGTTAAATAGGGGCGGGGGTGAAAAACGACCCATGCCACCTACTTAGGCAATATTGGTATCAAATGAAAGGAAATGTCTTCACGATTCCAAAAATACCCGTAGTTGCCAGATCGTCCAGAATTTGAGGAAGATATGTTAATTTTTATAAAATGGGGGAAGGACTTTTTTTTGTTTATTTCTTTTTAGCTCGGCCAGAGGCCGAGCACTCGAGATCCCCGCCGTCTAGAATTAAGACATACTGGAGTTAAAAACCCCTAAGCCCGGCCGTAGGCCGGTCACGCAGAAAAACTTTACTAAGCGAAGCCAGTATGGAAACTCACAACTTTACGTGAGTTCTCATGCTTCTCCAAGGGGATTGATTTACTATGACCTCCACGCGGTAATCCCTGGGTAACGCTAACAATAGTAATCTTTTCGCACAAAATGCTCATTTTTGTTTGATTTTAACAAAATATGAGCAAAAAAAAAGGAAAAAAAAAATTTCCCCCCCCCAAATTTTGCCAAAATGGCCATATCGGCTACAAAAATCGCCCGATCTGGCAACTACGGCTATTTTTGGAATCGTGAAGACATTAGCTTTCATTTGATACCCATATTGTCTACGTAGGTGGGGCGGGTCGTTTTTCGACTGCCACGCCCATAAGGGGCGTGAGCCCCCTTATTCATTATGATTTTCGCACTCCTGGGGTCATTTAAGGGGGCGTGGCATTTTTTTTTTCCAGGGGTGTCCCCCATAAACTGAAATTTTGCCAATATTTGTTACAAGGGGGATTAAGTTTTAATAAAAAAACAAGAATAATAATGTAATTCACATTTCAAGTGCTCATGTGTAATATAATACGGTGTAATATAATACGACTTTTTACACTTTTATGTAATTTAAACTTCGAAAATCATGATATTTTATAACGATAGCACTTTACCACTTTAACTGTTAATTCCTTCTACATAATTCTGTAAACACCACTTCAGTAGCACAATTTTTAAATCTTAAATTCTTTTACATAGTTTAGAAATTCTTTAACAATGTTATTTTCTTTAATTATTAAATTTGGACTTCCATTAACGAATTAAAGTTTCAAATTGCATTACATGTGATGACATAGTTTAATACAATAAATTTTTAAATTTTTGATTATTTCATATTTTTCATTTTGGGTTTTGTTTTTAATATTGCTAAAAATTATTTATTATTTTATTTATTATTTATATTATTATTTATTTTTATTTAAATATTGTTTATTACTGCATGTTTTTCCATTTTCAAATATAAATTGTGAATATCTGAAGTTTCTCTTTGGAACACATTATTTATATTATTATTAGGCCTGTTTTTTAAGCACCGGATTTATTTTTGGATTTATAAATGAGAATATTCAACTCGATGTTTGTTTCGCAAAAACTTGGATGTTTTTTTTTTATTTTAAAAAATATTTTATTTTTATCTCAATCTTACACTTATTAAACTTTATAGAAATATAAATATACAATTTTCAAAATAACGATTGGTTGTCACAGTAACACTAATAGCGGAATGGAAATTTAAAAAAAGCGATTCCATTAAAGACATGTTTTTTCTTATGTAAACGGTTTTAATTTTCTATTTAACCTGTTTAATTTTGAAATATCTTGAACTAGTTAAAGTCAAAATAACGCTAAAATACCGAAACGACGATTTATAACGTTATTTTGTTGATGTAACAAAATTTAATGGGTAGAATTTTGAAATAAACCCTGTAAAGACACATGCCACTATTGGAATCGTAGCTTTAAAACGTTCATAACCGCATTGGTGTGGCCGTGGCAGGCAACTGCCATTGTAATGAAAAGGTAGTGTTTGCCAACCATGAAAAAAGTAAGCACATACTCAGGGAACTTCTGCTGTAAATATTTGTCGTTCCTTAAGAGGAACAAAGGACATTAGGAACAAAGATACTGTAATACAGTTTATTTATTTTTAAGTGAAAAAGCAGTCATTTGTAGAAGAAATTTAATTTTTGACTGCAATTGTAGTTCATTTAAAAAACAAACCACATTAAATTACAGTAGTATGATTTTACATTCACTTTGTACAGTTTGTTTATATTTGACTGCACTGACTGAACCACTCATTAATAATACAATTGTAGTTAATTTTTTGAACAGTAAAAAACAAACGACTATGTTAGTTGAATTTACTAAAATGTAAATCGTTCTTTTTTCAGGTAAAATTTCATTTGTTTTTAGCTGCATTTGCAGTGGTCTTTACCGTTATTAAGTGCAGAAAATAAATTAAAATAAACCTAACATGAATCCACAAAATAACTTTTTGGCTAAACTTTCAATAAAAAATAGTTTTTAATTTTAACGAAATAATAAAAATGCAAAAATAGATCCGGTGATTTTTTAATAATAGCAAATAAACATGTTTTGCTGACATATTAAACGTTTGTCAAAAAATCGTCATTTGGAAGCAAAAATCGTCAAATCGTTATTTAGTAATTTAGTAATTTAGGTACTAAAAATCGTCAAAATGACGATAAATCGTCAAACCTGGCAACAGTGGCTGTGCCACTGTTTTTATTGTGTTAGCGGTTGTGAATTTTGTAAATACCCAGGAAAAAATTACACATTCCAAAAAGAAGGTGATGCCCACACTTGCTTACATATCTCATTGCCAAATTTAGTAACTGCAATACCAAACTCATTCCAACGATAGAGTAAAAAAAGCAAGTAGTATTGTAATCAATTCTTTAAATTTAACCAGAAAGCAAGAACTTAATAACAAAGTAATTATTTACTTAAAAGAAAATAACAATGTTATTAACTTATATATATAACTTTTTGTACTCAAGAAGTAATCATATACTTTTTCTTAATAAAAGGACGTTATTCAAAGTAGTTCCTAATTTTAAAGAATTTATCTCATATATTTTTTCAAACAAATTTTTATTTGCAGGAAAATAATACTAAAAACAGAAATTGCATGTTGCCTAAATTTTGTTAAACGGTGGTTAGGTATAAATTAGGGAAGCGCACGTGAGCAGAAAATTGTGAGTGGAAGTTTAAATTACTGACGTTATCGTGAGTGAGTGTAAAAAAATTTTCGAGGGTGATTGTGCGTGAGTCATATTTTTGTTTTTCAATTTTGAATTGTCCTTTTTTTTTGAAAAATTTATATTTTCGTGGTTTATAGCTCCAAAATTATGACAAACCCATGTTATCAAAACAATTCCATGTTTCAGTTTTTAGGATTTTATTTCCGTATGAGTTTTGATCGCTATATTTGAGTGACCTAGGAGAATCACGTGTGAGTAAAAGTTGAATTTACTTATGGAACTACTTCATTTTTTTAAATGTAAGTACTTCTTATTTTTTCTAGGGAACTATTTATTTATTTTTTTTTTTGTGTAAGTACTTCGTAGTTTTACAATGGAACTATTTCTTTATTAAAAAATGTATGTAGTTCTTAAAAATATAAAGTAAATAGTTCTTCGGTAAAAAAAAATAATCAATTCTAAAGAATCAATTATTTTAGTCTCACGCCCTGTTAAAAGAATCGAGTAGGTAATCTAGTAAGGAATGTGTTCTGCCCAAAATGCTTGATTACAAACCCGCTTACCTTTTTGGAAATTTTTTGCTGGGTAAGTACTGGCAATGCACTTATAGCCAATGTTGGGAAAACGTTCTAAGCCAGTGCTGTGCTAGTGCTTTTTCATTTTTATGGTTGTAAATTTTGTAAATCAAGTACTGGCAAAGCACATTGTACGAACGTTGACAGAGCGTTCTAAGCCAGAGCTGTGCCAGTGCTTTTATTATTTTTACTAATTTTGTTAATTAAGTACTGGCAAAGCACTTTTTACTAACGTTGGCAGATTATTGTAAATCAATTCTTGCCAACACTTTATTTGTTGGACCATTGACAAACAGCGCTCTGCCAGTGCTTGAATTTTCTTGGTTATCTTTCATAGCTCAAATTATGTTTTTTTCAGCAGTATGAATAATTTTTCGATTTTAGGAGGTATACCCGTATCTAAGTTTTATGTTTGATAACTTAAATTAGTTTTTTTAATTGTGATAACATTTTTGGATTTTAAATGTATGGGAGGTTAGCGAGAGCTTGCTCCGCATTAGAAAAAAGACATGTTCGTTGTAGGCTTATCCTTGCTCGGAATTTAACTAATGTATGTAAAAAAAATTTCATGGAGTTGTAATTTTTTTCTCTCCGTTATGGCAATTTTAAATTTCAGAATACATGGGAAGGAAACGTATAATTGGGCTTAAAATTACAAAATTTTAGGTTTGATTATATTTTATCAATTAAAGCATGTGCCAAATTTCATCATTTAATAACAACTTCTTCTATTTTTTTCCATTCGTTATATGAAATCACAACTCTGTGCCATGGGTTAAAGCTTTCCGAATTTATTATTTGAGTTTGAATTTTAATGTCTTTTTCAGACAATTGCAATTAATACTTTAATTAATAAGCAAATTTATTTAATTTTAATTGTGAAAGACGTGGTAGAGAAGAATAAGTGTATTTTCTAAAAATCATAACTACATTATAAATTTTCAATTTTCTGAATCAGACTGCGCAGTTCCTGGTATTGAACTTTCGTCAGTGACCCTGTTTTTTTTTTGTAATATTTGTTATGTTTTTATTTGTTCACAGAAAATTTCATATAGACGCAATCGAACAATATAACAAATATTAAATTTTCAAAAAAAAAAAAAAAAATGGGTCACTGACGAAGGTTCAATACAAGAAACTGCGCAGTCTGATTCAGAAAATTGAAAATTTACGATGTAGTTGTGATTTTTAGAAAATACACTCATTCTTCTCTACCACGCCTTTCACTATTGTTTTTTATTTTCCGAATAAATACTTTAGTCCCTAACGTAGCGGGATTTTCAAATATTAGTTTTTGAGTTTAAATGGTACGAGAGTAATCTCAAAAACTAAAAAACCATTAAAAAAAAATCGTTGCTTAGGCATTTTAAACAAAATTTTTAAATTAATTTTAGAAAAGAGGTTTTTCCATTTGTATTAAATTCGTGGGCCATTTTGGATTCCTGGATAAAGTGTTTTAATGATATCCGATGAAATCAGAATTCCTTTTCGGAATAAATTTAAGTATATTAAATAAATAAATGAAATAAGAAGTCAATTTGTTTGAAATTTCGAATATTGTGAATTTTTAATAACAACCTTTTTTTTAAATGTGCCATTTTCGACCGTCTTGCTGCACTGGTTAACTGGTTAACGTACCATTTCTAAAAAAAAACTGGGGGATGTAATGACAAACCTTTTTCAAACATATATATATTTACAGGAAAACATAATTACATTTGCCAGCAAACATGTTATATCAGAAACATAGGAAACGGATGTGTTTTCCAAACAAAAGTATATTACCAGCATTTATATTTCCAGCAGGGCGTTTTTTTTTTTTTGCGAAAAGTTATATATTTTTTTTTAACCGAAAAATTATATTTTTCCAAAAATATCGACTTTTGAATAATCAATGAAAAAACATTTTGTGTGGGTCAGTGCTAGAGGGAGTGTCGCACTTTCGCCTGAGTGACTAGGACATCTCCAGCCTCATTCTAATACACCACCCGCAAGAATCTCAATGTATGATCATGCAAACAACCACAGTAAATTAAAAAACTATTTTTTTCGATATTACTACTTTTTATAGAACAAAAAATTAAAACATTATAGCATTTTTTTAAAGAGTTCATAAATCACTGTATTTTTTCAATTTATTTTATGATTTTTTTTTTTATTTTTATTTTTTCCAAATTTAATATTTTGTCAAAGTTTTGGAAATTTGTATTGTTTTATATTGAATATAATCGTAGTAACGTAAAAAACATAATAAAACTCCATTCTGAATTTTGCTTTGTTGCTTCAGAGGATATATTGATCAATCTGCAAACAAACATTTAAAATACGGAGATACTTTTTGAGATATTTGCGAAACAAAGACATATTTCTGATTTTATTCTTTTTAACAGGCGTATAAATTAAAAGCTTTACAGAAGAGAAAATAAAGTTTAAAATATGATATTATTTTTTAAAATCGGAGCACGCGTTAAATATTTACGTAAATTTGAACAATATGTAATTTTATAAATTTTAAAAATATTTAAATTTTAAGCAGCGATAAAACGGGAACGACAACGAATTAAAAAAAAAAATAAACTAATTGTTTTTCTTACTAATTAGGAGATTATATATACCAAGTTTCATGCAAATCGGAAGGGTACGAGCTGATGACTGCTTTTGGGATGACCGATAAATTAAAAAATAAGAAAAAACAAATAAAAATGATTATTATGATCACGACTCATCAAATCCAATATAATTTCATTAACTTTTACATGTTTTTTTCAAATAATGAATAATATTTGAAATATTAGCGGCACCTTGTAAATAAAGTAAGAGTTAATACTTTCATGACCAAACTTAAATTAATGAAAAATTTTACATTTTTTTTGCGGATTCGGGTTTATTCATTTAATATTTCTAAATATTAAATACTCCTATGAAAATATCAATGGGACATATAAACTGTGATTTTTTAGCAACTTTCTTTTTGGCAGCTCAGCTGTTTTCGTGTAACATATTACTGTTAAACATGTTCAGTTGGGTGTATAAATAACCATGAATCGAATTATAAACGAACAACGCTTGCTGATTATTGAATTTTATTATTAAAATTCATACTTGGTTAAGAAAGTGCATCGTACACTTCTTCCAATTTATGGTCAGTTTGGGTTACCTTCTGAGGCGGCTATTCGGAATCTTGTGACTAAATTTCGCACCAAATTTACATTATTGGACATTACACCAACACACATAAGTAGAGTGCGGACAGAGGAAAATATCGCAGCTGTATCCGCCAGTGTTGTTGACGACCATGAGTTATCGATTCCGTGCCGTTCGCAGCAATTGGGCCTTTGTTACTCCACTACGTGGAAAATTTTGTGGAAGAATTGTTATGTAAGACCTTTTAAAATACAGCTGGCGCAAGAATTGAAGCCACACGACCTACAACAACGGCTAACTTTTAGTGAATGGACGATGGCAAAATTTTATGAAGATCCACTTTTTTATTGGAAAATTTTGTTCAACGATGAAGCTCATTTCCGGTTGAATGGATATTTGAACAAGTAAAATTGCCGTATTTGGTGTGAAGAGCAGCCAGAAGCATTGCAAGAACTACCAATGCATCCCGTCATTGGACCGTACTTGTTCAAAGATGACGAAGTCAGGAACGTTATTGTGAATGGCGAGCGCTACCGTGCGATGATTACAATTTTTTTTTGTGGTTTCAACAAGACGGTGCCTCTTGACACATGTCACACAGCACGCGAAACAATGAACCTATTGAGAGGCGAGTTCGGTGAACAGTTTATTTCTCGTCTGAGGCCGGTCAATTGGCCGCCTAGATCGTGCGATTTAACGCGTTTAGACTATTTTTTGTGCTGCTATGTTAAGCCTCATGTCTGTAGGGACAAGACTTCAACGGTTTACGCACTGAAAGCAAATATTGAAGAATTTATTCGTGAGATACCGGCCAATATGTTGGAGAGAGTATGCCAAAATTGGACCCAGTGTCAACATTTACATGAAATCATCTTTAAACATTGAATTAAATAAAGATTTCATACATTTCTCTAAATATTATGTGTTTTTTTTAATCAAATCCGAAAGCTCTTAAAAAATCACCCTTTATATCCCATTGGTCGTCAACGGGTAAAATTAATGAACAAATACCTTACCCAAGTAATATTTCTATTAAATTTTGGTGTGTCATGTAGCACGTGGTTTTTAATTATTTTGCTATGCTAAACACGATATGTCAAAATTTTTACAATAGCTAGTGTTTGTACAATCGCGTTTTGACTATAGTCCTAAAATATAATTTTTACACGATATTTCAAAATTGTGAAAGGAAAGAAAAATTTGGAGTCAAGATTCTGAATCAGTAGATACAAATGTCGTATATACTTTCAAACAAAAATTGCTTTAATTTCTATACGAACAAAAAATAAAAAAAAAAACTGAACAAAAATCTCCTCTTTTCTTACCTTTGACGACCAATAGTAAAGGGTCCGCCATCTAAAGTTTTTTTTTTCAACTAGTGCTTATTTCGTGAATGGTTACACTTAGCTCATGTCTGATTTGACAGATAATTAGTTTTATCCTTCCGCTGAACGAATATGGTTGTGTATACGATTGAACAACGCTGGGAAATATTGCGACATTACTTTGAAAATCATGGTAATGAGCAAGGAGTGGCCGTTACAGTCAATGGCGATCGTTATCGGGCCATGTTGAATGAAAATTGAAGAGGAGGATATTGGCAACATTTGGTTTCAACAGGACGGCGCTACGTGCCACACAGCCGAAGCTACACTCGATGTTTTGCGCCCTGTTTTTGAAGATCGCATTATCAGCAGCAGAGCTGATGTCGTTTGGCCACCTCGGAGCTGCGATTTGACACCGTTGGACTATTATTTGTGGGGTGCCGTCAAAGATAAGTGTTACGCCAACAAGCCAGAGACAATTGACGCTTTAAGGGACAATATTCGTGAAGCCATTGGTGAAATACAGCTGCACAAAATCGATAATGTGCTTAAAAATTGGACCGATCGTGTAGGCTACTGCATGGCCAGCCGAGGCAGCCATTTGAATGAAATTATTTTCCATTATTAACCGGAAGGATTGTACTTTGAAATAAAAAAAGAAATTTGAGAAAATATTCAGTAGTTTTTTTTATAGCATTTTCAAAAAAAAAAAAGTTATTTGGCAGACCCTTTATATATAAATGTTCCATATTGTATCAGTGTCGTGTAGAAAATAGAATGAATACATTACAAATACCTCAATGTTTCTTGAAACTTGAGCGCTTCGACCATGTCCTACCAAAAGTTCGATCCATGTCCTACCAAAAGTTCTATCCATGTCCTACCAAAAGTTCGATCAACTATCTTCAATAGCGTCCGAAAAAACGTGTACCAAAAAATATGAAAAATATTTTTTAAGTTTATTGTCACCTGATTGGTATAGTCTGAAAACCGGTTAAAAATTGTTGTTAATACAGCACAAAATAAAAATGGGACATATATAAGCCATTCGTCATCAAAATGTTAAATTATAACAAATTCAACTACTAACTAAACCTCCACTAAATTTTAATTATAATTGAAACTCTTTGAAGCTGTTACTAATTGCTAGAGTAGTATCTGTAGTTTGTAATTTGTTTTAATTTTAAATTATTTTTTTTTCAAAAGCTGTAAATTCCCACGGCTATGTTTTAATGATATTTAAAAATTTGGATAACTAATGTTTCAGATAAATATTTTTTTTTTTTTTTTTTTGCATAACTAAATATGCGCAAATCCAATTTTAAACTTTGTATTTTTCGACACTAACTCAACAAAAACTTACCCAAATTACTCCCATGTGATAAAATTGACTGTTGCTGTTGATGATGCATTTGTAGTTTGTTTGAAATGTGGTTGTGATGATGATGATGATTGCTGTGATGTTGCAAATTGTTATGATGATGTGATGGATGAAATCTTGTTGTACCGCTGCTAATTCTAATAAATTATTAACGGAAAAACGTTTAACATTTTCTGAACCTTTTTCAAATAGAAATGTTGCAGATGATGGTATTGAAGAGGTTGCGGACGATGACAATTTCGTTGTCGCTGTTGTTACTGGTGGTGGTGAAGATATTGATGCTGATGATAATTTTGTGCATATTTGATTGTGATATAATGTTGTTGCTAACGATGTTGAAGATGATGTTGGTAATGTTGTTGTTGGTGATGATGCTGCCGACGATGATGATAATGATGATGGTGTTGCCAATGTATAATTGTTATTATTGTTGGTTAAACTATGCAAATGTTGTAATGATGAACAGGAGGTATTTCTTGTTTGGTTGCTAACCGTTATGGGTGATGATTGTTGTGTCGATGAGTAAAAATTTAATGACATTGTATTGTTTTCCGTTAAAGATAAATTTCCGGTTACCGTCGCTGTATTTGTTGATGACGATGATGATGAGGTGGTCATGCTAGTTGCCAATTGCTGTTGATTTTGTGATTGATGATAATTTAACATTTCTATAGCTGATTTTTACAAAAAACTAATTCAATGAGTGTATCTTTGCGTGTGATTGTTTAAATAAATGTTTCAAATTAACCAATTAGTTTAAAATTTCTTTAAAAATAACTTAATTATGTAGCAATTAATTAGAAAATTGTCACTGCGATATTTGTACGTTTCTATTGGCAACGACACCGACACTGATGTACAACAAAACGACCGTATAATTTTATTTATTTCTTTTAATCACAAGTCTCAACACCTCGTTAATTTATTTGCACAACAAAAAGAACAGAATTTGTCGTTGATTTTCATTTGTTTTCAAATTAAAATGAATGTTATTTGGTTAAATTATTAAATTATCTTGGGGTTCAACAAATTTTTGGTTTCGTATTTTTTAAGGCTGTTTTAATTTTTTTTTTTATACTTTTGCTAATTCAATTAGCAATTAGCAAAATACACAATTAAGTTAATTAAGTTAATTGCTGTAGCAATACTAAACTATACTAAAGTCAACTGACTACTGAAATTATTTTCAAAAAAATACAGAAAAAATATAGAAAACAGAAAAAAATAAAAAAACGAAATCACAAACAGAAAGCTGAGGAAAATTCATCATTTCTATCTTTTATTCCTGCAGTTGTTGAATATAATTTTTTATTATTTTTCTTTAATTCTTCTTGTTTTCTTTAAATACACACATTCACTTTAAAACATTTGTATTATTTTAAAGATGCCGTAACCCTGCTCCTTGTCTTATGTATTCCTTCTCACTTCAACGCATCCCGTGTATCTTTTCTATCTTATGTTGCAAGATATAAGATCATTTTTGTTATCACTTGATAGTGCTTCTTGTTTGCTCTTATAGCTTCAAAATATTATCATCAAATTTGTATTCTTATTGGTTGTTAGCCAGTGATCTTCATATATTTTTAAATATTTTTATGTTTAAAAGTGGAAATGTAGGCGTGTTTACTAGAACACCATTGAACTATTATAAAATGCATCAATATTTAAAGAAATTTCAGATTGCATATAGAATTCGCACATTATTGAAGTTGTTTTAATAAGTTGTCTCTCAATAGAATATCTGTCAATTCATTGCAAAACGTTAAACACTTCGGTTTGTTCCTTAGAGACTAATCAATTTGCAAATATATAAAGAATCCTTTAAATTATAAAACCGAGCAATAATAAAAATCAGGGATGGCACGCAATAGCGCCAAAATACCGTTATCGTTTCAAAACCTTTTCAACTGACTATTGTTATCTCTAAAATACCGTTGCCGAAATAATTGAAATATCATTAACCGCAAAATAGCGTTAACAATATAACGGAAATACCAATATCAAATATATAAAAAATCCTTTAAATTATAAAACCGAGCAATAATAAAAATCATTGATAGAGCTAAAATACCGTTATCGATTCAAAGCCCGTTCAACTGACTATTGTTATCTCTAAAATGCTGTGGGCGAAATAATTAAAATATCGTTATTCGCAAAATAGCGGTACCGATATAACTGAAATACCTATATCCCTTAAATACCGCTACCGAAATAATTAAAATACCGCTGTCGCTAAAATACAGTTTGCGGAAATAATTTGAGAGATCTGAAAAAGTAATGGCTGTAAATATAAAAAGAACACTCATAGAACTTCTGCTTTAAAAATATGTACAGTTTCTTTAAATGTCAGTCAATTGTGGAACAAATTAATTTGTTTACTAACCTTGTAGTTAATTTAAAAAACAAACCACATCAAATGACTGTTTTATGATTGTGCATTCATTTTTTACAGTTGTTTTTTGTTATTTAAAAAAATTAAAAAAATAAATGGTTTTTTTAGTTTTTACTACATATATGGTTAATTTTTACTACAATTGTGGTTCATTTTTCGAACATTAAAAACAATGATAATGTTACTTGAATTTGCTGAAATGTAAGTCGTCCTTTCTTTAAGTGAAATTTCATTTGTTTTTAACTACATTTACAGTGGTCTTTACCTATAAAGTATTCTAAGTGCATATCGTAGCATTGTCAAACTGACAGTATTTGTTTTTCAATAAAAGACAACAGAAAAATGGAACAGCTTTTTAATTTTTTTCAAAAAACATGCGAAATACACCCATAAAAAAACAGGAATAAGTTTCATAAATTTTGGTCCAATGTAACAATTTCATCAATAACTATGAAACATTTCATAAACAATAAAAATCATAATAATCATATGATCATCGTTATGATTTTTTCTACACAAAAATAATTAAATCCTTACTAATACAAAATACACTTTGTATATAAAGTAAAACATTCAATAAATATGATGAAATTGGTTATGTTTTTTATGAAATGTTATATAAATACTATTACACGTTAATTGATGAAACATTCATACATATGGTGAAGATTTTTCCTAGAGTGTAGTCTTAGTTGAATATTAACAAAGTTTGCGTTAATTCTTAGTTTATAACACAGTTAACCACTAACGCCCGTATTCATAAAAAATCTTAATTCAGATTTCAAATATATTTTAGTTAAAACACATTTTGAGCCTTTAAACTGTAGTCATTCACATTTGAGAATAGGTACACTCAAAAAAATAAGTTAGCACAAAAGTTAGTAAAACGTCTTGTAAATCAGTCAGTCACATTTGAGAATTGGTACACTCAAAAAAATAAGTTAGTACAAAAGTTAGTAAAACGTCTTGTAAATCAGGTATACTATTTTTTAGCAAATTTTTTTGCTAAAATCGTGTTTTCAACTAAAATTTTTGTTATACTTATTCAGCACTTAACTGTTTTATACTAATGCTTTTCTAATATACTAATGTTTTACTAATTAATTTTGCTAAAAAAAAATTGTGCTGATAAGCACATTAATAGTGTGGACGACAACCAGATTGAAAGATATACGCAGAATGAAGCAGATGTCGCGGCATGTCAAGATGTAGTAGAGAATAGGAAAATGATACTAAAAAGTGCAACTCTAATAAGACATATAAAAAAAATCAACCATGGAAGACTTTTGTATCTGTTTTTCATACATAAAACAAAATTGAGGATTAAAACAACTTAAATTTTGCGTTGTCAACGGCTTGTGAAAATTATTGTCTATTAATAAAATAAAAGACAAAAGAAAATATTTAAATTTAATATGTATTTCTATAATAGATGTTAATAGATTAATAATCTAGTGTGGTCAAATTGCAAACAAACATATACAGACATGTAGACAGAGTAAAGCGAAAGACAAAGACAAAGACACACATCTTAGGTAGATTTGTATGGTTCCTTTTTCTATTGGAAAAAAGGGTTGTTTTTTTCGTTTCGTTTGTTTTTGTTTATTTTTTTCGTTTCGTTTCTATAATTATCTTCGGCAGTTGCGTCCTTTAAAAGTTGAAAGAAATTTTGGTTCTGTTATATATAAAATTTATAAATTTATTAATTTTTACCAAGGCTTTTTTATTTCTAATCTACTAAGTGTTAGCAAAACTTTTGCTGAATCTACTAATTTTGTTGCTAAAATCAGCTCGCTGATTTTCAGCAAAAGATTTTGCTGACATTAGCAATTTTAGCACCCTCCTGACTAAAATTTTGCTGACTCAGCAAAATTTTTTGCTGACTTTACAAACTTTTTTTTGAGTGTATTTGGCATTGTTATATTGTGATGAAAGAAATAAAACGTGGAAAATTGTAAAAAAGTTAAATATATTGATGGCCATAGTTTTAGTATATGGAGCTACTAAGATCTTATAGTATTATATACCGTAGAAATTTCATAAATGGAAATAACAGTTTGAGTGCTAACGTGCAATCGTTGTAACATAATTACATTTTTGAAAATTTTGCTTAACTTTAAAAACAGTGTTATATTTTAATGAAAGCATTTTATCTGCAAATTCATTCATACTGTTTAAAGAGTCCATATCTTTTAACCCTTTCACTACCGACTTTTGTTTTCAGATTTATTTCTATTTTGACTTCAGATCCTTGTTAGAGGTCCTTTAATTAACAAGAAAAAGGTTTACATATATGCTATATTGTTAAACTAATTTTTACCACTAAAACATCCGAATTACCAAAAAAGCTTTATTTGATTTTGTCATTAAAACAAGCTACGTGTAAAATTTCGAGATTCTAGCTTTGCTAGTTTAGGAGATACACCTAACTCGCCTTTTTCGGAGATAAAGGCTGAAAAAAAAATCGGACATTAATAACGCGACTGTATTGCCCCGATTAGCAGGTTAATGATTTTTTTAATGACCAATGTCCTGATGAGGATATTTAAAACAAAAATATGCGTAGAGTACGCCAGTATTGTGAATCTATCTCAATCGGCTTTATTACGGTTGTCGTACTCGATTTCGAGAGTATGTCGAATTTTCTAAAAATTCATTTTAAATACAACTTTTAAATACAACTTTTAAACATTTTACTGAATTTATCATAAATAAAAATCCGATTCTAGAAAATATTTAAGCAGCGTTTAATTCCATATCATTTTCAATTTATCAAAACTATTTTGTTAGGAGTCGAAAAATTCGACAATCGTAATCAGGCCGAATGTTTTTTTTAATAATATTTTTTTAATTGTTCATTAAAATATGTAAAACAAAACATATCGCTCATTTACTGCAAGATTGACATGACTCAAAAAAACACCGATTTTGCAGAAAACGAGTTTAAAGTTTTCAATCCATATCTGCTTCGCTCTACGTTTTTTAAAAATATGAAGTTTTGATGTATTTTTTTTCTTTTAGTGATAGTTGTGTGCGAATTCGCTAATTATCGAGAGACCCGTGAGTAGAACAGTTTCTCTATAGAGTATACATATGTATACTCTTTGCATCCACTATAAAGAAAAAATATATATTCTCCTCTATCTCGAAAAGTATACATGATATTAATATCAAATTATTACACAATATAAATCATGATATAACTAATAATTCTGCATCATTAACTCAAAAATCGCATTTTTTGACTTATGACAGTCTTCAAGTAAATGATCGATATGTATATATATGTTCTCCGATTTTTTTTTTAAATTGCACCAAAATGAATGTGTGCGCCAGTTGTCTAATTACTTTTCATAAAATTTAATCTCAAAATATCATATTCGATCCACAAAAAATTACTTATTTTTTGTATCGAATTAGATCTGAATATATCTAAATTAATCCCATGGGATATTTTGGTATATATTTCTTGAATTAGATATTATTGAATACCTCATTTTGAGATAAATTGTTATCCAATTTAATCCAGTAATATATTTGAGAAATCTAATACGATATTACTGCATACACCAATTTTGGGACAAACTTTCATAATGGAATCTATATCAAATGAGATATGATTTTATATTTGAGATTTAACATTTTTTTTAGATCTCGAACTTATGCTTTTGCAAAATTCAAAGATTTGTTTTTGCTTTAATGCTTATCAAATAGTTAAGGCTTCTTGTGTCAATAACATTTTTAAAGTTTTATTTTATTAATCTCAAAATGTTTTAAATAACAAATTAAAACCGGAAATTAATTTATTAAAATCATGTGTTTATAATAAATACTTAAAAATAGACATCTTTTACCATCATTATTCAAAATATGTATACTTAAGCATTTATATTAAAACATTTTGCTAGTTTATGAGGTGAAAATATTAACAAGATCCTTGAATTTTAAACAGCAATAAATACCAATTAAACTGACAACACTGTAGTTACACCCACTTCAAAATAGTTTTTCATTTTGAGAATACTTAATACTCCTACTTCTAATGTGTTCTTAATGTATACACATCCCTGTATAGTAAATATACTTGAACGCAAGGACTTGTTGCGTAAATTGTAGTCAATGGGTGTGTGTGAACAATATTATAAGACTTACTACATACATACTTTAAATAGAGATTAACATATTCCACATATTCAAAAAGTAAGTAACTGGAAAAATATGTATTGGAATCTTTAAAAGAATTTCCTAGTTTATGTAGCATAACCAAACACCAAATAAATCAAAATTTTTTGTTTATGAAATATGAAACTGTTGGATCTTAAATAATTATCATAAAACCACAGCTCATGCCATATATAACAGACCTGGGCGATGTCAATTACATTATGCAAATATTTACTTTTAAAAATTTTCTATTAGTAATCATTAATAATTTCAGACCTACGCTCATATTTGGGAGCTTAAACTCTTCCTTGGAAAATGTTAAATTTGTTCAATACCATAAAAGGGACAATATAACAATAATTGTGTATTTAATGACAGGTCAATTACTTTTTATTACGTCTAAGCACATGTAATTGGATGTAACTGATTAAATACCCAGATTCTGTTACTAATCCCCTTGTCTGGTATTACAAGTTTAACAAATTTTCAAAGCAAGCGTTTATGCTCAAAAGAGTGAGTGTGGGTCTGAAAGTATTAATGGTATAGCAAAATAACACAAGTGATTAATGACTTTATTAAATAATTGAGCTCTAGGTCACGTTTGTATTTATAAAATATCCTTTATTATTTTATATATCACCAATATTTCGTCATTCTTTGAATGACATCTTCAGGGAGTATGAACAACAACAAACAATATTAAAAACAAAAACTTTTTTGCCGCTGCCCTCCACTCTGGTCAACACAACATTTACAACTGACCAGAGTGGAGGGCAGCGGCAAAAAAGTTTTTGTTTTTAATATTGTTTGTTGTTGTTCATACTCCTTGAAGATGTCATTCAAAGAATGACGAAATATTGGAGATATATAAATAATAAAGGATATTTTATAAATACAAACGTGACCTAGAGCTCAATTATTTAATAAAGTCATTCATTTCAAAGGTCGAAAAACTTTTCATAATTTATAACAAGTGATTAATGTTGAATAATTGACACCTCCCAGGTCTGATACATACCAGATAACTACACACATGCGTAAGTACTTATACTTGCTACATTTTTACTTATAACTAGGGCAAAGAATTTCTTGCAACTGAAAAAAGAAAATAGGCGCTTATAAAATGCATCTAAAAATTAAAAAATATGCACTTAAAAAGGCACTTTTTGCAAAAAGCAGAGCATTAAAATACAGAAAATATAGAAAACAATTAAATTGGACATCTATATTTCTTCGCTTCAGAAAATTTTTAAAATGTGGAAATGAGTTTCCTGAAATGCAAATATAAAAATTAATCCAATTTTTTTTTTGTTTTTTAATAAAACACAATACTTACACTCTAATTAATTTCAGTTAAAATTTATCCAACTTATAATAGAAAACTGTACTCCTTCTCTAAGTTGGGTAAATATACTAAAGTTTGTTTTTTATACAGGTATGTTTAGTTTGGTTTGGCATTTCAACATGAATAGACTGACGTCTGAAAAACGCTTCCAAATTGTGCAAATTTGTTTTTGGAAATCATGGTTCTGTTCGAAATACGTATCGCGCACTACGTCCTTTTTACGGTCAACATAAGAGTAATTAATTCGATTAACTGATATGATAATATGCATCCACAGAGACGTCGTACAGTGCGTACAGAAGAAGTCATTGCTGTTGTAGAGCGTAGCGTAGAGGAAGACTCCAATCAGTCTTTCTGCCATCGTGCACAGGAATTAGATATGTGCCCATCCACTTTATGAAAGACTTTGCGGAAAGAACTTGGTTTGTGTGCTTACAAAATCCAACTCGTGCAACAATTGAAGTCACACGATCACCTAGCAAGGTGTAGATTCGGTGAATGGGCCCAAAACAAGATTGTCATTGATTAACGCCGCCGGACTATTTTCTGTGGGGATATGTGAAGTCGCTAGTATACGCCGATAAGCCCGAAACGATTTGACCACTTGAAGGACAACATTCGCCGCGATATTGCCAATAGGGTGCAAAAACTTGGAAATTCCGTTTATATTTATGGAAGTATAAATGTTTTTGGTACATTAACAAGTTCTTTAATTTACTATCACAAATATTACATTTATACATTTTACTTTGTTTAGTAATTCACAAAAATTCCCAATAATTATTAGTTTTTAGATTTTTTTTTTCAGATTTTTTAATTTGTTTTATTTTTTTTGATTTAAAAATGTCGAAATATTTATTACTATTATAATTAAGTATATTTACAAATTTTGTGCGTAAAAATTTTATTTAATAAAATAATAGTAATTTTAGTCATAATGTGTTTAATTGTAAACACATAATGTGTAAAAAAATGTGTATATATAAAAGTGTATATAAAAGTAAATGCAAAATAATTGTACTTTTTTTGTGTTTAAATTTACTGAATTTGCGTAATATTGAATAAAATTTTACTCATTTTATAGTAGTACATTTACAATAACTTTTTAGAGCGTACGATAAGAAAAGTTTGCACAAATATGCAATAAAAGCACAAAATATGTATAAAAAGTCAAAATAAGCCTCAAAATTCACTTTTGCTAAAATAAGCAAAATACTCAACTACAAATCGATGCAATTTTGCTCTAAATTCAATGATTCGGATAAATTATTAATCTATATGAGTTTTACTTACTTTTACTTACTTTTACATTTACTTCAAATTTGCTAAAATAAGCAAAATACTCAACTACAAATCGATGCAATTTTGTTCTAAATTCAATGATTCGGATAAATTATTAATCTATATGAGTTTTACTTACTTTTACTTACTTTTACATTTACTTCAAATTCCTTGCCCTACCTATTATATATATTTATATGTAAAGTATAACTTCTGTATGCAAACATGTGTTGTTTTATTGTAGGTTGCATGATTCTACATAGGAAAATATATGTTGTATAAAGTTTAAGGCGTTTATTAAAATGTTGAGAGCTGGCGCCTAATTTGCCTCTCAACATACTCAATTACCTCATGAAGGGTGTTCTGCTTAAATGTTATAGGAACACATACATATTTTGGAAATCGTGCGTTCATTTATAATAACTAATGGTAACAAATTTTTTAAGAAAACATTGGCCTGTGCCGAATTAAGTTCAAGGCTTAAGGGTTTTTGAAAATTAGACACTTTTTTAGGTTTTTAGTTAAAATCGAGTGACCGGTTTTAAAAATATTATTATTTTCATGATCACCATACCAAATTAGTCAGAACCGAGCCAGTCCGAAAAAGACGAGTGGACCACTGATGACAAGGCATTTTAACAGGTGGTACAAGTGCTGGCAACAAAAGGAAAATTTAATTAGACAAAATGTCTGGCTGTTTAAATAGTGTCGGGAATGCACTGGAAAAACAAAAATTTGTATGTTATCAAAACCATAAAATAGGTGTTCCGAAGGGCTCAGTGCAATAACTCCCAGGTGAAAAAAGTCCCAAAAAAAATTAAATACGTCCCAAAAATTTTTCATATAAATTTGGGAGTAATTTAATAACCAGTTCTTTTGCAGTTCTTTCATTTTTTAGAAGTTATTTCATTTTTGTTATTAGGTGTTTAGATTAGATCAGAAGGCACTATGCACCGCGACCAATGTAGGTCTTTTGTTTTATTAGGTGTTATTTCACAATGCAGTAATTCCGAAATAAGTCTGAACAGAACTTAGCGTGGGACATAGCGCCCAAAAAAAAAATGATGTGTAAATTGTTGCTGTAAAATTTTTCTTGTTTTTGGACAATACGACATTGATTTGGACGAAATAACATTTGGGTGCTATGACGGTTTTTTGTTTGGCCAAAATATATTTGGGCGCTATGACGGTAAAAAAAAGAGAAGTTATTGCCCAAAATCATAATTTTATTTTTTTTTTTAATGTCGTAAGACCTTAAATGTTAAGTCTGATTCAGAAATCAAACAAAAGAGTTTGAAGGAAACTTAAAAAACTTGCTTCAATTTTATTTTCTTGTGTCGCACGCAGAAAAAACTATATTTCGCGTAGCCGCCTGCAGCGTTCTATGGAGGAAAAAACCCTGAAGAGAGGCCGAAGGCCGCCACACAGAATAATTTGTTTTTACAAGTCCAATGTCGAATCCGTTGAAATCTTATTTTTAAGACAATAAGTAATATAATTTGACCAGCCATAGCTTTGTCATTTAAACAGCTAATTGATTGTTTTTTATCCTTAATAAAAGAGTAGAGCATTGGCTTTCTGTTTATTTAACGTTTAGACACTAATATATACATAAATTTTTTAATAAAATAGACTTTTAAAAAAATAATCAATAAAAAACATTAAATCTTGGTGTGGGTTGGTATTTTGGGACATAAACAGTTATGACAAATAAATGTTACTTGATGTCTTAAAAATATAAGATTTCAATGGATTCGAAAAACAAGTTCTTATATGTGGCGGCCTTCGGCCGCTCTTGGGGGTTTTTTTCCTCCGTAGAACGCGGCAGGCGGCTTCGCGAAATAAAGTTTTTTCTGCGTGCGACACAGAAGACATTATGTCTTATGACATTTAAAAAAAAATAATAAATTATGATTTTGGGCAATAACTTCTTTTTTTAATAGAGCCCAAAAAAAAGTTATTTCAAAATAAAATGCCAAAGCACAGAAAAAAAGTTTTGGATTTTCTGTCATTGATTTGGTCGTTATAATTTTGGTTTTTGGGCAATACGACTTTGGGGAATGTAAACTGTACGCCCTTACTTCATTTGTGTTGCATGGACTTTTTTTGGAGGTTATTTAATTTTTATTCTTTGGAAATTATTTCATGATGAAATAACATCCAAAACCTAGGATTTGTTTCATTTTTGTTTTGGAAATTATTTAATTTTTTTAAAATTTATTTCACTTTTTCGAGACGGGACTTATTTCATTTTTTTAGAATTATTTCATTTGGAGCTTTTGCACTGGGACTTTTTGCACCTGGGACTTATTTCATAGAGCCGTTCCGAAGATAAATTTTCGGCAATATAAATTAAAAAAGTTCGTTTATAATTTTTTTTTAGTTCTGCCAGGATTGGAACCCTAGCCTACAAATTGGCAGCCACTGAGCATATAAAATCTGATAGCTTATAACGTAATAAAATAATAAAGCTAGACCTATGAAAGTTGTTGAAAGATGTTACTGGACGAAGATGCTGATTCGGTTAAAATGGCTTACACATATTAATTGAAAATTTAAGTGCAATACGATTCTTGTTTAAAACATTAGACAAATAAAGAGAAACTAAAAACCATTATGTAGTTTGCTTTTTTTAATTACACACAGAGAAAAATTTAGCTATTTGCCAACTGAAATTCGGTTACTACGACTCAAATTCGGTTATTAAGAATTTCAGACTGTTAGCACAACTTTTATTCAACTGAATTTTAGTTGCAACACCCAAAATAATCAGAAATCAAATGTAAATATCGTTGTATTAACTAAATTTATAAGTTGTTAAAAAAATTATACATTAATAATTAAAAATTCGGGATACAATGACAACACTGGTACCCAATTGTCATTGTATCCTGCAATCAGGTCCAAATCCATAGGTAAGGTTGACTGAGGACCATTCGCAACTTTTTTGTTCCTTTTACCAAACCAATACATTTTTTTTGAAAAAATTCTTTTTATCTTATGATTAACACATACTGGCTTTCATTTGAATGCATAGCATTCCCATTATTCCTATGCCTTATATATATATATATAAGGTAATTCTAAGGTTGCGGACAGAGTGTCACCGGAGTGGATCTTTGATAGATATTTTGATGTGTTATTGTTTGACAGAGACATGTGGACCAATCAATCCTGGGAACCGGAAGATGGTTCTCAGGTGTGGTTCACTGATGGCTCTAATCAGTCGAATGGGAACACGGGTGCGGGCGTCTTTGGACCAGGCTTCCAGCGTGCTTTACCTATGGGAAAGTATCCGTCCATTTTTCAGGCGGAGATTTGGGCCATCTGTGCCTGTGCAGGGGAATGCCTGGGAAGGGGAACTCGCAGATCTCACATCTACATTCTTTCTGACAGTCAGGCTGCACTGAGGGCCTTAATGGCTTATAAGGTGTCGTCCGGGTTGGTCATGGAATGCATTCAGACTCTCAATAGGCTCGGTAGGGGCAACTCTCTAACCTTGGGGTGGATTCCTGGTCATGAGAGGCAACGAGAGGGCAGATTGTCTTGCTAACCGCGGGGCCCGAAGGCCCTTTATTGGTCCTGAACCATTCTGTGGAATACCTGCCGGGTATGTTAGGGAAAGGCTCAGGGCATGGAGAGAGTCTGAATTCTCTGGTTACTCTCCTGGTCAGCGCCAATCTAAAAGATTGATCTCTTTTTCCAGTAGGGGGTCGAGGCGACTCTTGTGGCTTGAAAGGGGGGTTTGAGGACCCTGGCGTCGTACTTAACTGGACACTGTAATCTCAGATGCCATCTGCACAAGAAGGATCAATCGGACACGGATATGTGTAGGTTTTGTGAGATGGTGTATGAGACCTCGGAGCATGTTCTCTGCGAATGTACTAGGCTTTGTGATAGGAGACTTAGGTTTCTAGGTGATCGCTTCATTTCGCCTTCCGACATCGCGAACATTTTGCATAATAGGATAATTGGCTTCATAGGTAGCTTGAATATGTAGGTAACTTTAGGCAGCACAAAAGACCTACATTGGTCGCGGTGCATAGTGCCTTCTGATCTAATCTAATCTATGCCTTATATAATATTTTTAATGTTTTTCAGATCAACCTAAAATGGCTTACCCGTTCCACCTTGTGGGGCACAATCCACAATTGGATTTACTTTAAGTGTCCATTTTTAAGCGGGGTTTGGACATAATAATGAGTTTACATCAGCTTATTATATCCAAGTTAGATTTGTTGATGACGTTTACCATTTCTGAATAAACCCCATTGGAAATATTTGCATAGAAACTGCTATGACTGCAGGATGGTGAATGTATCCTAAGTGCAACCACACCCACAAAACCATAACTTCTTTAAAAAATTTCTTCTTTCTTCTTTGAACATTTTTTTGCAAAAACCCAATCGGATTTTTTTAACCTGAAGTCAAAAGAATAGCATACTAAAAGATATGTTTTTTAATAGTTATCAAAGAATATATGTACTTACTGTCATATATTTTTGGAACGCCTCTAAAAACACAAAAATGTGTTTGCCCGCGAATACCGGTGTGGTAAACGCCTTAAACTGGGAGGCATAAAACATGAACAAAAACTAAACAAATGATCATTTAAGTGTTTTTATTATCTCTCTTAAATTTCGAGATAATAGGGGTGGTGTTTGAACACCACTGACGAAAGCTACCCATTCTACCCTATTTATGTGAGAATAAAACTTTAATTTTTTTTCAGAGAATTTTTAGCCAAAATTTTTACAGTGTATGGAAGTTATGTGCAAGATGAGCGTGAAAAATATTTCGTTGGTATTATTTTTTTTTTTGGTGTTTATTTCTTGCTAATAACGCCTACTCCGAAAATTGTCTTAAAACGATTTTTAGATAACGTTTTATTGTTCATAATCATCTAAGGAAAAAGACTTACTGTTTTTTTTCCACGAATATAGTCTACTGAATTTTAATTAATTTTTCGGCATTGTCAGCTACGAGTATATATCAAAAATTTCTTGATATGAGGTGTTGTAATTTAATGCTTTTTTTTATCGGATCGGCAGATAATTTGACTTGACTCTAAAAGTACACCCAAAAAGAAAAGTACATAATGTTATTGCTTAATTTCACGAATAAATATTTCTTGAATTCTTATATGATACACACTCAAAAAGTTAAGTTAGTAGAAATGTTAGTAAAACGTCTTGTAAATCAAGAATACTATTTGTCAGCAAAATTTTTTGCTGAAATTGTATTTTCAGCTAAAATTTTCGTTATCTTTTACTTATGTGTTACTAATGTTTTACTAATTTATTTTGCTAAAAAATTGTGCTGATAAGCACATTAATAGTGTGTACGACCACCAGATTGAAAAATATACGCAGAATCAAGTAGATGTCGTGGCAAGTCAAGATGTTATACAGACGAGGAAAATTATACTAAAAAGTACATACAACCATTGTAAGGTACGGTTCACATTAATCAAATATTTGAACAAAATATTTGTTTACATATTTGCTGCCAATTGTGTAAAATAAAAAATTATTTTATTTTATGTTCAAACTATGTTCAAACAGCTCTCAAATAGTGTCAAATAAAATAAACGAAAAAATATTTGTCGAGCGTTCAGATTGAAACAAATATTTGTATTAAATATTTATTTAATCAAAGTGTAAAAAAACATAGATTTATTTACTCGAAAAACTGTTTTTTTGAAAAATTGATCACTCGGAATCTCTCTTGGACCTAGCCTATTTATGTTATAAGGGTATATTAATACTCCTATGGAGCAAAAATTTTGTCCGTTTTGGTCTATCTCGCTTAGTTTTGGAGATACTAGACATTTTGTAAAATGGCTTGTATCTCGAAAACTAAGCATGATATCGCAAAACGGACAAAATTTTTGCAAACCTTAATAAAACACGCTCCACCGACAACACAATTGTGTACAGTGTTCCGATTCCAATCATTCCCCGTTTAATTCCATATCGTTCCATTTTGGACCAATGTTCCATTCTGTTATCGGAGTGATTAAATTTTTATTTTCACGTACGACAACACAATTGTTTACAGTGCTCCGATTCCAATAGTTCCCCGTTTCATTCCATATTTTTCCATTTAACAATATTTTATTAAACAAAATTTCGCTTTTTAATATCTATTTTTATATTTCAGTTTTTTTATAAAGCCTTTTATAAATAAATTTATTAAAACAAATTTATAATTGGCGATTTATTTGCCATTGTTTGTTCTTACATTTTTTTTTGTAAGATCAAATAAATATTTGCTCAAATCAGAAGAAAATGTTTAATAGCTAGTGTTCACACTATGGTTAAATTTGTCAAATATTTATTTGAATGCAAATAATTTTGTTTGACCAAAATCAGCTGATTTGCTGTTTGACACACAAAAATATTTTGTGTTCAGATTACGGCAAAGAAATATTTCATGTTTTTTGTCAAATATTTGACTACTCTGAACGTACCTAAAGACTTATAAAAAAACCAACCATGGATGATGTTTGTAGCTGTTTTTCATAAAAAACGACGCTAACAATGATATTACATATGTGGATTAAAAAAACTTTAATTTTGTGTTGTCGCTTGTTAAGTAAATTCAAGATGAAATAAAATATTTAAATTTAATAAACATTAAATGTGTATTTTTAAAGTAAATCTTTAAAATGATTATTAATGTAGACAGAATATAGCGAAAGACAAGGACATATATCTTCGGTAATTTTTTATGTTTCTTTTTTCTAATTGCAAAATGTTGTATATTTAGACAACCATTGCTGTAAATATTTGAAAGATAATTTTGTTAACGTTATATATAATTAGTTCTATATATTTAAAGATATGGGAGTATGAACAGCTTTATATTTTGTAACGTATTATTTTTAAAAGGATCACAAAAAAATTTGTTGAGATTTACATCATATAAATTAACTAAAATAAAATGTTTATACAAATTTTTCAGTCTACTAATTTTCAATCTACTAATATTCAGCAAAAATTTTATTAACTTTTAGCAAAGATTTTTAATTTTTATCAACTAGATGATATCAAAACTTTTGCCGAATCTACTAATTTTGTTGCTATAAATTAAGTCGCTCATTTTGAGCAAAAGATTTTGCTGCCATTAGAAATTTTTTTGCAAGCACCCTCCTGACTAAAATTTTGATGACTAAACAAAATTTCTTGCAGACTTTACTAGCTTTTTTTCAGTGTACACTCAAATAAAAAAGTTAATAGAGTCAGCAAAAAATTTTGCTGAGTCATAAAAATTTTGAATTGAATAAAATAACTGAATTTTATTTAGAACATCCAAATTATTCGAAAAGAATTTATTTGCTGAATCAATCCAAAATACACTTTATAATTCGGTTGGCACTTTATTTTTCTGGGAATACTAGAATTAAATAAAACTATATCTAAACCTGATTTTCTTTCATATGTTTAGAAAAACCGAACTCAAAATAAAACACATGAAATAGTCAAACATTTCAGAAGCTATTGTAGTAAACATTAGCCGGATTCATGTAATTTTGTATACACAAAAAAAAATCATAATTTTTTATGAAAAAGTTATTATTTTTAAAGGTTCATACTATTTATGAAAATTACTTACTACTTATGAAGAGTTTCTAGTTTCCCTAGCATTTATGAAAAGGTACATAAAATTCCCAGTAATATTGCAATTTATGTAAGTTTTCTTCAATATTACGATTTTGTACATTGGCAAATTTTTTAATTACTTTTTCATAAATATTATGAGTTCCTACATATATTCTAAGAACATTGTCATAATTTACGAGATACAAACTTTCCCAGTATTTTTTATGAACTGTTCATAAATGCTATGAAAAAGTTCTTAAATTAGTACATTGGTAAAATTTTTCATTAAATATTTATAAATAGTATGAATTTTTTGTGTGTGTGTATAGTGTATAGTGCAACATCGATTTCAACTGATTGGCGCAAGTAGAGCGTTAATTCTTAAAATTCTAAATAAATAAACATTTTATTAAATGATTATTCAAAAACATGATCAAAAGTATTTTAAATTTCTGCAACTGGTTTTCGTTTGCTCGGTGCGAGTTTACGAAGAAATAAAAAGAGGCAGATTGAGAGAGACCGAGACTGGATAGAAACCCACTGTTTTAATTTGTCCTATTTTAACAGTCAGCAGCTGTGGTTTTCATTTTAAAAATCTTACACCAGCTTGGTGATTATGTCAAAAGTAGTGTTGAGTGTTGCCGGACTCCCGTTGTCGACTGCTGTCTCAGACGAAACAACGGCAACATTCACATCCACTTCTGACAGTGACCAAAGACAACTACTGTTATTGCAGCAAGGATACGAACCAGAAATACATTCAATACTGTAGCTAGTACACAAACCATTGCGATGTGTACTGTATAAATAAAAGATTTTTGCGCCAATATTGGTAGAAATATTTTAGAGTTTCTTTCAAATTTGTTGTTTTAAATCTCTTAATCATTTTTATACGATACACAAGCATGACTGCATTTAAAACAGATGTGAAAAATGACAGAAAATGGTAAAATTTGTCAAAATTAAAAAAAGAAAAAAACCCCAAAACTTGAAAAATAAAATCTCTACAATTAATTAAAAAAAAATTGTCGAACTTGAAAACAAATACAAAAAATTGAGATTAATCGTCAAAAACGAAAAAAAACGTAAAAGTTTGAAAACTAAAAAAAAACAATTGCCAAAATAAAAAATTCTCCAAAATTTAAATAAATCGTTAAAAATGAACAAAAACTCGTAAAAATTTCAAAATTGGAAAAAATCGCTAATAAAAAATATCTTGTAATTTTGGAGATACTGTAAGTTAATACTGATGTTCCAAATAAATGTACTTTTTGCTCTGCGATACTTAGTTTAACAGAAAAACTAAGAATCTAGCCAATTAAGTTGCGGTTTAGGACCGGTATTAGGGTAAGTTTTGATCAATGGCGCAAGCATGTTTTTTCTTGCTCTTTTAGTTTTCAAGATATGGACGACTTTTGAAAAAAAAAATTTACAAATAAAAAAAAGTTTTCCGCGTACTAGTTTTGAGATACAGGCGATGATCCAAATAAATGCTCTTTTTGCTCTGCAATGCTTAGTTTAAGAAAAACGCTGCTTGAAAACATAGCCAATCAATTAAAAATATTACCCGGTATTAATTAATGGGAAAAAAATTTTGCTCATTGGTGCAAAAAAAATAGTCTCTTGCTCTTTTAGTTTTGAGATATGGACGTTTTAAATTATGGTTTTTGTTTCAATTTTAGCGATTTTTTATTTTTTGTCAATTTTAAATTTGATGATTTTTGTGATATTTTAAGTTTCGGCTATTTATATTTCAATAATTTTTTTAACAATTTTCAAATCTTTTTTTTTTAATTTTAACTCTTTCTAATTTTAGCGATTTTCAGAGTTTTCGTTCTATTTTGTTTTTAGTTTTTAGCGATTTTTATTTTTTTTTTTTGTACTTTTTAATTTTGGAGATTTTTGCTTTAATTTTGACTTTTATTTTCTATTTTGACGATTTTTTTTTGGCAATGTTTTCTATTTTGACAATTATTTTATTTTTTAATTTTAGCGATTTTCTAAATTTTTGGCAAATTTTTTTCAATATTAGTGATTTAAAATCACAATTTTGTCTTTTTTATTAATTTGCGAGAAAACTCTCACCTTGGTAGCCGAATGGTAGTGTGCTGGCTTCTGATGCATAAGGTCCTAGGTTCAAACCTTCATTGGACTACTATTTTTTTTATTATAACTTAGGGGTTTATTCATTTTGTTTTATGTTATAATATTTTATATTTTCTGTTTGCAACTATTTAATAATTTTTGACCTGAAATTCGTTTAAAAAAAATGTAAAGAAAGCAATATGTGATAAAATTGTGTTCTATTCTGTTTGTAAAAATGAAGCATTTTATTGGGGCGAGGGTGAAATGTTTGAAATGTTTGCACTTTAAAATGCAAAACGTTTTTTCCAGAAAAGGAAACACCAAAACAAACACAAATATTCTATTTTTAGATTTTTTGTTTTTTTAGTTAAGTTGATTAAATTTATACATTTTAAAAACACTAGAAATCTCCAGAAATACTTTAAAATATTGTTTCCTCTAAAATCTGCTCTTACTCATAAGTTATTTGTTTGTTGACACATCCGCTTGTCTGACCACCCAGTTTAGTAGGCATATTATTTTTAATAATCTTGCAAACTAATTCGAGTAATTGAAATGAAATATTTTGTGTGGTAAAAATTTTCTTCAGAAATTATATTAACTTCCAACTAAAAAAATCTTCCTCAATAGTTTATTGTAATAAACATTTTTACAACTGCATAAGATAAGATAATGTTAGTTATTGCTTCTTATTTGTTTTAAACGACTGTTTTAAACGGTCCGCCAAACAACTTTTTTTTGAACTCTTGAACCAATTGGACTTTGTATGGCGTCATACCAAGGTCTTAATGCTAAATTCGTCTCAATGATGTCTCCGAAATGTTCAATTGTCGAGAACGAAGGTGAATTGATGTTGATGGCGCTGCACGCACACTTTCTGCCACAGGAGCAATATTCTCGTGTGTACGCACTGTTTTTGGCTTTTCACGCTTTGGTTTATCGATGAGGATGTCAGTTTATTTCACTTTTTTCACAAGATAACGAACATACGGACCATATTCGTTCAGCGGAAGGATAAAACTAATTATCTGTCAAATCAGACATGAGCTTAGTGTTACCATTCACGAAATAAGCACTAGTTGAAAAAAAACGTTAGATGGCGGACCCTTTATATAAATTGGAGTAAGTTGTGATTTTGTTTTAGTTCGTTTTCATCGGTAATCTAACGATATAAGTGATTTTTTTTTATAAAATTTGTTTAACATACTATTGAAACGATTCTATTTGTAATTCAAAAAATTGCAATTGAAATTAAAAACCTCGTTTGTAATTCAAACAATAACATTTGTTTTTCAAAAAATAAATTTTTTATAAATAAATTTGAAATAAATTTTTTTATTTCAAATGGATATTTTTGAATTTGAAATATTGTTTTTGGAATTTAAATGGTATATTTTGAATATCAACTGGGGTTTTTGATTAACAATTGTTATTATGTATTAAAAAAGCAATGTTATTTTTTGAATAACAAATTTAATTTTGAAATCACAATTGGTATTTTATGAAAATATTAATATCAATAACTCGGCAACGATACTTTTTTCGCGTGTTTGCATTTTGCGGAAAACAAAAAGCAAGTCTGATATCAAGACAAAGTGTAATAATTGAAAAAATTAATATTTAGTTACGATTAGTACAAAGCAAATACGACCGTCTTCGATTACGAATTCAAAGATCTTTATATTAACTAAAAACAAATATTTACGGTAACTATACTCAGGACCGTAAATACGCTCAGAAAAAAAGCTGCATCATAATTATGAAGTTTTTCATGAAAACCTTCATAAATATGAAGAAAAACTTCATTGATTTTCGTCTAATATTATTTTTTTTTATATAAATTTATTCTTTATTTACAATCTATCCGAGGATAATAAGCAAATCTGTTGAATTTAATACATCACAGGGGTTATGCAACTCCAATGAGATACATAACATACAAATAATATAATACAATAATAATAATAATATTTACAACATTATAATAAAAAGAAAATTATGTTTCAATGGTTGTAGATTTTAGATACGAAATGGGAGATCCAATATATGGCTTCGTTTAAGTCTTCTAGTTTCATTGGTACTGTCTAACAAAGCTATCGCCACAGGATTAACATGGTTGCTCAGCCTCTGCAAATATCTCTCACTTATATTTCTAGCTTCATCTCGTACAGATGAGATTGATAAATCTCTTTTAATAACGTTATTTCTCACATACCACGGTGCGTCAAGAATTAATCTCAATGTTTTCGATTGGTATCTTTCCAGGATATCTATATTTGACTTGCTAGCTGTACCCCATAGTTGAATACCATACGTCCAAACAGGTTTCAGAATTACCTTGTGTATTCTTAATTTGTTATTTAAATTTAACTTAGATTTTGGACCAATAAGCCAATAAAGCCGTTTCGTTTTATTTTTTAATTGTTCGTGTTTACTTTTAATATGAGATTTCCATGTAAGTCGTCTACCAAGAACCATTCCAAGGTATTTAACTTTTTCTCGTTTAGGTATTACGTTTCCATTTATAGTTACATTAGGACAATCACCTTTCCTGAGAGCAAATGTTGTATGAACTGACTTCTCTGAATTTACCTTCACGTTCCATCTTTTTAACCATTGGCCAAGTTCATCAAGTTCGGTTTGAACAAAGAAAAATGCCTCAATTGGGGAATTACTTGAAGCGACAATTGCAGTATCATCGGCATAAGTAGCCACCAAAACATTTTCTATTGCAGGCATATCTGCAGCGTATATGGTGTATAAAATGGGACCTAGTACACTACCCTGTGGTATCCCTGCATTTATTTCATACAATTCTGAACTGTAATCATTGTTTTTGACGTAAAAATGTCTATTTGATACATAACTTTTCAAAAATAAGTAATAATCGGCAGGCAAGAATTTTTTGATCTTGTAAAGTAAACCCAAATGCCAGACTCTATCGAAAGCTTGCTGAATATCAAGAAAGGCAGCAGAACAGCACCTTTTTTCATCAAAAGCATCCGTTAAAACATTCACAATCCGATGAATTTGTTCAGGAGTCCCGTGCTTATGTCTAAATCCAAATTGATGTTCTGGAATGATGTTTTTATTTTCTAAAACAGGTAAAAGCCTTTGTAGAAAGATTTTTTCGAATATCTTCGAAAAAATTTCGAGAAGACTTCATAAAATTGATGAAGTTGTGTCATAAAAGAGCGAATTTATGACAGGCTTCTTCATATTTAAGATATGCTTCGTAAATATGAAGAAGCTTTATAGCTTTTCATGCAATGTTTCATAAATGTTATATGACGATTTATTAATATTATGAATCTAATTCATAAATTTTTATGAAATGAAAAATTATCTTTGCTAGCATACACGATAAAGGATACAGAGAATGGAGACAATTTATTTATAATACATTATTTTAAAAACCAATATTCTTGCAACTGTAATTCAGAATATATAAATTAAAACTCAGAATTTCAAATTGAAATTTAGAAAATATCAATTGATATTAATTTTTATTAAAATTCAGTGCAAATAATATTTAGTTATGAGTTTTCATTTTGAATTTAAAAACATTAATTGGATTAAGAAGTTTCACTAAAATTTATAAAAATTATATTTATATTCACAACATTTAATGCAAAATTTAGAACACATTAACAGATTATAATTTCTGACTTTCAATTGATGTTATGATAGATTCTTAATTTTAAATAAAAAATATAAATTAACAGGTTTGAGATCATAATTCAAATTTTACTATTATTACAAATAGAAAACACTAATTGTTAATAAATGTAAGAGAAGATGGTAAAAATCTTGTGGGGATCAGTGCTCAAGCGAGATTTTTTTTAAATTTTGGTGATTTTTAAAATTTTTGCATTTTGAATTTTGGCAATATTTAAAATTTAAGCGATATTTTTATAAATTTTTGTATGACTTTTTAAATTTATGTCTATTTTTTTTTGGTATTGCAATTAAAAATTGTTTTTACATACATAATTAGAAAATAAACTGTTATCAAAATTATTCAAAATTGTAACGGGATTAAAATAATGTGAGAATTTTTTTCGTAAATGCAACCATAACTTTTTTGATTTTTTTCGAAAAAGAACCTCCCGACTTTTATAAGCCTATTATTGATTGTTGTACAATTTTATTAAATTTCCAATTTTATTCGAATTGTACTAGATCGTATCTAATTGTATCAGTTTATATCTAAACTGATCCAGGGCGAGGGGAAATGGGACATTATCCTACTAAATGTTACATTTTTGTATATGATTGTATGAAAATATACACAATTTCATATAAATATATGATCATCTTATCATTTCCGTTAAGTCAATAAAAAAATATTAAGAAACATTACTTTTTCAAGAAAGTTGCGGCATAAATCTGTTTAAGTGTTAATCTACATTGCGGTGTCCCGAAAATGTACAATTATATGCATTAGTGCTCAAACGATGAGTATTATCCAGTTGATTATAAAAAAAATAACAAAAATATCGAGAATACTTATAGTTCGCTACTCGTAAAACAACCCAAACAACTACATATTTTTAAAGCAAAAGTTCCGTGAGTGTAAGATTTGGGTACATGACGAAATTCGCAACTGCTTTATGCAGAAAGAAATAAATTTTTTTGGATATTACACTATATGTTATTATATATAATGTTGATTTGTATTATATCTGATTATACGTGTATTCAGACATAATTAGATTAACCATATATAATTGCATATGTCATATACGGCTATATATTGATCGATGTAATTACAAAGTAATTAATAATTACATTAATTAATTACTAATTATATGTGGCATCGTATTGAAAAACTTAAAGGAAAATTTTTTTACATATAAACCTTCAAAAACATATATATTCACATACAATGCTTGGAATAACATATATATTTATATTATATTACTCGGGTATATGTTTCTTTTATAATATCCCGGTTAAAAAGTTAATATGTGTGCATATATGTTGATATATGGGCATATGTAGCTGCTTATATGGGCAAATATGAAAATATATGTTTCATATAAATATATGATTCCATATATAAAAACGGTACTCATATATGTGATTAAATATATACAAACGGTACTCATATATGGTCATATATGGAAGTATATGTTATTTCATATTCGCTAAAGAGAGTCATATATGGGCAAATATGGAAGTATATTTAAGTATCTGGAATTCCGTATGTGCAAAAGGGATCACAAATGAACATATAAGAAAGTATTTGTGACTCCATATACCCAAAAACGATTTTGAAACATATAAAAATGGTGTATCTAATCAGTTTTATAGACACATTTTAAAGACCGATTGTAAACAACTTCAATTCTTAATCTAATACAGAAGGATTTATATGTTATTAAGTTCAGAAGAGGTTTTTACGATTTTTTTTAAATTGTTATTTTTGAAAATTAAGCCCATGAAAAAATAAAAAATGGGTTTTAGCAATTATTGTTAACCTTATGAAATGCAGATAGAAGTAGAAGCAGGAACAAAAATAGTGCTTAGCAGAAGTAATTCTGGAAAGCATTTATCGGGAGCTTTCGAAACTATTTCAGAAAGCAGGATTTTTGTTTGCGATGTCTTGGTATGTCTCTTTTAGCAGGTGAAAAGTGCTTCCATTATGTGCTCTAAGAAGCAATAAATGCATGCCTTCATAGGATATGAGAATTTCTTTTTCTGGGTATTGGCAACAAATTATTGCTGAAAAATTACTGCTTTATTGCATGAATTGTTTACTGCTCTAAGAAGCAATAAATTCATGCCTTCAAATGAAATGAGGAGCTCTTTTTTTGGGTATTGGCAACAAATTATTGCTTTATTGCATGAATTCTTTACTGCTTCATTGTAAGCATTATTTAGTGCTTCAGAAGAAGACATTCAGGGAAGCACAGAAAAATGCCTTCCCAATTAGCTTTATTGTATACAACACGGTTAAACACTTTCGTAAAAGCATACAAATGTAGTTACTGCTTACCAAATCGATGTTATTTTTTACTGGGAAATTAAAATATTGTATACAAATTTAAGATTATAATTTTTTTTTAACAGGAAATATGAAATACTCAAAACTTTCAATTAGTATGAATTGTTGAACTGTAAGTTTATATATTCATTTAAAATTTCTAAGGTACAAGATCGTAAATAAATCTTGTTATTAAATAGATTAAACGTTTTTTTAGTAGTAAAAGAAAAAACTTAAAATGTTTGAGTAATTCCTGTTTTTTATATAAAGGGTCCGCCATCTAACGTTTTTTTTTAACTAGTGCTTATTTCGTGAATGGTAACACTTAGCCAGTGTTGCCAGAAGTAGGGGAAAATCCCTACATGTAGGTTTTTCGCCTCCAAAATAACGGCGTAGGGGAAAAGGGACAGATATTTTAAACTAGTCAAAATGTAGGTACTTCTTCCAAATAATGCAAATCATTTCAAAAACAGTTATTTCTTTATTTTTTTTGTAAAATGATTACATTTTGAGAGATATTTCAGTAGAAAAAATAGTTTCTTATAATTTGTCATTTTAATAGATGATTGTTTGTTTTTTAACTAACAATCTCTTTGGAAGTTATTTAGAAAGTTATCCTTTATAAGTTGTTGTGCAGCATTGTATGATCAGCTTCCTATGAAAAACAAATGTTAAATTTCACCGACGAATGCAATACAATTTTTGATGGGTTATGTAAAAAACACCAAATAAAAATTAAATAGAATTTTGTTTTAGCAATATTGACAATTTTAAATCTATTCTAAAAAATATTTTGGAAAATTTAACAAATTTCTATTTTCAAACAAATTTTCGATAGTAGCATTTGGATATTCATTTTTGAAAATAATTGGAATTGTCATCGAACGTATGAAAACTTCAAAGCATATTTAGTTTATAAAAATGTAAAAAATTTCGTAGCGATTTTTGTAGGGGAAAAAATTCGATAATGTAGGGAGAAAAGGGATTTTTATTGCTTAGTGTAGGTATTTTTTAAAAAGCAACACTGGCAACACTGCACTTAGCTCATGTCTGATTTGACAGATAATTAGTTTTATCCTTCCGCTGAACGAACATGGTCCGTATGTTCGTTATCTTGTGAAAAAAGTGAAAGAACCTGGCATCCTCATCGATAAATCAAAGCGTGAAAAGCCAAAAACAGTGCGTACACCCGAGAATATTGCTGCTGTGGCATAAAGTGTGCGTAAAGCGCCATCAACATCAATTCACCGTCGTTCTCAACAATTGAACATTTCGGAGACATCATTGAGACGAATTTTGCATAAAGACCTTGGTATGACGCCATACAAAGTCCAATTGGTTCAGGAGTTCAAAAAAAAAAACGTTATTTGGCGGACCCTTTATTAGGTCCTGTTTAAAAAACTTATAGTATTAATATTGTTCACAATGTTTTAACTTAATGTGGTCGTATTATACTTTATTTTAAAGTTGTTTAAAATGTCGTTTTGCCGGTAAATATTTTGTTGTGATGCAACAATACATGTTTTGGCATGTTAAGCCAATATTTTTTAATGCAATTCTAAAAAAAATTACAAAAAATATATTATACATTAACGTATATGGATGACCATATAAAATAATATATAAACATATATGACCATATTTTTCCATTTATGGAGATGTACATTTATTTTTCTCGTATGTTCGAATATGGATAACCATATATGATAATATAAAAATATATATGATCATACAAGAACTTTTTAAACAGGGATTATATTTAACAAGATATTATTGTATATGATCGTTTTTACTCGGGTAATTATAAAATTTAATAAGAACCAATTTTTATTATTGATAAAAGTATTGCCTAAATTTTCGTAATAAATATGCAATTTTTAAATTCTATGTAAAAATGCATTTCTAAGAATCATCTTTCAGCCATATTAATTGATTTTCATATTTCGTTACAAACGAAAATTGTTTGATTTAATTTCAAACAAAATTTATTTAACATAAAGCAAAAAGTTAAAGCATTTAAAAAAAAATTTACTAAAAAAACATAAACTCAAAAAACAATTGTTGTTCGTAAAAGATTCAAAATAATTTAATATATTATAAAGAGAGACCGAAACAGAATTTATTCAGTTTTCTTTTAGTTGTAGACCTTATCGGTTGTCGAATGTTCTCAAAAATACTAATAAAAATATTTAAAAAATAAGAAAACAAAAAACGTGAGTGTAAAACTTAAAAAAAAAAAAATCAGCAAAAACAAACAACAACATTTAATCAAACAAGAAAACAAATAAACGAAAAATATTTGGTAACATCTAATAAATACTACAAACACTAGACAATAGATAGATAATGTTTTCATTGTTTAACAAAAAGTATCTAAAATAGTCATTAAAAAGATCTAAACTTAGACATCAAATAATCATAAAAAAAAAATATTTAAACAACTGTTTTCTTGTTGGTTTTTTTTTTATTTTGTGCGTTTCTTTCCGCTCGCTCGTATTTTTGGCTTATTCTTTTTAACTGTATACTCTTGCCGCCTGATGTTTCCTGACGTTGAAAGAATTTCAATCAATAAATCAACACCTTAAAAGAATTAAATTATTAACGTGATTTGAAGCAGGTTGGTGAACTGACTCATTGAATTCTTTTAGCCGGTCAGACGCTGAAAAAATTGTTTGTTTTTGTTTGTATCTGTGCTCTCTTTAAATTTTAAAATTATTCACGTACAACAAGTTTTTGGCTTTATTCATAACGATAACACCGGTAAGTAAGTATTTCATAATTAACAAAATATTTATAAAAAAAATTTATTGAATTTTACTACATATGAAGCTTTTTAATTTTGATCTTAATTAGCGTACATTATTTGGTGCTACACTCAAATAAAAAGTCTGTTAAATTTGCATAAAAATTTGCAAATGTTACAGTTTCCTTTGCTAATATTAGGCTAGCAAATCGTTTTGTTAAACGTTTTAGCAAAACATGACTTTATTTTTTTAGTAAAAAAATTAGTAAAAAATTAGTAAAAGTTACTTAAATTTAGTAAAATTTGAGTAAAATTAATCACATTTTGTACTAAATATCACGGATGGCAGGCAACACCACTAAAATACCGTTATTGATTCAAAACTCCTTCATCTAACTACCATTTTTCCTAAAATACTGATAACGAAATGATTAAAATACCGTTATCCGTAATATACCGCTATCGATATAGCTAAAATACCAATATCCTTAAAATACCATTACCTAAATAACGCAAATGCCGTTATCGCTAAAATGCCGGTACCAAAATTTGTTAAAACACTGTTAACGCTAAGAAACCGCAACCGTTAAACGAAACCGATTCCCGCATCGAACCGGCTACCATTCATGATAAATATAACTGATATATGGCCTACTACAAAAAGTTTCCGACACATATTGAAACTTGATATGGAATCACATATACTCCCATGTATATGGAATCACATATACTCCCATATATGCCCATATATCAATATAATATACCCAACCATATATGTCCATATATGAACATATTTGTACATAAATGAACGTTTTTAACCTGGTTTACAAATAAAATTGTGGTTTTCCATTAAAAATTTATTCGATTTCAAATGTAATTAGGTTAAATAAAATCTTAAATTGATAGTTGCAGTTGTAATTTTTTGATTTACAAATCTAAGCAGAAAGTTTAATCTTTTGTTTTGAAAATTATAAACATAAATGGAATTTTGCATTAAAACTTAAACCAACTGCATTAAAACTTATAAACCACAAAAATCTTAAATTTAATTTAAATATTCGCACTATTATTTAAAAATTTTCAAGAAATTTGTAAATTATAACTACTCGTACTTCAATTACAAATTAACATTTTCAATATCAATTGCAAATTGTCTTCAGTACAAATGGAAAACTTTACTTCATTTGTAATAAATTTTATGATTTACATTTAGGGATGGTAGGCAATACCGCTAAAATGCCCTTATCGTTTCAATACGCTTTCTACCATTATCCCTAAAATACCGTTACCGAAATAATTGAAAAATCATTATACATAAAATACCGTTACCGATATAACTAAAAAACCCATACCCCTGAAAAACCGTTGCCGAAATAGCTAAAATACCGTTATCGTTAAAATACCGTTACCGAAAAAATCTGACAAGATCAGAAAAAATAATCGCTGTATATAGAGATGTTTTATGAAATTTTCATCATAAACTAGCCAGTAATTTTTTTATCGGTTCGGGCATAATGGGGCTAAAAATTTGAAAGTGCATTGACTTTACCTGAATAATTAAAATAATGTTACCCTTAAAATACCGTTACCGAAATATCTGAAAACCTTCCTCAAATGCCGTTATCGCTAAAATACCGTAATCGAAATAATTGAAATAGCGTTATCCTTAAACTACCGTTACCGAAATAATCTGAAAAGATAAAAAAAATATTCGCTGCAAATGGAAAAATTTTCCAAAAGTTTATTCATAAAATAACGTTACCTTAAAATACCGTAACCGAAATAACTTAAAAAACGTTATCCATAAAATAAAGTTACCGAAGTAACAAAAATACCGTTCCCGTAAAATATCGTTACAGAAATAAACGAAAATAGCGTTACCCTTGCCTATACCCACATCGAATCGGTTACCATCCATGCTAAATATAAATGATATATTGTTCTCGACACCTGTTTCAACTGGATTTAGATGCCTATTATTTCTTAAGGTTTTATGAATTGAGAGGAATGATGGAATGGGTCAGGTTGACTATACATTTTACGTTCACAGAAAAAATTATGGTGAAAAAAATGTCAATTAAACCTTTGTTTGATTTCAAATTCACATTCAATTAAAAGTTTAATAACATGTATTAGATGTTTAATTGAAAATAAATTTGGTGCACAAGAAATTTGCAGTTTTTTATAAGAAAAAAATGCCAAAATAAAAAAATCAACGAAAATAAAGAAAAAAAAAATTAAAAATGTTTTCGAGATAACATTTAAAATTTATTTAGGAGTTTTTTTTTTAAATTTTAGCAATATTTTTAAATATTGGCAATTTTTTTTAAAACTTTAGAATGTGTGTGAAGTTAAATTCCAAAGTTATATTCCATTAACATAACACTGTTAACTTAGCAGTTGATAACAGTTTTTGTTTCTCACGCTCATTCTCTTTCAATTTAATTGTTTTCTGTAGCATACTTACATTGCAAAGTTAAATTCCATTAACAGAACATAGCAGAACTTGTAAAATATGAAAACAAAAATCGCATTTAAGATCTTTCAATTTAATTTAATTTTTTTATTGAAAAAAATTAATAGGTATATACTAAATTAAAAAAAAAATAAAATTATATAATTTTTTTTGTTTGTTAAACAAAAACGTATATTACAAACAATTTTTTTTAATTTTTTCTCTACATATACTAACACTTAAATTAGGACTGTGACCATATTTGAAGAGAATAAGAAACCAGACCATATACGTTTTAAAGGTACTGAGTTATAGTTTCCGATGACATATTCCATGTGACCGTGACTAACTCAGGAGTTGAGAAATAAATTTTTGAATTTTAGATTTTTTCAAACTTTTTTTTTTACATGCGCTAACACTAAAATTATTACTGTGGCCATATTTGAAGAGAATAAGAAACCAGACCATATACGTTTTAAAGGTACTGAGTTATAGTTTCCGATGACATATTCCATGTGACCGTGACTAACTCAGGAGTGGAGCAATAAATTTTTGAATTTTATATTTTTTTCAAACTTTTTTTTTTACATGCGCTAACACTAAAATTATTACTGTGGCCATATTTGAAGAGAATAAGAAACCAGACCATATACGTTTTAAAGGTACTGAGTTATAGTTTCCGATGACATATTCCATGTGACCGTGACTAACTCAGGAGTTGAGAAATAAATTTTTGAATTTTAGATTTTTTCAAACTTTTTTTTTTACATGCGCTAACACACAAAAAAAAGTTTGAAAAAATCTAAAATTCAAAAATTTATTTCTCAACTCCTGAGTTAGTCACGGTCACATGGAATATGTCATCGGAAACTATAACTCAGTACCTTTAAAACGTATATGGTCTGGTTTCTTATTCTCTTCAAATATGGCCACAGTAATAATTTTAGTGTTAGCGCATGTAAAAAAAAAGTTTGAAAAAATCTAAAATTCAAAAATTTATTTCTCAACTCCTGAGTTAGTCACGGTCACATGGAATATGTCATCGGAAACTATAACTCAGTACCTTTAAAACGTATATGGTCTGGTTTCTCATTCTCTTCAAATATGGCCACAGTAATAATTTTAGTGTTAGCGCATGTAAAAAAAAAAAGTTTGAAAAAATCTAAAATTCAAAATTTATTTCTCAACTCCTGAGTTAGTCACGGTCACATGGAATATGTCATCGGAAACTATAACTCAGTACCTTTAAAACGTATATGGTCTGGTTTCTTATTCTCTTCAAATATGGCCACAGTAATAATTTTAGTGTTAGCGCATGTAAAAAAAAAAAGTTTGAAAAAATCTAAAATTCAAAAATTTATTTCTCCACTCCTGAGTTAGTCACGGTCACATGGAATATGTCATCGGAAACTATAACTCAGTACCTTTAAAACGTATATGGTCTGGTTACTTATTCTCTTCAAATATGGCCACAGTAATAATTTTAGTGTTAGCGCATGTAAAAAAAAAAGTTTGAAAAAATCTAAAATTCAAAAATTTATTTCTCAACTCCTGAGTTAGTCACGGTCACATGGAATATGTCATCGGAAACTATAACTCAGTACCTTTAAAACGTATATGGTCTGGTTTCTCATTCTCTTCAAATATGGCCACAGTAATAATTTTAGTGTTAGCGCATGTAAAAAAAAAAGTTTGAAAAAATCTAAAATTCAAAAATTTATTTCTCAACTCCAGAGTTAGTCACGGTCACATGGAATATGTCATCGGAAACTATAACTCAGTACCTTTAAAACGTATATGGTCTGGTTTCTTATTCTCTTTAAATATGGCCACAGTAATAATTTTAGTGTTAGCGCATGTAAAAAAAAAGTTTGAAAAAATATAAAATTCAAAAATTTATTGCTCCACTCCTGAGTTAGTCACGGTCACATGGAATATGTCATCGGAAACTATAACTCAGTACCTTTAAAACGTATATGGTCTGGTTTCTTATTCTCTTCAAATATGGCCACAGTAATAACTTTAGTGTTAGCGCATGTAAAAAAAAAGTTTGAAAAAGTCTAAAATTGAAAAATTTATTGCTCCTCTCCTGAGTTAGTCACGGTCACATGGAATATATCATCGGAAACTATAACTCAGTACCTTTAAAACGTATTAGGTCTGGTTTCTTATTCTCTTCAAATATGGTCACAGTCCTAATTTAAGTGTTAGTATATGTAGAGAAAAAATTGAAAAAAAATTGTTTGTAATATACGTTTTTGTTTAACAAACAAAAAAATTATACAATTTTATTTTTTTTTAATTTAGTATATACCTATTAATTTTTTTCAATAAAAAAATTAAATTAAATTGAAAGATCTTAAATGCGATTTTTGTTTTCATATTTTACAAGTTCTGCTATGTTCTGTTAATGGAATTTAACTTTGCAATGTAAGTATGCTACAGAAAACAATTAAATTGAAAGAGAATGAGCGTGAGCGTGAGAAACAAAAACTGTTATCAACTGCTAAGTTAACAGTGTTATGTTAATGGAATATAACTTTGGAATTTAACTTCACACACATAACTTTAGAGAGTGTTTTTAATTTTGTTGATTTTTCTAGAACTTTTGTAGTTTTGCATATATTAGGTATTTTTTCATCTGTGTTTCAATTTGAAGTTGAATTTTTCCTAGCTTTGACCTCAATTTTCCCAAAAACCAGATGTGGTAGAAAAATATGGAAACCAAATTTGGACTTATCACAGAAAAGTTACTCGAAAACGTGTAGTCGGCCAATTCCCCGAAAAATCCAAACAAATTTATAAGCGAAAATTTTTGCGGTTTTTTGTTTAGAACTTTTTTAGCACTCAAATTGATTTAAGCAGTATTGGTTTTTAGTGTATTTTAAATAAGCTAATCCATTGTGTGCCACTTATTTGAAATTTTTTCCTTTTTAAAATCTGAAATCATACGGTTTCGTAGATTTTCCCATATAAACAATTTCTAAAGACTCTCAAATTTTCTTGTTATTATTGTAAAAAAATGTGTTTTTATCCTTTCACTACAGGATTTTTGTTTGTGGATATATTTCTATTTTCACTACAGATTCTTCTTAGCGGTCCTAAAATTAGATATAAAAAGGGGTCCTCCCCCTCCTACCCAATAAATAAGGAGCCCAATAATCGAATTTTTGACACCTTTTAGGCAATTTTTATTACTTGAACTTTCGAATAGGTAAAAATGATTTTGTTCTGGACATGAAATTTCGAGATTTTAGCTTTCTTAGAAGATATATATATATATATATGTATGCACAGCGCATACTTTAGGGACACGCCCAAATTTGTCGCCGGAATATGCGGTGCATAGAAAAAATTGTCCTCATCTCATACGCTAGATGTATGAAAAGGCGCGAAAACTTTGTGGACAGTCCCCAAAGTAAGCAAATGTCCCTAAACTATGCGGGGAAACAATTTTGGGCGTGTCCCTAAAGTATGCGCTGTGCATACATATATATATATATGTATGCACAGCGCATAGTCTAGAGACATTTATTCGTTCCCCCGCATAGTTTAGGGACATTTGCTTACTTTGGGGACTGTCCCCAAAGTTTTCGCGCCTTTTCATACATCTAGCGTATTAGATGAGGACAATTTTTTCCATACACCGCATAATTCGGCGACAATTTTGGGCGTGTCCCTAAAGTATGCGCTGTACATACATATATATATGTATGCACAGCGCATAATTTACAGACATTTATTCGTTCCCCCGCATAGTTTAGGGACATTTGCTTACTTTGGGGACTGTCCCCAAAGTTTTTCGCGCCTTTTCATACATCTAGCGTATTAGATGAGGACAATTTATTCGATACACCGCATATTTCGGGTACAATTTTGGCCATGTCCCTAAAGTACCCGAAAATTGTACCCGAAATATGCGGTGTATCGAAAAAATTGTCCATATATATATATATATATATATATATATATATATATATATATATATGTATGCACAGCGCATACTCTAGAGACATTTATTCATTCCCCCGCATAGTTTAGGGACATTTACTTACTTTGGGGACTGTCCCCAAAATTTTCGCGCCTTTTCACACATCTAGCGTTTAAGATGAGGACAATTTTTTCTATACACCGCATATTCCGGCGACAATTTTGGGCATGTCCCTAAAGTATGCGCTGTGCATACATATATATATATATATATATATATGTATGCGTAGCGCATACTTTAGGGACATGGCCAAAATTGTACCCGAAATATGCGGTGTATCGAAAAAATTGTCCTCAAACTATTTTTCGATACACCGCATATTTCGGGTACAATTTTGGCCATGTCCCTAAAGTATGCGCTACGCATACATATATATATATATATATATTATTCGGAAATAAAAGTTGATTACAAAAACTGACTTTCTTAACAAATATCGCGACTATATTGTTCTGATGAACAAGTAATATATATAATATTTTTTTTTTAATGGCCAACATCCTAATAAACATATTTAAACAAAATATAAACTTTTATTGCATTATTAAATGTTTATATTTATTTAAATATGTGTACACTGTAGTGTACAAGGGTAGTGGAACGGTTAAGTAACTGGAGCTTATTAAAAAATTGATTTATACAAAAATAATGCATAATAATGTTTATTTAATCTTGGAGCTGTCTGCGTTTTTTCGCATATCAATTACCGAGTGATTTTTATGCAACTTTTGTCCGAAGTGTTTTTTATCCACTTTATTTCAAATAATAAAAAAATGTGGCCACTATGGGGTAAATATGGGCAATATAGGGGCAATATGTTTAAAAAAATTTAGCTTTTTTTTTAATACATAAGCTTTGTGTACAAATTACAAATTAATATTAAACCTGAGACTGCACAGCTAAAAAAACTATATGTAACATTATTTGCTTCTCTGTAACACATCCAAAGTTCTTTAAAATCTGCGGGTTCGATTCCGGATACCTCCATTGTACATTTTTTTTTTCACTGTGGCCATAACTTAATCCGTTTTGCTTTCTCTCTCTCTTTCTCTCGCATTTTATAAAATAATATATTTCTTGAAATAATTCAGATTTTTCAAGAAAAATTTTAATTTTCAAAAATAAGAATAATACAAATTAGCGTATTTTCTAAATTTTGGAATACACTAGCTGCGCAGTCTACCGTACAATATCAGAAACATGAAAATAGTAATGTTTTAAAACTAAATAGTGCAAAACTTAAAAGAGAGTCTTGAAAATATGTTTTAAATGATTTTGAAAAGAAATAAGGAAATATTGTGTTAAATAAAGATAACTAACATCTTTGTTTAAGTCAGTCAACAAAAAAATTTGTTAAAAAGTAGTTAAATCGGCTTTAAATCCGTTTGATAGATTTTTTACTGTCGTTTAGTTTTAAGTTATGTTGTTTTTTAAATCATTTACTAACTTAATACTTTGAGCTTAAATATTAATTGTCAGAAGACTTACAAAAATATCAACAAAAACAAAAATACTTTTATAAACAAAGTTCTTATCTAAAATTTGTATTCTTGCAAATATTATGAAATATATTGCACTGATATTAACCCATTACCGCCCACTGTCCCCATATTAGGACATTATATTTTTTGCAGGGACCTAAAATAACAGTTATTTTCAAATTTTTAAACAAAAAAAGCAACTAGAAGTAAATGTCGGAAAACTGTTTCAAGTCTACCATTTTGATCCTTATGAACTAGTCTTGATTTTTATTTTTTTGAGCAAAAATAAAAATTATTTTTTGATTTTTATTTTTTCGAGCAAAAATAAAAGTAATTTTTTGATTGATAATTGAATGATAAGTTTTTAATTTTTCTTTATAAACTTTTACGGTAGATGAGCTGATTACACATTTTTTACATAAATATTGCATTTTAGAAAAAAAAAATAAATAAAAAGTTTTAAAAAATTATAAAAATAAATTTTTTTAATTTTATAGTTATACTGATGGGGTTGCAATTGTTAGTACATATTTAAATCACAAAATTGTTGCTTTAAATATAAAAAAATTCATTAAAAAATGTATAAAATGGAATTTTGCTATTGGGTTAAACTTATGATGTGACAATATAAGAAGTTATAATAATACGACCAACTAAATCCAAATAAATATTGTAATTCTCATCAAGTTTCTAACAAAATAAGGACGAAACATGTATATAAATGTAAAATAATAACAAAATTGCGTGTTATTAATAACAAATATAATATTAATGATGAAAAATCGCAGTAAAATTATATAAAAACTATATTGAAGAGAGCTATGTAAGCACATATCACATCACTATGATATTTAAAATTATGCCTAACATATCATTAATTCGCTTAGTATTGAAATTTTTTATAGGAAAATTACACTTTCAATACAGCAAAATCTATAAAACCAATTTTCGTTAAAAATTTTTGATTGAACAGTTTCATATCACTTCTGCCCATTGTCCTCATTTGGGGGCATATCCTTCCAAAGGACATCAATGGATATTTTAATTATTTTTCTTCATTTTGTATTCTAATTTAACGTAATTTATTTAATAAACTAGTGTAAATCGATTTTTCAATGCCAGATTTGATTTGGCGGTTAAAGGGTTAAACACTGTTTGCTCTTTAAAGGGAAGCTTATATTATCAATTTTACATAAATGCAACAGGAGTTGTAGCAGATCTTCGAAAGAATTAAAACTGATTGTGCTCAATTTACGAAAAATTTAATTAAGAATTAAAATGTAGTTAAAAACAAGTAAAATTTCACTTGAAAGTAGCACCACTAACATTTCATTAAATTCAACTATTCAACAAATTAGTAAAAAATAACTGCTCGGAATGGTTGTTAAGAATTTGCAGTAATTAGATGTTATTTGGTTTTTTAATGCAGTAAAAATGATATTTCTTCTAACCCAACAAACCCGTCACGAATACATTAAAGCAATTAGGCATACACCGGATTTTACAAACAAAAAACTTATTTTTTAAATTTTTATCAGCAAAAAACAAAAAGTATTCTGAATTTATTTTCTAAATATTTTTTTTTATTTCATCGAAGTTTTTAAAATATTTTTCTTTCAAAAAGAAAAAAAATAAAATTAATATTTTTTTTCCAAAGTTTAAAACCATTTTTATCATTAAATAAAAAAGAAAAATAAAGTAAAAAGTTTTTCTACAAAAAAATAAAAGTTTTTATTATACATATAAAGAAAACCCGTTTTTCCCCAAAATTTAATTACATTAATAACATTTCAATAGCAATAAAAATGGTATTTAAACTACACTTAGAAATTCGCTGAAATCAGTAATGGAAAGTCCTAGTTTAGTCTCATGCTTATTTTGAATAATAAATGAGCCCGAAATTTCAAAAAATATATGGATATTAATTTGCAGTCTGGTTTGTAGCCAAGTAAAGTATAACTAAATGGAATGAAACGAATGATATTGGAGCACTAATCACAAAGAACGAAGTGGAATAGTACGGGGAAGGACATTTGAATTTGATATGAGCTTAATGTGTTATCACACATATTGGGGGAAAACAAATTAATAAGTCACCCGGTGACAATTTTCTAAAAATAATTCATTCTAAAAATAAAGCAACCATACATCAGTTGTGTTATCGGGCGCATTTTTCAGGTAAACTTTTGCAAAAATTTTGTCTATTTTGTGCTATCTCGCTAAGTTTTCGATATACTGACCAGTTTGTAAAATTACCCGGGAAAGATCCAGAGGGATTAATTTTTTATGAAACAGCCACATGTTGTCTTAATTATTCGTTGACCCATATACGTATGTGAAAATACAAATATAAAAACTCCGATAATAGAATGAACATTGGTCCAGATGGAATGATATGGAGTGGAGCTCGTGGAACACTTAACAGATTTTTATTATCGCTTAGTTATTGAAATACTACACACAGGGAACTTCTGCTTTAAAAATATATAGTTGTTTGGGTTGTAGTACAGTTTCTTTATTTGTAATGTAAATGTCAGTCATTTGTAGAACAAATTAAATTTTTTACTAACCTTGTAGTCCATTTAAAAAAAAAAAACAAACCACATCAAACGACTGTTTTATGAGATTACATTAATTTTTTATTGTCGTTTTTTTTGTTATTAAAAAAAAAAAAATTAAATGTTTGTTTATTTTTTACTAACAAATGTGGTCAATTTTTACTAAAGTTCTGGTTCATTTTTTGAACATTAAAAACCAAATGGCAATGTAAGTTGAATTTACTGAAATGTATGTCGTCCTTTCTTTAAGTGAAATTTCATTTGTTTCTAACTTCATTTCTAAGTGTAGCCATTTTATAAAATGGTGTTCCGCATCTACAAAACTAAACGAGATAGGGAAAAGCGAACAAGATGTTTGTTCCGCCGGAGCATTACTACACCCTGCTAATGGAAATAGGTCCGGGAAACATCCCAAGGAATTAATTTTTTTATAAAGCGGCCACAGGGTGATTTTTTTCAATTATAATATAAATTAATATACTCTGATAAAACAAAGTTCGTCCCCAGTTCAATACAATTTTGTTACCTACAGTCAATGTTTCAATTCAAATCGTTCACCGTTCCATTTCATATCGTTCTCCATGCTTAGTCTTTGAATTTCACTCCGTTTTTTTTAATTTAAATTTCGTTCCCACTATTAAGCACTACAATTAAATTCCACTCATTCCCCGTTTCATTCCATATCATTTTGATTTCAACAAATTTTATATTCTATCCATAGAATTAAATCTTTTAAAAATATGTATTTTTACTTCCCTGTCCAACCCTGTTGTTCGCTTTAATTTTTCTGGATTTTTTTGTAAATGCTATTTTTTAGCAATTGTTATTATTTGTTATGCATTGATGTGATTTTATTATCATTAATAATGATTTTTCTAATGCAAAATATTTCATTGTCATTAAATGGTAATGAAATTTTTTACATTTGGATTAGTATCAATTCACATTCATGACATTTCCATCATTTTGCAATACCATTGCTTTCTAAAGGGTCCGCCAAATAACATCTTTTTTTTTGAAAATGCTATAAAAAAAGTAATGAATATTTTCTCAAATTTCTTTTTTTATTTGAAAGTACAATCAAATGGCTGCCTCGGCTGGCCATGCAGTAGCCTACACGATCGGTCCAATTTTTAAGCACATTATCGATTGTGTGCAGCTGTATTTCACCAATGGCTTCACGAATATTGTCCTTTAAAGCGTCAATTGTCTCTGGCTTGCTGGCGTAAAGGACTCATTAGTTGTTACTTTCTGTTACCGTTCTGTGTCGTTCTGTTCTGTAGGTAATATTTTGTAATTACTTTTTCTGTGAGAGGAATCAGCTGTTTTAGTAAAAGAAACTCAAACCAAAAATATTCAAATCAGGGATGATAAATGCGATTTTAAAATAGTACCAACCTGCATATAAAATAGTACTTTTTCGGCATCACAAGTGTAAAAAAAATTTAAATATAAATTAACAAACAAATCTTTGTACTCTCCAAAATGAACAATTACAAATGAAAAAACAAAAATATATTAAAAAAAAAATATGTTGAGGTGAAAACAAAATTTTGAGGTGAAAACTTTTTTGGATGTAAAAAAATAAATTGTGTCGTGAAAAACATTTTTGAGGTAACAAAACTATTTTTGAGGTGAAAAAAAGTTTTTGTGGAGATAAAAGAATTTGCGGTGAATTTTAAATATTATTCACCTCTTAGCGTCTGGTGGAAAAATATGACGTTATATTTAAGACACTACAATGAATTCTAATAATATACAGTACATTATACACCAATTTGTATGGAAAATTTAGAGGTACTTTAACATTGTCACTCATTACTTTTGGACCGCTGGACCGATTTTGCTCATTTTCAATACCAAACTTTTCGGAAAAATGTACATAAAGCTATGTAAAAACGAGCAGTGCGTACTAGGGTATTCAATTTACTCGGGTTTGCTTTTGTTCGAGTAATCGAGTAACTCGATTTTGAGGTTTTTAATTTACTCGAGTAGGCGAGTAAGATTTTAAAATTGCTCGAATAACTCGAGTAACTGGAACAATTTTAATACTTTAATTTTATTTTCCAAAAACTCACATTTTTGTTAGTTTTTATATTTTATTAGTACTAATATAACATATATATAAAAATTAACAAATTAATTAAAAATTTTCGTAAAAAGTATATCTAAAAGAGAAAAACATTTGCTAAGATCATTTATTATTGCGACAGTTTTGTCTCAGTACACTCAAAGCAAAAGCGTTATTATATCAATGAAATTCTTTATAAATATGTTGAAATCTTCATTGATTTTCTTTCAATATAACTGGTTCATAAATATGTATTAAAATGTTTTATAAAAATATTTGTAAGGTGATCCGTTTTGTAATTTCACTCAGACTTGACACAGTTATGTTATATTAGTGTGTTAGTACTAAACGAAAAAATAGTCCAATTTGTCCTATCATTTTGGGATTTTGAGATATGTAATTTTTCTAAAAAAAATTATAAAGAAGTTTTGAAACAACTTTCATGAATATTTAAGAAGATTTTCATCATATTAATGAAAACTTCATTACTTCTATATGTAAATTTCAATATGTGGAAATGTTGCGTAGGACCGCTATGAATTTCCATATAGGGCTTCTAAAATTGGCTTGTTACAACGACATAAAATGGACCAACAAAAAGTTTTTAGTAAATGACATTTAAAAATTCCTTTTTGAAAATATAGTATTTATATGTAGTTTCTTTAGATCAAATGGCAACTAAATTAACAAAAAAAAAAATAATGTTTGAACCCATTTTTAACCCTCAAATCCGCATCAATAATCTTAAACACCCCAGTCTTAGAACTTGTTTCTTTAAAAAATATCCAAGTTTCTTCGATATCGGAGTTTTTCGCATTAAGTTCTTCGTTTTTCGTAATATAATTTCTTTAACAGTGCTCACTTAATATAAAAATACACTTAACATTTAAATATTCACTATAACAGTCACATTATTTTATACAAAATTTTAAAAAAATATAAAATAGTTCATATTTTTAAATTACTCGAGTTACTCGATTAATCGACCAAAATTGTTCGAGTTATTCTTTACTCGAATTTGGTCACTTCGAATTACTCGAACAATTGTTCGACATCATTTCATCGATTAATCGAGTAACGGTTAACCGATTGAATACCCTAGTGCGTACTAAGAAAATTAGCCGATATTGATTTAAAAAAATTTTAAAATTTTTTTTTTTCTTAAATTCAGCAAATTTTTAATATTTTTTGAATGTGCTATTAATATCTTGCTTTATTGAATTACATTTCTCGCAGTTTTTTGCGAATTCAATCCTTGTGATTGGTAGCAAACAAATTCAATTTCACATTTTTATAAGATTTTTATTATTTACTGTTTTAAAAATCAAAATTAGTTAATAATAATTATAACCCTTAGAGATTGAATTCAATAATTGGTTTAATCGATTAATAAAACTCTAATATAATCATCTGTAATCAGTCGCACTCAGTGAAATCATTTGAAATCACAGCGTTTGGTTCCGAATTAATTCATTATTCATTTGTATCTTGTACTAAATGAGTCATATTAGTATCATGGTACATCTGAGGTTCAAATAGTACCATAAAAAGTACTATAGTACCAACTTTATCATCCCTGATTCAAATATTGAGAAAAATATTTCACAACAAACCAATACATACGCACTTTAGGCTGTCACTTAACGTTGAATTCTATTTTCAATAGATTTGTCCGCAACAGAACAGAACGAAAAAGTGAAAACTAACCAGACGTACAGACTTTCAATTGAACAGAAACAAAACAGCTGATTCGTAACAGAACAGAACGTACAAACTAATTCTGCCTTAATACTTATCTTTGACGGCAACCCACAAATTATAGTCCAACGGTGTCAAAGTTTCGAGGTGGCCAAACGACATCAGCTCTGCGGCTGATAATGCGATCTTCAAAAACAGGGCGCAAAACATCGAGTGTAGCTTCGGCTGTATGGCACGTAGCGCCGTCCTGTTGGAACCAAATGTTGCCAATATCCTCCTCTTCAATTTTTGTGACCAAAAATTCGTTCAACATGGCCCGATAACGATCGCCATTGACTGTAACTGCCACTCCTTGCTCACACATTCTGCAACATTACCATGATTTTCAAAGTAATGTCGCAATATTTCCCAGCGTTGTTCAGGCGTATATACAACCATATTCGTTCAGCGGAAGGATAAAACTAATTATCTGTCAAATCAGACATGAGCTAAGTGTTACCATTCACGAAATAAGCACTGGTTGAAAAAAAAAACGTTAGATGGCGGACCCTTTGCTATCACGAATTCTTTTAGATACCGTTTGATACGTCCCATGTTAAAGCCATATTTGAACGCTTGTGTTTTTTTATTAACAAAATTAAATGAAATGGAAAATTTGACGAAAAAAAACATTTTAAAATAATTTTCTTTTTTTTTTTGTTTTATTTTTTTGAAAGAAAAATATAAACAAAAAGTTTTATTATTTTTATCATGTGGAATATTTTAAGAAGATATTTTTTATTTTATTTTCTTTGTATAAATATATATTTTTTTGTATACTTTTACTATAATTACACAGTTCAACAAAATGAAAAGAATTTAATGCATCCGATGGTACCCAAAGTAGTTATTATAAGCACAGCATTTTGGAAAAAAAAAAGTTAAAAAAAAAATTTTTTAACTCGTTAAGCGCATTATTGTTTTTTGGAAAAAAAGACCTTAGTTCACAATTTATGCTGTAATTTTTGAATTAAACGCGATAAATTAATAAATAATATTGAAAATTAAATCATACTTAATGTGCTATTAAAAAATTCAAAGAGTACATTTATTATATGCATTTATAAATTTGATTTAAAATCCAATTTTTGTTTTGCACAAAATCACATAAATGTACAAATTTATTTCAAAAAAGTCACAAAAGAGAGTATTATAATTTTTTAGTAATGAATAATCATAAATACATAAAAATACAGTTTAAAATAAAATTAAAGAAAACTAATTTTTTAACCTGTTATGTTTTAAACTGCACTATTTCGAAACGATTGCACTTTACCTCTTAAACTTCTATATAATTCTGTGAACAAAATTTCAGCAGCACAATTTTTTTAGCCTTTAACAAAGTTTGGAAACTTAAACAATCCGGTCTGTGATAAATTTCAGTTTTGATCGATGTCGAAATTTCAAAAAGCATTACTTCGCCACATTTGAATTTTAAATAATGTTAAATGTCATAAGTTGAAATATGTAACATAATATAAGTTTTAGTTCATTAGGTGTTCTCTTAAATAAATTATTATCGATTAAATATTCAATTGTTATTTTCTTTAAATATTAAATTTGGACTTCGACTAAAGAATTAAAATTTGTTATCAAAATCAAATCGCTTTACATTTCATAACATAGCTTAGTACAATTCTGCAAATTTTTCTTTTTATATCTTTTTATAACTTTTTATTTCTTGTTTTTTCATTTTAGCGCCGATTTGGTTTTGAATATTTTAAACTAATTTCCTTTCATATTTTAAAAAGTTTGATTTATGTTTAAAAAACATACGAGTTAATAATAAAAATATCATATATTAAAAAAATTACAAAAAAAAATGTAATTAACTAGTAAATTTTTAAGCAAAAATCGTCATTTAGTAATTTTGGGAACTAAAAATCGTCAATATGACGAGCAATCGTCAAACCTAGCAGCACTGGTTGTTATATACAATTAACAAGGGCAGCCTCAAAGTATACTTTATTTTTTGTTGATTACAATCAGTGCTGCCAGAAATTATAAAGCTTTTGTCTTTTGAAATCCCCAAAAATTCACGATTTAAAATTCCCAACAATACCTAAAATGGGATAAATATCTCAAATTTTTTGTGAGATCCCTCTTCTTTTCACTAAAGATGAGAGAGTCGATGATTTTTTAATAACGTCGTCCTTAGTGATTTACAGATTTTAAAATCACGGTGATTAAATCTCCGGTAAGACCAAATCGATGTCCGCTACTTTCTAAAACTTGTGGTCCCTTGTCTGGCAACACTTAACATAAAATTCTAATAAAAAGAGCTTTTTCTTCACAAAATAAGAGTGTTGCCACTTCACTGTATTTCAATATTTATGGGATATGGAATATTTGTTGACATTTTAAAAAATAATGAAGATAAACTTTAGGATTTTTCTATTGAAACCTTTTTATTTAACACTATCCAACAATTTTGAACTTTTTGCAGAACGCGTCTCTGAAATACATATTTTTCAATAGACTTAGGCACGCATAATTCAAATCTGGCAAAATTTAATTTTTCTCTCTTGCAGTTTTCGCAATATTACGCTTTTTATTTTCACAATATTCAATTTTCGCATATTTTGCTTAGTTTTTCAAAATTTGACCTCAAATTCCTGATTTTTTTTTAATAATATAAATCTTACCAAAATTATCATTTATTTGAATTTAATCATTAATCGTGTTTGTTCTACAATATCTTAGCGTTATTGTAAGGAAGTTAAAAATGTTGCTTGTTTACTTTGATATTGATAATAATTTTCTGTATGCTAAACAATTTTATCACTATGCATAAACTTCACATTCCACTGAACACATTTTTGTATTAAAAGCGCAAGTCCATTAAAAATATCATAAAGAAAAAGAAGAATATTTTGATGTGAAAAAAACACAATATTTACAAAATACAAAATACAAAAAATATCAAAAAATAAAAGTTTGCCATATGTAGACTCAGCTTACATTAAACATAGAAATTAGAAAATATACAAGGCAGGTTCTGCAAAAAGTTACAAATTCTTCAGTAATAACATTAAAAATATATATTTATATAAAGAAAAATTTTTCCACCACTTTGCTATTTTAAGCATATGGAAAATTAGTTAACATTTGAAATTTTCAATTGGAATGTCTACTTTATTGACACACTGAGAGAATTAACATTCATATTATTAATGAAACAATTTCATACATTTTTTTTCGTAGATTCAATGAAGAATTTCATTATATCCAAGAAATATTATTAATATTAAGACATTTTTCATAAACATTTTTTCATAAAGTTTTATTGTTTCATAAAAAAATCAATCGATTTCATAAATTATGTCCTTATAAATTTCATGAATTTTTTTTTTTTTTATAAACTTTCATAATTTCATTAATTTTCATACATTTAGTTTTAAGATTTAATTCTGATTTAATTCAAGTGTTCAACATGTTTTATAAAGTGCACTTTTTAGCTTTTTATAAATTTTGGACTTCAATGAAATTGTTTGAAAAATCATATGAAACGGTTCATTGGTTTAGTTCAATACATTTTTCAAGACATTCAAGGAAACTTCCAAATATTAAAATTTCTTATGAAACTGTTTCATAAATTCTACAATCGCTTCATTGTCGGAATGATTCATCAGTTTTATGAAGAGTTTCATTAATTATATACACATTTCACAAACATTGACTTCAATGAAACCTGTTTCATAGATTCTATGAAAAGTTTTAATTTACGAGTTCCAGTGACAATTTTCATTAAAGCTATGAAGAAATTCATTACTGAAATGAAGATAATTCTCTCAGTGCAGTAATTAATTAAATTTAAAATTTGTTTAGCATACATAAAATTTATACACACGAAGAACAGATTCGTTGTGTCAACAGAATTCATTGCCAACTGAATTTTGGTAGTTGCACCAACGAACGCATTAACTATGGAAGAAATTAAAAAACATTACAAGTTGTTTCGGGTTGACAATTTAAGTTAATTTTTATCTTTTCCATGATGACCAGTTGATTTTTTCAAATATTTGGTATTTAAAATCAGCTGTTTTATCTATTTTACCAATTCCTAAAATTTTTTCGTTCATTTACTCTTTTGTAAATTTGTCTTACTCTATATAATTTTGTTAATGAGTAATTTTTATTGGACTTTACTGGATAAGTAATCGAACAGACTTATAATATTTTATTATAAACTGTCAATACAATTTCAGTTTTCCTTTTTTTTATGTTTGAAAAAAAAACTTTTCAGGGTTGGCAAAACATTTATGTCACAAATGTTAAAAAAAATACGTTGTTTACATTATAACTATACGACATTACATGAATCCGGCTAAATTTTTTAAATGATTTTTTTTCGGTCAGGGATGTACAACATCATTCCTTGATTGGAAATAAATGTTAAACTTGTTGTTTTCATTATTAGTATTTTTGTAGTTACTCATTAAAAAAACAGTTTTTGAACAATTTCACTCCATTACGAATGCCGTAAGTCGACCCCAGCTTTCAAGTTATAAATAATGTCATATAATATGCCCCTACTTTAATGCTGTGAACTTTAACATAACTGTGTAATTTTTCCCCAATCGGTAATTGTAAATTTCCACTGTGGCAACACTGCCAAGATATCAAAAGACATTGTGACGTCATTTGACTATAGAGATGCTTTAAGCAATCAAAGTTCAAATATACCATAAACCTGTTGAATCACTCTCGACGTCACATATTCTTTTGTGGGAATTTTTGGCCAAACATAATTCAAAGAATTGTTTTTTTTTTTTGCTCCAAAATCGAGGGAAACGCCAAAATGAAACGGAACAAAGCAAAATAAAAACGAATTGTCATTGCATGACTAATTAAGGGCGTTCGCAATGAGCACTAGGTGTTGTATATGTTGTATTGTAAAAATAGAGATTGTAAAATTTTATTTTCAATTTGATGAAGATTTTGGGGTTTTTTGGTTGCGTTTTCACTCTGTTAGCACACTTAAACATTAGGGGTGAGATAATGGACGATTTTTCGACTTCGAAGTGAGGTTCAAAAAAAAAAAAAACTTAATGACACAAAAATGGGGGAGGCGGAGTGGGGACAAGTGGCTACTCATCGAAGTCAAAGATGGATGTAAACATGAAAAAATACACAAAAAGCCTCACAATTGCCACGGAGTCGCCCCTAGAGGGGTAAAATGTAAGAATTACCCCCATTAATTCATCCTTTCCAACATTTTTCCCGAACATACCTTCCCCCTATCATCCATACAAAAATTTAATTTTTAGGGTTTCTGCTTTAGTGTACTGATGCTCACAATAAAAGCCTATTAGTCCAAAGCAGATTTATAGACCCTAATCAAAGTTCGGCGAACATAAATAACTTCAATTAGCCGCATTTTCTATTATCAGTTATCGCCCCGACCCCTTGCAACCAGCATAATCGAGGTTCAACTGCACTCTACTTTTTGCCATACATCGTATTTAAAGATAATCTCCAGATAATTCCATGTGTTGCAAGTGAATATATCCTATTTTAAAAAAGTTTCCTTGGTTTTATTGTATAGTTTCAAAAAACGCAATATAAAGTGAAATTTTTCTAAAATATATAAAGTGAATAATAAACAAGTTTTCAAGACTTTTCCAAGTCGGATTTTTGTGAACGGTAAGAATTTTATTCACAATATTAATAAAACTAATTGACAAATATGTGAGAAATTCGAGGTATCCTGCTGAAATCCTGTATGTCCTTGGACCAAAATAAAAGCAGTTTTTAATGCTTCAGTTTAAAATTTATTTTGTATATGATACCCATTGTTTTTACTCTTAGAATACTATGTAGGTAAAACCCACTGCAAATGTAGTTAAAAACAAATGATATTTCGCTTAAAGAGAGGACGACTTACATTTCAGTAAAGTCAATTAATATTTATTTTTTAATGTTCAAAAAATGAACCACAATTGTAGTAAAAATTAACCACATATGTTAGTAAAAAACAAACAAACATTATTTTTGTTTTTTTTTAAATAACAAAAAACTACTGTAAAAAATTAATGTAAAATCATAAAACAGTCATTTTATGTGGTTTGTTTTTTAAATTAACTACAAGGTTAGTAAAAAAATTTAATTTGTTCTACAATTGACTGACATTAAAAATAAAGAAACTGTATTACAACCCAAACAACTAAATATTTTTAAAGCAAAGGTAGATGTCATAATGAAATATTCTCCAAATAAACGTTATTTCATGCGTATACCAATTACCAAGGACTGTTATTTGTAACGCTACCTAGAACAATAACATTTTAAAATTGAGAAACATGGACATGGACGACATTTGTATTCAGTACACCATTTGAATTCATTAAAGATTACACAATAGCTTTTAAATATATTTCAAGTTCACGCAATAAAAATGCAAAATATTCAAAACTCTTATACATTTTTCAAATAAAAATATTTTAGTTTGAAAAATGTATAAGAGTTTTTAATATTTTGCATTGTTATTGCAGGAACTTAAATTATATTTCAATTTCAAAGATTTTTTTTTTTTGCTAAATATTAGTAAGATAAAAATACCAAAAATACATATGTATGTTGAATCAGCATTCATTAAGTTATATTTGAGCCAAATATAAGTAAATTGAAAGTAAAATATTATTCTGCAAATTACATTAAGGTATTTTATAACATTCACAAAAAATACAAATAAGCGAATCGCAATTAATTAATATGATTTTAAATGCTCAACGTCCATACTTTAAACGCATATTAAAAAGTTGTTCAGATATATGAATTAATTAGAAATTTAAAAGAAAAAGCGTGAATTTTGGTAAAAGTTAAATTTGCGAATATATCAAAAACCGGAGCAAATATTAAAGTATATTGTTCATAGTATTCCTGATCTACGTCCTAAAATCTATTTGACTTGATAGGTCACATATCAAATGCATTTTTAGTTTTTAAATAAATATTTCTTCGATTCTGAGGCCTTTTTTCCATTAAATCATTTAAAAATCTATCAATCTAAAATTTTAAGAAATGGTTGCAGAATGTTTTCTTTAAACTTCAGCTACTTTAATTTCTTATACACCTATCGCAGTGAAATTTCAATAACTTTAATTGTAAAAATGTACTGAAATTTACTCAGTACATTTTAAATTCTACATTTTGGTTCTGAAAATATATATTAAAACCTCGGTACCGTGAAATAACTCCAAAAAAAAAAAAAATGAAATAACTCCCAAAAATTTTCCATATAAATTGGGATTTTTTTCACTATGAAATAACTCGAATACGTTAGGACTTATTTCACAATTTTCTGTTAGAAATTATTTCGTTATGAAATAACTCCCAACCAGGTTTTGTTGGGAGTTATTTCACTCCTTTTTGGCATTGGGAGTTATTTCACTTTTGTTGGGACTTATTTCATTTTCATTTTTAAATGTGATTTTATCGTTGGGAGTTATTTAATTTTTGTTGGGAGTTATTTCATTTCTATTAAAATTACATTTTGGTAAATTTTATGCATATGTAACGGTTCTTAAAATTGTCGTAAATAAAGAAACGCAGTTCTTGCTAGAATATTGGTAAGTAAAGATCGGTATTAAAGTGATTAAAAATAATGGCAAATCTTGAATTTGAAATAATGAGTGGCAAAAGAAGATGTTTTAAGCAATTGATTTTTATGCATATTGAATATTATGAAAAGTTAAGACATCTCAGAAGGAGGAGGGGTCTGGAAAGGGTGGCATGACATAACGTCCAATGACATAATGTCCATGGACGTTATGTCACTCGAAAATAGTCATAATGTCCATGGACTTTATGACACTCTGCAATGTGACATTATGTCCACAAATGGAATAACATAAAGTCCATGGACATTATGCCACTTTTTGGGTGACATAAGGTCCATAGACATTATACTCCAGTGTGGAAACAGATCAGTAATTTTGAAGCTTCTTTTATGTCGAACGCAGAACTTTATTTCGCGAAGCCGCCTGCCGCGTTCTACGGAGGAAAAAAACTCTAAGAGCGGCCGAAGGCCACCAACCAGAAGAACTTGTTTTTCAAATCAGATGTCGTATCCGTTGAAATCTTATATTTTTAAGACATCAAGTAATTTGTAAAAACAAGTTTTTCTGTGTGGCGGCCTTCGGCCGATCTTAGGGGTTTTTTTTCCTGCGTGGAACGCTACAGGCGGGTTCGCGAAATAAAGTTTTTTCTGTGTGCAATTATACGATTTATAAATATAGTTTTATTTTGTGATATACTACTAAAGAATATTTAAAAAAATTTTATTGATATACTAAATATTATTAATCTTTTTATTTTAAAAAGTCTGGACGCTATGCCACATTTGAAAGTGACATAATATCCAAAAAAAAATAATGTCGTAATGTCCATGGACATTACGACATTTTTCAAATTGTCATAAAGTCCATGTACATTATGACACTTTTCGAGTGACATAACGTCCATGGACATTATGTCATTAGACGTTATGACATGCCACCTCTGGAAAGCGGTGCGTACGATTCGCGTCCTGCGGCGAGGCCCCATTTCGCGTAATGCGCCGAAATGGAATGAAATAAATAGAATTCGATATTTTTGAATTGGGAATTATGTGATTTTTTTGGGACTTGTTTTATTGGGAGTTGTTTCATTCTTTGTTGGGAGTTATTTTATTAATATGAAATAACTCCCAAATGTTGGGGCTTTATTTCATTTTTTCTTTGGAGGTTATTTCATTTATTAAAATTGGGACTCATTTCATTTTTTTGGGACTTATTTCATTGGGAGTTATTTCATTGGGACTTATTTCATTTGGGAGTTATTTCACGGCACCTAAAACCTCTGATAATGATTTTAGCAGAATTTGTATCTAATCTCCTAATAAAATTAAAAATTTTAAAAACTCAAAAACGTCGCATGCCACCTAAAATTCACTCGCGTAGCACTACTGGCACGAGTGTCATATTTTTGCCAGCCCTGGTCTATATTATTGTTTTATCATTTGCTAATTTCAACGGTGAATATTCAGTTAAGACAAAGAGTATTTGCAAATAGAGAGACTACACTTCCCACGCCTCTCAGCAACAAAATACCGAAACAAATCAAAACATTTTTCTACACTACAAAATAATTGTAACATGTTGTAAAAAGATTCTTTCTTAAAACACTCACTTTTATTTTGTTTATATTAAACTTCAATGTTTTTTAAATTTATCTTGTTTATTTTATTGTTAAAATTTTAAATAAATAAACATTTTATTAAATTACTATTCAAAAACATGATAAAAATTAATTTAAACATTTAAATTGCTGCAACATGCTTTCATTTGATTGTTACGAGTTTACGAGCAAATAAAAAGAGGGCAGATTGAGAGCGACTGAGGTGGATAGAAACCCACTGTTTAAAGTGTAATTCTCATGCTACCCATATCTACTGTTTACCATTATTGGTGATACGAATTGTCAAATTATTGTAAATTCTCTTTTGATAATTACATAATACTGAGAAATAGTAGATATGGGTGGATAGCGTGTGAATCGAGCTTAACTTTTCATTTTCCTTTAAAACTAGTTTTTTTATCTTATATCTCCAGTTGTAATCAAACTTAACTTTATTCATTTTCTATCTTTTCAGAACTAAAAATTCTGAAATTTAAGGTAAGTACTCAAAAATAATCTGCATATAAGCAATCTAGTCCCACTGTATCGAACCGTATGGTAGGTACTTGACATTTTACACAATACTTTTTTACAAATTATTCCTCTTCTGACTGTACGTAAACAATTGCTTGTTTCTTAAATTATTTTTATATATCTTCATCTCCTTTTGGTCAGTTTATTGTTATTATTTAATTGTTGGCGATCGTGTTATTTTTTCGTTTTTTTTTTATTGTTATTATTTTAAAATTAATTTATTTTTAAACTTCAAATTTTATGTACAGAACAAAATTCATTAAACTGAAAAAAAAAAAAATTTACGTGCAATATTTTAATTGTGAATATAACTTAATAAGTCGTTGGAAATTTTAAACTTCGACAAGTTTTGGGTCATTTAAATATATGTATCTGTATAATTCATGGTCTTTATACATAAATTAACAAAATTTCAAAATCAAATACAAATATTTGTCGAATATCATTTACACGCCAGAAATTTTCATATTTCTTCAAAGTTTAACAAAGAAAATTTAACAAGACGAAGAAATTTATTAAGCAATGGCAGCTCATGAAAGACCGATATCAATGGAAAAGAAAAACTCCAAGGCAAACACAAATTGCAACTACAAGTAAGTACACTCATTGATAAATGTCATCGATTCTTGGAAAAGTCTGTAATAAGCAAGAGATGACATAAAATTGGTCATTTTAAAAATAACTTAAAAATCCCCTTTTCAAATTTTGCCAAAAACCCAGATGTCACTGTTAGCCCAAACAATTTGCTACATTTTTGTGTGTATTTAAAAACTCTAATTTTAATACTTTTAACTTTGACGTCACTTTGGATATTTTTTCTATTACCCAGGCAGAAACTGCCAGTGGTACAAAAAATTAAGCACAATTATACCACTACATAATCGAGGAATTGTCAATAAATTACTGGTAGAACACTTGTTTAAGACGCTTTACCAGCGCTTCCTAAAAGCGTTTTGCCAGTATTTGTTTTCCAATTATTTCAATGGTCTACAGAAAAAATCATTGGCAAAGAATTTGCGAAGACCACAATGCCAAAGTTGGGAAAAAATATTTTTCCAGTGCTATCCTGTCAGAAATTACCAACGGCTCAAAAGTCTAACCACTGGTAAAGCATATATTTTATAAACATTACGATGCTTTGTGAAAACAAAATTGTAGTATGAAGGTTTCGAGTTCGAGCCCGGTTTGAGGCAATCATTCTATTTTGTGATTTTTTGTATACATTTTAATATTTTTTTCATATAAAATTGATTTTTTGTTTCTGGAAAGCTCTTTTAAGGCCAGCCCTTTTTTTATTTTCTTAAAGTTGGCATGTTTTTTTTATAAAATCTTATGCCAGTGCTGACATATTTGAGCAGCCACCTGTCACCCAGCAGTTATCATTTACTTAAGTTTTAAACTATCATGTATTATGTGTCTCGTTAGCTCTGTGATTAGAGCTACTGGCTGCCAATCTGGCGGCCAGGGTTCGAATACCGGCGGTACCAAAAAAATCCTACATGAACTTATTTTAAATTTTATTTTGAAAAACAAGTTTTTATACCACCTATTTCATGGTTTTATCAACATTTTGCCAACGTTGGTAATTTTGTTTCCCCAGTGCTTGTCCGACAGTTTTTGAACAGACGGACCTTTCGTCTAATGATGTTATCATTTTGGTATTGGGAAAACACTTTTTGCCAGCACTTGCACCGCTGGCTATAGTGCCTTGCCAGCTGTGGTCAGTTTGTTTTTTTCTACCTGGGAATTTTTTATTTTCTGGCCCCCCAAAAAATACTCACTTATTCATTGTGTCAACATAATATCCACAATTTTAACAATTACTCAAATTTAAATCCGCCAAAAAAAGCCATGATCTAACGCGTGTTTTGCGGTTAAACACCGTAAACTAAAAAAAAGTGTTAGGTATCCCATTAATTATTTCCATTCAAGCGATATATGACGACTTCATAAGTTTATCTATAAATATTGGAGGTGGATCTGACTTCAGGTATTTGTTTTATGAGTTAACACCTGTTGGTGTCTGTGGTCATGTTTAGAATTTCTTTTTAAAACGAGATAGTCTGGTGGGAAAACCAATATATGATATTTTTAGATCTGTTTTTTGTGAATTTTTTGTAGGTGTATTTAATTTAGTATAATGTATCTCAATTTAATAAGTTCTAATTATAGATTATGATATTTAAAAAAAAATGGTTAATAAGTTAGGAAAATTTTAAGTTGAACTGTCAGTTAGACTAGGTAAAATTGCCATAGTTTGATAAATTACTTTTGCATAAAAATAGCACAAAGAGCTACTAAAAACCAATTACAAATTTCGTTGCAAAATAAAAAATCTGCTAAAATTAACAAATTTTTTTTGCTAAATATTAGTTAGATAAGAACAGCGAAAATATAAGCGTTATATTTACACAATTTTAGTTATATTCAAGTTGAATTTCAGTTAATTGAAAGTAACAATTTACTCTGCAAAGAAAAAAAAATCTTTTGCTAAATATTGGTAAACAAAAGTCAGCAAAACAAACTGTAATATCAACAAAATGTTTGCTAAATTCATCTTAAATTTAGTCGAACGCAAATAGCAGTATACCATGCTTAAATCGACATAAATATTCTCTGAAAATTTGTATATAAATTTGTATTTGTATATATTTGTGCTCATTTCAGTTTGCAGATTTTTATGCTCATAAAAAAATCTAAAAAACAGCAACAAAAAATTTAAAACTTTTTGTGATTTTTTTTTGTCTACTAATATTTAGCAACTTTTGTTTTGCTGATTTTAGAAAATTTTAGCAGAAATTAAGCTCAAATAAAACTTAAATTTTGTACATATAACTGATTTATTTTTACAATTTTTTTTACTAATATTTAGCAACAAAAATCTATTAATTTTCCAGTTTTTTCTGTAACGCCATTTTGAAATTTTTTTTATTAGTTTTAACAAGAAAATTAACTTTTTTTTTTAGTGTATTGATGAATCCTAGATTTACCACTCACGTTATTAAATATAACTTTTCTAAAGGGTGGAAACGAAAAAAAATTTACCATTTTGAAATCTTAATATTATTAATACAAAAACCAATAAAATCAATTATGATAACAAATATTAAGGACAATACAGATTAAGGACAAACGGGGTTTTTTACGATTCGTTGCGAATTTTCGCTCTAAAACTCAATGTTACTTTTTGAGCACTTATAACACTGTGCAACAAATTTCGGGTCATATCAGACATCCCGGATCATTCCAACGGAAAATGAAAGTAGACCATTAGTAGAGGTTTGAAATCTTTGCTCTTGTTTTGTTTTTATAGGCTTTTGAAGTTGACTCTTTTTTAGCATATTTTTGCTCTAAAATGTTGAAATGGGTAAAAATAAAATGCAATAACGACGAAAGCGAGGATGCTCATTTTCACACAGACTTTTTGGTAGCTTCTTTAGAAATGTGGTGTTCAAAATGAGCTAAATCGGTATAGCGCTTCAAAAGTTATGAGTGAAAATGTAAGGCTGTCTCAAAATTTTTCATACAAATGTTTTTTTTTTTTTTTTAATATTCACCTCAAGTACTTTTTTCAACAATTTTTTTTTCACCTCAAACTTTTTTCACCTCGAAATTTTTTTTCGCACATTTGTATGAAAAATTTTGAGACAGCCTTACATTTTCAAAAATATGCTAAAAAAGAGTCAACTTCAAGGGCATATAAAAACAAAACAGGAGCTAAGATTTCAAAAACCCTATGGGGGTTTTAGTCTACTAATGGTCTACTTTAAGTTTCCATTGGAATATTATGGGATGTTTTTTCTTGTTGAACAGTGTAATTTATATTTTTTGGATCAGGTAAATTTAAATTTTTGTAATTTTTAGAAAATTCTGTCGCTTTTTGAATAATTTAGACCATTTCTTATAAAAATTTATTTTTTTTTGTATATCAGAACGGTATGGATGAAAGATAACATTTTTTTTTGAATTTTCATTATTCTAGTTACGTACCAAAAAGTGACGAGCTGTTGTTAGACTATAAGTTAGTGGAAGCAATTTTTAATAAAAGATAGCTGAAGACTTTATAAATTTTTTTAAATGAATATTTTTCCTTCATTATATTTCTTTCCTTCAATATATTCTGTTGTGGCTCATTAAGCGCTTTGAATCGACCACATCTCCAATTTCGTTGGCCAACACAGACTTCGCTTGACATTAACAAAAATGTTTGTATGTAAATATTTTCTACACTACTGTCACAAAGTAAACAATGCAAAAAGCATCTTCAGGAATTAGTTTAATTTCAAATTATACGTCTGCTTTTTTTTTTGTCAATTTAAATGACACTTTAAAATTATGACTTACTAAAATATAAAATTGTCAATCGCACTTCCAGACACTTTTACCAACTCCATGGAATATATATGTTATCTATATGATCTTAATTTTAATAAATATGTAACTTTTTGCCCGTCTGAAAACTCTTCTTAGAATTTTTGTCTAAAATTTGATTTTAAGCGTTAAATTTTGACATAAAAAAGTTCTCTCTAAACCAGCCAATTAGTGTCACAAAAAACTATTTCTGATTTAATTCTCATTTTTTTTTGTAAACCCATGGTTTAATTACACAAGGTTTACTACATGAATATTTTTTGTCGGTTGCCGTAGACCATTTTGACAAAAATACCGAAAAATAATATTTACGAATTTATGAAACATAATTAGAAAATTAAATTAGGCATAAATAACACATTTTCACACTAAAATGTTTTTATTTGAAAAAGGTATAAGAGTTCTGAATATTCTTTCCTGACGATTCCAAAAATTAAGTTTTTTAATCTATTATACTTAAGCCGTTTAAGTAAATTAAAGGGGTGGGGTGAAATATTGTAAAAAATGCTTATATGCAAAAACTGTGCTAAAATATAAGGAAATTACAAAAACGGAATAAAAGAAAGTGCTTTTAGTTTAACAATATGAAGTAAAAGACCCAAAACGGATCCAGTTTTAATTGATATTCAGCAAATTTCCCCAAAATATAAATATTGTTCTTGTACGTTAAGTTTTGTGATATATGTTGAAAATATATGTTTTGTTAAATATTTAAGGCGTTGCAAGCGAAAATCGCTCGATTTTTATAATAAATATTTGTTGCGCCTTTAGAAAATTTTCGGTAGAAACTAAAAGTACTCTTCTTTATACTGTTTTTGTCCATCATTTCAGCTCCATTTTTTTAATTTTATTCTCATCACAGTGCGATATATAGGCGACCCGAAGCATAAAAACACATCTGATATACGCGTCGAAACTATATTAAGATTTTTAAATCATTATTGATACACTCAGGGAACTTCGGCTTTAGAAATATGTAGTTGTTTGGTTTGTAATACAGTTTGTTTATTTTTAATGTAAATGTCAGTCATTTGTAGAACAAATTAAATTTTTTACTAATCTTGTAGTTAATTTAAAAAACAAACCACATCAAATGACTGTTTTATATTTTTACATTAATTTTTTACAGTAGTTTTTTGTTATTTAAATAAATAAAAAAAAATGTTTGTTTCTTTTTTACTAACATGTGGTTAATTTTTACTACAATTGTGGTTCATTTTTTGAACATTAAAAAACAAATGACAATGTTAGTTGAATTTACTGAAATGTAAGTTGTCCTTTCTTTAAGTGAAATTTCATTTGTTTGTAACTACATTTGCAGTGGTCTTTACCTACATAGTATTCTAAGTGAATCATTATTTCTAAGATAAATACAAAATTAAAAAGTTTTTTGTTGGGGATTTTTGAATTTTATTCATCGTCTTCTTAGACAGTGTGCAATTAATACTAAAATTAATATCCACATATTTTCAATTGTTTGAGATAGGCGTGGTAGAGAAGATTAAGCATACTTTTCTAAAAATCATAACTACATTGTAAATTTTTATTGACTTAGACTGCGCAGTTTCTGGTAACACAACCTTCATCAGTAATCCTTTTTGACAATACTGTAATTATTTGTTATGGTTTTTATTGTTTGATTGCATCAATATGATGTTTTTTGTTTAGTTTTTTGTTTAACTTTTTTTGCACTAGTTCCGGAACTAGTTTAAGATTTTTTAAAGTGTTCTAGAAGTAATGTTCAACTAGTTCGTAAGTACTAGTTCTTAAGCACTACACTCAAAAAAATAAGTTAGTAAAACGTCTTGTAAATCAGGTATACTATTTTTTAGCAAAATTTTTTGCTAAAATCGTGTTTTCTGCTAAAATTTTTGTTATACTTATTCAGCACTTAACTGTTTTATACTAATGCTTTATTAATATACTAATGTTTTATTAATTAATTTTGCTAAAAAAAAATTGTGCTGATAAGCACATTAATAGTGAGGACGACAACCAGATTGAAAGATATACGCAGAATGAAGTAGATGTCGCGGCATGTCAAGATGTAGTAGAGAAGAGGAAAATGATACTAAAAAGTACAACTCAAATAAGACATATAAAAAAATCAACCATGGAAGTTTTTGTATCTCTTTTTCATACATAAAACAAAATTGAGGATTAAAACAACTTAAATTTTGCGTTGTCACCGGCTTGTGAAAATAATTGTCTATTAATTAAATAAAAGACAAAATAAAATATTTATTTATTTAAACTAAATGTTTATAGATTCAAAATAGTGTGGTCAAATTGCAAACAAACATATACATACATGTAGACAGAGTAAAGCGAAAGACAAAGACACACATTTTAGGTAGATTTTTATGGTCCCTTTTTCTTATTGCAAAAAAGGGTTGTTTTTTTTCGTTTCGTTTGTTTTTGTTTATTTTTTCGTTTCGTTTCTATAATTATCTTCGGCAGTTGCGTCATTTAAACGATAGCATCATTTAGACTACCATTGATGTAAGTAGTTGAAAGAAAATTTTTGTTATGTTATATATATTTATTTCTATATATTTTCAGATATTAAATTAATTCATGTCGTCAATGTGGGAAAATGAAAATTTTTATATTTCGTTATTATAGTAAATTATTTTTAAAAGAATCAGAAAAATATGTTTTATGATTTTCAGCAAATAAATTAACTAAATTACAATTTTTCCACAAATTTTTTGCGTTTTTTTCAGTCTACTAAAATTCAGCAAAAAATTTATTAATTTTTAGCAAGGCTTTTTTATTTCTAATCTACTAAGTGTTAGCAAAACTTTTGCTGAATCTACAAATTTTGTTGCTAAAAATCAGCTCGCTGATTTTCAGCAAAAGATGTTGCTGACATTAGCAACTTTTTTGCAAGCATCCTCCTGATTAAAATTTTGCTGACTCAGCAAAATTTTTTGCTGACTTTACAAACTTTTTTTTTTGAGTGTAGTTCTCAAAACACGACAGAGGTGTTGTTATAATGCTCAATAACATTCTCTTGCTTGAGTTCCAGAACTCGTTGTACCATCACTAGTTCTATGAATGCTATAAAAGAACCCTAGCAGCAGTTCTGGAACTAACAATTGTAGAAGGTGTTCCAAAAATGTGTCTGGGTTATTACTTTTAAATTTAATTTTAAATAATTTTGTTTTTCTATTAAAATAATTTAAATCTACACTTATCTTCTAAAGGTGTTTGCTAAACGGTGTGAGTTTATGCATTTTACGACAGCTAATGCGCAATGACATTTTTTAAAAACCTAAATTTAGAAATTATTCTAAAAATAAATTCTATTCAATTTTGTTTGCAAATTAAAAAACTACATAAACTAAAATTACATTTAAATAATATGACATACTAACTTAATAGTTATTGTTTATAAGTAATTTTAGCACTTTTTATGATTTGTAAACAGATGGTAATACAAAACATTTAAAAATTTCGCACATAACATCAAAAAAACTGTTGCCGTGCCTGCCTTCCGTCGTCAGAATATGAAAATTTCATGACGTCTTTAATATGTTGTTGTGTGAGTAGCTAGTTGATATGAAGTAATTTTAAAAATATATTGAATTCATCATCATTACACTAAAAAAAAAGTCTGTAATGGCTACTGAAAACTTTGCTGTTATTACGGGAAATTTAACTATTTTGATCCTTGCGGTAATTTTTGGTTAATTTAGCAACACATGTCTGCTGAACTGTAATAAAATGAAATTAGTGGAAATAATTATTAGCCGCTACTAAATTTTAGTAAAATTTCAGTAAACTGTAATTTAAAATTAATTTACTAAAATCAGCAAAAAAATTTTTGCAAAATTTCAGTACATCCAAAAGAACTTTACAGAATGAAAATTAGAAAAGTAAAATCAAATGACTTTATTTTTTAATCCTTTAGACTTTTTTCCTAATAGTTAGATGAACATTAATTAAATTTTAACTCTGTAATAAAAATTTTTATTTGTTGTAAAACATACGATATATATTTTTTTGTGATTAGCTAATTTTTTGCTAAATTTAGCAAATGGTTTTCAAAAATTATTATGATATTTTGCTAAAATCAGGAACAAAAACTAGTACTAAATTTAGTAATTTGTAAAATGAAAATAGCAAAAAATGTTACTAAAATAAAAAGTTGTACTAAAAATGAATACAAAAATAGTAAAGTGCGGTTGAAAATTTCTAAAACAAACATTTATTTTTGAGTGTATATATGAATGAAGATATTGACGTTGAACATATGAATGAATGAACTAGCGAACAAATTAACACCAATTATCGAAAACAAAACTGCAAAATAACAATTTCTTTATGATTTTGCTTTAAGTTAAATACTAAAAATAACATGATGTGGGCTAAGGAATACCATGGAAATTTTATAAGATTTTATATATTTTTTTTATGAACTAGAACCATATTAATTAAAGGAAAATAATATATTCCCGATGAAAAAAGTTCCGATATAGGTATATAAGTATAAACATATATTGCCATTTAATATACTCCGAATTATTCAGATATGGAATTCTGACATCATCGAATATTACTAGCACACTTTAGCCTGGAATCCAAAATGACCCACGAATTTGATAAAAATGCAAAAGCATCGTTTTTAAAATTAATTTTAAACATTTTTAAAAGGATTAATTTGTATAATGTCGATTGTTATTTTTATAATAGAGTGAAAAAAAAACTCAATTAAAAAATGGCATTTTAGTATCAACCAACTCCGATTTTAGTAAAATTCATACGAAATACTCGATACGAAATTGAAGCAACATAAATTTCGAACCCTTTCGTTTACCAAAATGAGATGTTATGAAAATTGATTAAAACGATAAAAATTTACCCAAGTATTGTTACCAAATTGACTAAAACTTTTAAACTGTACAAGATAAAAAAATTCGTTTTCGCCTTATTTTTTAGGTTAAAATATACTCTTTAAAATTATATGCACATTCATTTTTTTCATATGGGGGCAACGGTTATTTCTTAAGGTCTTGAGTTCAAATACCCATATAGTGAAATGTACATTTTTATATATTCTTAAAAATATATATGCTTATTATTGAACCTCTACTTTTTGTGAAAAATTCAGGGTAATTCGATTGGTCGCTGAGTTATAGCCAAAAACGTGTTCCTAAGTATGTTTTTTTCCTATTTTCTTCTATTCATGTGTACGTTTTTACACACACAGAAAAATAAATTGCAAACCGAATTGAAAAGTATATGTTGGTGTCTTCAATCAACAAATAGTTAAATGTCATTTATAAATATGTTGTGTGTTGCAACTAAAATTCAATTGTAAGAACCGATTTTAGTAGTAATAACGGAATTTTAGTTGGCAAATGGCGATATGGTATGCATTCGCTTTGTGTATGCATACTATATCGTTTATTCAACTCATATAAACTATGGCAATTCTCATACTTATATCACGGTTTTGGGTATAACTCAGACACCAGCCAAGATTACAACCTGCATTTTTCATTTAACTCTAGAGGAGAGTTCAAATATACTAATATATTTTTGTAATAAAAACAGCGAATTTTGAGATATGGGGATTTGAACTTAAGACCGTCAAAAATTACCCTTGACATTGCCATGAAAAAAGAGTATATTTTAACCTAAAAAATAAGTTCAACACGAAGTTTATAGCTTGTATAACTTAAAAGTTATAGTGAGTTTTGTAACGATACTATACTAAATTTTATCGTTTTTTGCAATTATTACTACGTCATATTTTGGAAACCGAAAGTATCCGGAAACTGAAATTTAATTTTCGTCAATTTCTTTTCGATTTTGACAATTATGGTGAATTTTATTGAGATTTTCAGAGATGGTCGATTCAAATGGTGATGGGGTTGGCATGTTTTCACTCAATAGTTGTTATTAAAAAAAATATATATATTGTAAAAATTATAAATAAAGTTTGTGTTTGGAGCGACTCCTTGCCAGGACCTTTTATGTAAATTGCTTATTTTGTTAAACAACTCACAAAATTTGAATGTTTTTATCAAAGTTTGCAAAACATATCATTTAAACTTGATTAGACAATAATTATATTTACTTTTATCTTAAAAATCTTTAACCTGGGACAAAAACGACCCAAGAAGATTAATTTTAATTATGACTACAAGATTGTAAAACCTCTAAATAAAAATAATTATTTTATGTATCATGATCCATTTTGTGTTAATATTTACACTTTTGGCCAAAAAAGACCCACTAGGAACTTTACAGAACAAAACCTTTTTTAATTTGCGGCAATATTACTTAAATTTTATTAGACTATTATTATCTTTACTTTTATTCCACAAATCTTTAATCCTTAGTTGCCGTGGGACAAAAAATACCCATTAAACTTAATTTTAATTGTTGTCGTAATAATTAAAATAAAAAAAATAATATAAAGCCTTTAATTGTCTACAAAAATGTTTCACTTGATGACAGTTATTATTTTGTGTAAGTCGATCCATTAACGGCTAATGTTTTCAATTTTCACCAAAAGAGACCCACCAGGAAATTTAAAGAATAACATTTTTCAGGTTTTTATTAAATTTGGATATGTGGTAGAGGGCACTTAACTAACAAACAATCGCATTTCTTTATACTCTCAATCTTGGTTTTAAGGGTTAAAAAGGCTGGAATATATTGTTCTCTAAATTTCTCAAAGGGTCTTTTACGTTGGAAAGTGAAAACATAAGATACATTTATGACTATATAAAAATTTTTTTCGTCGGGTAGTTTATAAACAAACAATAGTATGAGTGTAGTAGATTAACTTTAGACAAGCATGTAATGATTTTTTCATATAAAATAATTAATATTGTTTTTTATATTTCCAAAGGCGTTTGGAAATATAAACTTGGAATTATTTCAATACCCAAAGATTCTTAGAATGTTTCAATATTTGAAAATTTAAAAAATCACACCTTACAATAATTATAGAAATATCATAGATTTTATAGTTGATAATTAGTTGGAATTGTACAACGTCATAGGTAATTTGTTTAAACAATTGGCTTTTTGACTTCACATATTTTTAAACATTCTAGGGACAGATTGATTAACTTAATTAATACTCTCTATTCACTTAACATTTAAATCATGGTAAAGTACCTTGTCTGGCAACAAAAGTACTTTACAAATTTCCCATTGCTAGAAATTATGAAATATCTATCTGACATTGTCTAATGCTTTGCAAAATTATAATTTTATTCTGAATAACTCATCTTCTGCGAAGGTATATTACCTATAAATTATTACATTTTTCATAATAAATTATTACAAATTTTCATAGTGAATTGTTACGTTTGTTTTATTTTTTTATTCAATATAACAGAAATTCTTATAAATCAATAAAAATCATTTTAAGCCCCATTTTCACAATGTTCCGTTAGCTACTAACTGGAACTTTAACTGACACATTTGCTGTTATTTTCCATATATATTTTCAATTTAACTGTTTGTTAAATTTTAACTGGACATTCAGTAATCGGTCATAAATAGATAATATAATTTGTCATCACCCTTCATTCATTAATACAGATTTATCGCAGTTTTAACGTCTTTTTTTTATATAGTATTATTTTAATTATTATTTTTTTATAATAATATTAAAATGACGTTGTTGGGGGTTTTTACTACTAGTAGTGGCAGAACAACTTTATGAATGAAGAGAATTCGATGTTTTTTTTTAATAGGGTCACATGGGGTAAAGTAAGAATTGTTTTTTATATGGCTTTAAAAAATGTTTCAACGAATGATTGTTAATGAACATGTTTAGTTAGCTTGTCCAAGGAAAGAAATTAAGAACTTGCAATTGATATTAAAGAAAAATAATGTAGCTGATGTCATACAGAGTAAGATCTGAAAGCATGAACATTTTCTAAATACTTAGAATTATGCAATGAAAATGTAAATGTTTTCTTCTTCTTCTTCCTGTAAAGAGACTAACTAAAGTAATATTCTAGAGTAATTAATATAAAAATTAATTACGATTGTCATTATCTGACGGTTGCAAAACACTTTCTAACATGAAATTTGAAGAAACTTGCTTAACGGCGACTCAATCTCTAACCTACACTTGGTATCCAACTATTGTATGTGAATAAAGCGCATCATAAAACTTGATAATTACTTGTGAAAAAGAGATAGGATTAAGAAGAAAAAGCTTTCTAGTTGAGAAATGAATTGTGCATTGGTATTAGTTAATTCGGTCTCTTCTGATCGAAACAATACTTGTGTGTACGTAGTGTGACCAAACTCCACTTTAGCCACAGTCATCGCTGTATCGACCGTGGCTCAACTCGTTAAGAGGTGAGATTACGATGCATAGCTTGATGCTAAGGCAGTGAGTTTAAATCACAGTACGACACCAAAAAATAAAAAAGTTTTTCATATAGAGCAAATTAACAATGTAAAAAATACTTTGTTCAATTGACACATAAATTAACCACTGACGAGTCCCAGGAGGGGGACGAAACTGCGGCAGTCTGGTGCATCCCTTGTATCCGTAAAATTTTTCAATAAAAATGTTTTCTTCTTCTTCTTCCTGTAAAGAGACTAACTAAAGTAATATTCTACAGTAATTAATATAAAAATTAATTACGATTGTCATTATCGGACGGTTGCAAAACACTTTCTAACATGAAAATTATTTAAGTTCGAGGCCATACTCTATATTTCTTTATTAGGATATTGCCCTAACAAATACTCTATAGAGTTTTTGTTTTCAAATTTATTAATTGACCACTTTTAGGAATGTGTTGTTTGGGAATTTTCCAGGTTCCCATCATCAGAACACGTTTTGAAAGAAGGGACAATCCCATGCAAACATCAAATGTTATCCCACTTAATGAGAACTAATATATGAGCTCGAAGTTAAAAATACATTGAAAACTTGTTCGGTATGTGCAAGCTCTACCTTTGGTAGATATAAAATACACACTTTTTGTTTTTATTCTCCTTTTTTATTTTAACATCTGTTTTGTTTTATTTAAAAACAAGATGTAAACGGGAAGTAAATTAAGACTGTACTTTGACTTTTTTACAAGTTTGATATAATTATATGTAAATATGTCGTTTTCCCACTTTACTCAATTTTCCACTTAAGCCCATGCTCCCCTATACGTTTTATCACCACTTGTTTATATATTGCTATTAGCAATGTTTTTGCAAATTACTCATTGTACAATAGTTTTACTTATATATTTTTTATATGACTACGTCACGTGTAATAAAATATAGGTCAGTTTTTACTTTCAAGATGCTGAAAAATAAAATTCAGCTTAATCACCTGCTTTAAAACACGTAGCTTTTAATATTTTTAAATTAATTTTAAACTAAACCAACTTTTTTCTTTTATTTGCAAATTCGTTATTCGGATCATACTAAAACAACTTTAACAATTTTGAATAACACACGCAGAAAACAGTTTTGTAGTTGCAACCGCATTTTTTTGACAACCGAATTTTTGTGATTCCACGTACTATCAGTATTAGTACATTTTAATACTGTTGTAACAATTTCTAATTTTTATTGTAACAATTGAATATTTTATTTATATGGACTATAATATTCAATAAATAGATTCACATGCATTCAACAAAATTTATTTTATTAATAAGAAATTGTATGCCTAGAACTGGGCTCGAACCGGCTATCTTCGGCTTGTCAGGCAAGTACTTTACATCAATTAAAATATGTTTTTTAAAATTCAACCTTGAATATTTTCTTGTTTCAAATTTAAATATTTGTCTAAAAATAAATTTGTATGTACAACAAAAATTCGGTTACTAATCTGAATATATATTATTAGAGTAACCAAAACTATAAAAATATTTTTATTATTTTAAAATTGTGTTATTTATAAAAACATCTTATGCCGCGACCTGGTCTCGAACCAGCGACCTCCTTCTTGTCAGGCATTTTACTTAACATTTAGCTTAAACTCAATTTTAATTTGTATTTTCCAATTTCAACCTTGAATATTTTTTTGTTTTAAATTTAAATATATGTGTCTAAAAATAGAATTATATGTAAAGGGTGTTTTTATAGTGGTATAGAACTTTGAAATGGAATAAAACAAAGATTAGTTTTTTAAATTGAAATGCAATTTACTGTATTGGAAATATAATCTTCTGGCATTATAATTTAAATATGACTTCTGGCATATGACCGCCATGGCTGGCTCGGACGTAGGCTAATCTGGAAGTCCAATTTTCGATGGCTTTTTCCATAATATGTGGCCGTATATTGATAATAACGCTGCGAGTGTTGTCCTCCAAGTGGTCAATTATTTCGGTCTTATCGGCGGAGACTAGCGACTTCACATTTCCCCACAGAAAATGGTTCAACTGATTTAAATCGCACGATCTTGGAGGCCAATTCACTGGTCCGAAACGTGAAACTATGCGGTTACCAAACGTTTCCTTCAATAAAACAATTGTGGCAAGAGCTGTGTGACATATTGCGCCGTCTTGTTGAAACCACAGCTCCTGCATATCATGGTTGTTCAATTGTTGAACGAAAAAGTCAGTAATCATGACTCTATAGCAGTCACCATTGACGGATAGACTGATTGGAGTCTTCCGCAATGACTTCTTCTGTACGCATTGTACGAAATTTCTGTGGATGGATATTATCATTTAGAGTAAATGTGGTGCGAAAACATTCCTTAGTTAATCGGATTAAGTGCTCGATTATGTTGACCGTAAAATGGACGTAGTGCGCGATACGTATTTCGAACAGAACCATGATTTTCAAAACAAATTTGCACAACTAAACATAAATCACTTGGCAGCTGCCAAAATGGCCTCCAGGTAAAAAAGTGTTGCCAACTTAAAGTTCTATACCTGCATAGATAACACCCTTTGTAATAGCTTAAAAAATAATGTGTACCAAAAAAAAAGTTTATATTTTTGCAAAAGTCATTTTAAGAAACACTTCATTACATTGCAATGGGTACAAAATATTTTAAAATTTTATTAGAAAATTATATTAGAATATTAGAATCATTGATAAATAAATATTAAAATATTAGAATCATTGATAAATAAAGCAACATTTTCAATAATATCGTCCAGATTTAAAGATTATTAAATATGTATAAAAGATAAAACTGTATTTTTGCACTAGGTTTTGCAATTTTCAAACTGACATGTGCAAATCAATTTCTCGTATATTCTAGCTTTCAATCAATTTTTTTAATTTTTGTTTTTATTTGCTAAACAATGTACATTGCAAAAAAAAAAAAGAATCAAGAATTGTGGGCTACCAAGAGCGACATAGCGGCACGCTACTTTTAATAATTATCAAATTAAAACTTCTTCAATTTTTATGTTTATTACTTTGGATGGTACTTTAGTTGAGTTTGTTTCTTATATCAAGGCTCTAGGTTTCTACATTATTGATAGACTAACTTTCAATCAACATATTAATATGATTATATCTAAAATTATGATTTCTCTTCGAAGGGTTTATAGCATACCGTGCCGCCTTCCAATTAATATAAAAGACAAATTGGACATACTTTATTGATGCCACTTATAATGTATGGGATAGAGGTTTACAGTGGCACTACTTCGGGGAATATATCTAAAGTGGAAATATGTTTTAACCGGGTAATAAGATATGTGTACGGCCTATCGATTCGATCCCATGTTTCTGAACATACAAACGATTTTTTGGGATGTAGCTTCACAAAATTTATTCATATTAAGGTATTGTGCCTTTTTTATAAGGTCGTTAAAAATGCATCGCCATCTTATTTTGCTTCAAGATTTGTGTTTGGTCATTCAACTAGGACCCATACTTTGGTAACCCTGCGAACGCATACGATGATTATGAAAAGATCATTTGTAGCACGTGTTACAGATTTGTGGAATACAAGACTGCCTTATAATTATAGGAACTTGTTATACTCCGAACACCAATTTCGAAATATTATATTATCACTTCTTTAATCTCAATTGATAAATTAATGCAAAATATGTATCACTATAAATTGCCACTTTTCTGGGAATGGATATAGAACCCATATTCGTGATAGGGTAATGATTATTTTCTAAACTTTTTGTTAAGATTTGGATTGAGGTATATATATATATTTTTTTTTTGATAATTGATATTAAGAATGATTAGAAATAAGAATATCGTAAGACTGTCATAATTCTTTTTGTCTGTAATCGTTTGGCCTTAACTGGCTTTAAGATTATTGTTAATAAATGAAATGAAATGAAATGAAATGAAAAGCATTTAATTTACAGCCAAAAATTCAAAACTTGTCCGTAAACTTACAGACAAATTTATAAGGAATATGGTTTAGAAGTTTCGTTTAGATTGAAGTTTCAAAAAATACAGTGACTTAAACGGAGAATTGGAAAAAGTATATAGTATTTCTCAGAAGGAGATATTTCTGTGGAAAGCTTTATTTTTGTGGAATTTTTCGATGCGTATAACATAAAATGTAGAATGAAATGAAACAAAGTAAAATTTCAAAGCCAAACAGAAAATTGGATAATTTGTGGATAATTTTGGACATTATATGGACGGAATAAGCTTTTCGGGATGAAAAGCTTATTCCGTGGCGAATAAAGGTGAAATTGGATGCTAAAATCATTTTTTTTGTTTATGAAGAACTTTAAGTTGAAAAAAAAAAACAATTGAAGAGTAGAATAAGGAATTACATTTAATTGCAAATTTAAGAGCTAATTTTATTTTAAGACAAAAAATAAGTTATTTTGTTACAAGTATTATATAACAAAAGGCCAATATTTTTAAAAACCTCAAAATGTTCTCTGAGCTATACTTAATTTACGATTTTATTTTTATGCACTATATACTAAAGCCTACTTCCACAATTCTTATCCTGATATACTCGTACCAGAAATTGGTAATTTTTAGTATATTTCTTGACAACCATTGTTTCTTTTTTACCATTATGTGAAGAAAAAATGAATATGTTAATTAATTTGTGGCCTACACAAGTACTCTCTCCTTAAAATATTGCCGTCAAGACCATTTGTTCACTCATAGAAATAAAACTGTTAAAATAGCAAAAAAGTAGAAGGTACTAAAAATTAGTTAAACATGATCTTGCAGAAAAAACTGCTAAAATTTGCAAATTTTTTACTAAATATTAGTAATATAAGAATAGCAAAAATAAATCAGTTGAAATCACAAATATTTAGTTATATTTGAGAGTAACTGAGTTAACTGAAAGTAACAAAATAATCTGCTAAATTTATCAAAACCATTTACTAAATATTAGAAGACAAAAAAATCATTAAAAAAAATGTGAAATATTTTTTTTTGGTTTTTTTTTTTTTTATGCGAACAAAAGGGTGCTCTTATGAAATCAGCTGCAAATAAATAGCAAAATAAACTGTTAATTGCGTTCTACTAAATTTGAGGTAAATAAAGCAAAAAGTTTGTTAATATTACAGTATTTGTTTGTTATTTAGAGTCTACAAATATTTTGCTAATTTTACAGAGTAAAATGCTATTTTCAATTAACTAAAGTTCACATCGAATATAACTAAAATTTTGTAAAGTTAACAGATATATTTTTCTGTTCCTATTTTAAAAAATCTTCTAAATTTAGCAGTTTTTTCAGCAAGGTCATTTTTAGTGGCTTATTTTTGCTATTTTTTCAGGTTTATTTCTATAAGTGTATGTGTTCAAGAAATTTATAATAAATATAAAATCAGTCATGTTTTAGAAAGTTTTTCAAAATATTGACAACTAAATGGCATTTTCTTTACCTCGCTTACCGTATACCTGATGAAGTTGGAATTAAGATGAATACCTTTTTTTTTTTTTTGTTTTTAAAAAGAGAGGCAACACTCAGAAAATACTTCCTTTATTTTAGTGTGTTGCTTTCTTTGGAAAGGGATAGTAAAGATATGAGAGGTGGGGAAAGATGAAGGGCTTCAGACATGGCAACACTGGAATTGCGCGAGATGATAAGCCTTAGAACAGTTGTTGCTCGCCGCCTGATGGAAACTTGGCGAACTTTATTGAAGCTTTTTGGTTCATAGCCCTGATTCATTATTTTACTTCGGTGGGGTAAATTGGTATGGGAACACCGAAGGCGGACGTTGCGATACGTATGAGGGATAGAAAAAACTCATACATATAATTTTTGATGTTGCCGGCACCGGGGATCGAACCCGGGACTTTCTGTGTAATAGTCCAACGCGCTAACCATTACACAATTCTATTTTCACGTTTTTTTTTTCACTACATATTCATCTTGGTAATCTTCTTGAACGATACAAATACTGCAACTGTTATACATATTGCCAATAAAATACGCCAAAGTATCCAAAACTTATTATTTGTCCGATTTTCCGTTTGAGTTTGAAATTTGACTTTTTTCATATCTTAGGAAATTTTATATTATACGCCGCGAAAACGTGGTAGGTTTTTGAAATAGTCATAAATACATTGTCTGAAAAACATGTGCCATCAAAAGAATTTCAAAAAAATAATGCTTTCAATGAATTTTCTCCTATATATTATTATTATATACTAATATATTTTTCCGATTTTCTGTTTTATTATATGAGGAACTTCAAAAATTCTCGACACTTTTTGGTAAAACATTTAAAAAAAATGTTTTTTTATGACATGAATCACCTTTTGTGTGTATGTTAGCCGAAGTTTAAGCATGCAAAATGCATTTTCGGTAATCATTTATCTTTATTGGCGCAGAATTATGGCGGTTTTAAGTTCCAAGGAAATTAAAAATATTAAAATACCCGTTTTTGCTTAGATTGAATAAAAACTACATCAATTTATGGATGTCATTGCATTTATCACATTTCCATCAAATTTAAAGTCCTTAGATTTTGTTGATGCCTTTCCGATTTTACACTCAGGGAACTTCTGCTATAAAAATATGTAGTTGTTTGGGTTGTAATACAGTTTCTTTATTTTAATGTAAATGTCATTCATTTGTAGAACAAATTAAATTTTTTACTAACCTTGTAGTTCATTTAAAAATAAAACCACATCAAATGACTGTTTTATGATTTTACATTCATTTTTTAGAGTAGTTTTTTGTTATTAAAAAAAATAAAAAAATAAATGTTTGTTTTTTTTCACTAACATGTGGTTCATTTTTACTACGATTGTTAATCATTTTTTGAACATTAAAATACAAATGATAATGTTAGTTAAATTTACTGAATGTGAAATTTCTTTAAGTGAAATTTCATTTGTTTTTAACTACATTTGCAGTGGTCTTTACCTACATATTATTCTAAGTGTAGTATTAAGCTTATTAAAATCTTTTATTTGATATACGTTTTGGCGGAATTGATAAAGCGACATCGTTGTCACAAAGCGAAATGTTTTGGGAAAAAAACTGCAGCTGTATCTGCTATGAATAAAAAAAAATAAACTTTTTGCATTTTTCTAAATTTAGTTTGCATTAAGGATTCAATTTATATATCTAACTACATTCTCAAACCATGCTTTTAATAAAAAAATGCGAAAAAATAAATAAATTTCGCAAAATGTTTTAAAAGTTCAGACTATTGTTTTGTTTAAAATTTGTAAAATTACTTTTTGACTCGGTTACAACGTAGCTCAGTTCACGCAATACATTAGTCAATTTGAAAGATAATTGTGAATGTCAGACGCAAAAAACACACGTTTTCAAAAAATGTATTCCAATTCATTACAAGTTTGTGAAGTTTGTATTTTGTTATTGATGCGCTGACATCAACGTGGTATACCTCAAACTATATAAAACTACAATTTTTCAAAAACTGTTCTCAAAACTCAATTAAACAGCGCAAAAAGCCTAAATAAAAAACTAACTTTTCCCCAAGAAGTGACATGGAAATTACTTTTTTAGTGAATGTATCCTCCAAGTCTAGTGAGTCCATTTTGCATTGATTTAGTAAAGTTTTTTTTTATTTTTCGACTTTTAAATGGCCATAAATTCTTTTAGTGAAGGCGTTTCAACGTAAAACTTTGCAGGTCATACCATTTAAGTGTAGCTAACCTAACGCTGTTCATCGTTCCCCGCAATACATAAAACCTTGACAAATAAGAGACATCTAAATTCAGTTTGAACAGGTGTAGAAAATTTTTGCAGTTGGCCATATTAATTTATGATTTTCCAAAAACAAAAATTTTAACTTTTATTTTCTTTATGATTTTACAAATGTAATCATAAACATATAATAATATCCAAAAGTTATAATATGACAGAGGGTATTAAAACATTTACATTGCACATTTCATTAGCATTTTTTGCAACATTTTACGTTTTAATGAGGAAAAAGAGGAAGAATTCGTAGGAAACGTAGAGTCGTCGATGTAGTAACAAGTGGCAGCAGTAGAAGGTGCTTTAAGGTATGCACAAAACGTACGCTGGTTGAGGTTGGTACTCAATTAAAGTTGGAAGTTCTTTGACAATTTTAGTTTTACTTTGATGATCGGTTAAGAAAGGTGTTTTAAAAAACAAAAATTAATAAAATATAATAAAAAAAAATATGCAAAAATCAAAACAGGGCTTAATGAAGTCAAAACAAAATCGAAATAAATTGTAAATTAAGTGGATGATAGTATAAAAAAAAAAATATGATAAAAAAAAGCAGCTCTTTAAACAAAATTCATCAAAGTTATTTACAACATTATACTACAGTTTAAGTGCTTAATGAATTTCAATTAGCTTTTTTATACAACAAAATGATTGATCATGTTGTAAAGTTGAAGTATTCTTGTGTTTTTCGATACCAAATATCTAACTAACACTATTCCCTTTCAACCTGTCTAACGATCTATCTTGTTAATACCACACAAGAACTTGCAAATATAAATATTGTATAGTAGAAATATTTATGAATGAATTACAAACTATACAAAAGACCTTTAAGAACAAGTAAAATAAAGACGTAAAATACAATCAAATTGAAAAAAAAATCTACTCAATGAGCAATAAGATAGCTGGTAGTCATTTATATAGACAAATAATGCTAATTAAGCTGAAAGATTAAGCGTTTTTGTACTTTTTACAAACGTTTTAAAATCTTTTTGTGAATTAAATCATTCCAAAAGCGATATTTTGGCGATTATGATACTAATTTTGGAAAACATTATCTCAATTTTTTTCTGGGGATTACGATCTAAAACTCTGTAAATCATCCAAATACTCTTAGAATTTCTACCTGATTAATTACAATGTTCGCAACGACTATAAAAATTATATCGATTTGATAGTTCCCAACATCAGCCCAAATTCATTATACCATGACTGGTTTAATAGGATTTCTGTTAGGATTAGTGAATAATTCCCAAATCTTATGTGGGGCATACATGAGACTAATTAATTGAATGGACTAATTAATTGATGATTTCATTACAATTTCATTGATATCAATTGCAATGAAATTATTTTCATTAACATTTGTTTAATTAATGATAATGAATTTCATAGATTTAATTTCATTTACTAATGGTAATGATTTCAAATTTCATTACCAGTACACACAGAGAACAATTTAGCTAACTGAAATTCAGTTACTACGACTCAAATTTGGTTATTACGAATTTCACAACTTAACATTAGTTTTCACAACAAAGTGCGGTTAATTCAACTGAATTTTAGTTGCAACACCCAAAATATTCATAAATCTAATGTAAATATCGTTGTACTAACAGAATTTATAAGTTGTTACTATTAGTATACACTTTTCAATTCGGTTGGCACTTTTTTTTCTGTGTGTAGTAATGAATTAATTAAAGGAAGAAAATTGCAATTGACTGAATGCAAAAATGCTAGGTTTGGGAAATATTCCGAGAGATTAATTTTTTATGAAAAAACAATTATTTGTTTACACAAAAACGTACGTGAAAATAAAAATTTAATCACTCCGATAACAGAATGGAACATTGGTTCAAAATGGAACGATATGAAATGAAACTGGCAACGATTGGATTTGGAACACTGTACACATTTGTATTGTCGGTACAATGTTTTTTTATTAAGGCTTGCAAAAATTTTGTCCGTTTGGCTATATCATGCTTAGTTTTCGAGATACAAGCCATGTTAAAAAATGGCGATATTTTGAAATGTCCAGTATCTCCAAAACTAAGCGAGTGTTAATATACCCTTATAACATAAATAGGCTAGGTCCGAGAAAGATCCCGAGTAATACATTTTTTAAAAAACAGCCACATCGTGATTTTATTATTTTACTTATTTACGTGATAATACAAACATTAACATATGTTATCGGATAATAGAAGTTAGTTCCTAGTTCCATTTCGTTTCCCGTATTCAGTGTTACAATTTACACTAATTTTTTTTTGTAAACAGATGCTTTTTTTGCTTAATTGTAATTAGTTTTTCAGGCACTAGTGTGATTTCATTAGCATTAGTAGGACAAATGTTAATGCCAAAAAAATTTCATTACAATTAAATGGCAATGAAATTTTTTGGCATTACCATTAGTTAACTAATGCTAATGAAATTCCAATGCTAATAAAAAGATCCCAAGTATGAAAACTTCATATTCTTCAGACCCTGTTCCTATTTCCATCTTCGAACCGTCATTGATAACCGCAGTCCACTCCAATATACAACAGAGTCTAGGCCACAGTGCTGAGTGGTCGGAATTCTGAATTTATTCTCGACCCGCTCGGGGTCTTATCGTTAATACCTAAACTGAGGAAATTATCCTTCATGATATTAACGAAAAAATTTCATCGAGTTTTTTTTGTAGATTCAATAAAGAATTTTATTATAAGAAATTTTATTATTATTAAGAAATTTTTCAAAACTTATTTTCCATAAAATTTCTTAGTGTCTTACAAAAATTAATTCGATTTTTAAAATTATCTCTTTGAAAATTTAATGAAAATTTTCTTTAGAGCTATGAAATTATTTCAAAAACTTAATTTTTTTTTCAAGACTTTCATGAAGAGTTTGATTAATTCAAAGAACTTCTTAATATTAAAAATTTGTATGAAACTGTTTCATATATTATATAAACGCTTCATTGTCGGTACGATTCGTTAGTTTTATGAAGATTTTCATTAATTCTACAAACATTTCATAAAGATTGACTTTAATCAAACCTGTTTCATATATTCTATGAAAAGTTTCATGAAACTATGAAGAAAATCATTACTGAATTGAATATAATTCTCATAATGTAGACAAGCTAATCATGACAGATGAGAGATGTATGGCTTTGGGTTCGCCACCCTTAATGGTATAAAGTATTCCATAAAAAAATATTGACCTAATTATTACTTCAGAAATTCAAGTCAAGTCAAGAAGGTACTTTGCCTTGTTTGAAAGTATTATATATATATTAGAGTATTTCTCATTGTAAACCAGGCAAGATCGGCATGATCTGCCTTTCCTTACAAGCACTTCTGCGAACATTTTTAAAATCAAATACATTTTATCTATAGAAAAGTTATCAGATTTTAGATTTTGTTAACATAACTTCAAAAAGTTTGTCTTTTTGCTAAGATTATAATATTTGGATATTATAACTCATAATCAACCAACTGTTCCGTTTTCAGCTTGGGGTAAAATGGTAACACACTTTATTTAGCTCTTTAACTAACGACACAAAATGATTTTTTTTTAAATAAGTTATTTGCCAACTATTTTGTCAACTTATATATAAATTCCTGGGATTCCTAGTTGGAACATAGGGCCAGTACAAAAGCTTTCCATTGACTTCTATCTTCGGCTAGTCTTTTTGCTTCTCTCCATGAAGTTCTGGCTGAAAGCAGTTCATTTTCTATTTGGCGCCTCCATGTATTTGCGGGTCTTCCTCTACGTCGGCTGCCCTGGGGATGGTAATCAAGAGCTTTTCTTGTGACGTCGTCATGGCTTTTTCTAAAGGTATGACCCAGCCAGTTAAACTTTTTCAAGCGGATATCTAACATGATTGGATTTTGTTGGGATTTTCGCCATAGATCATTGTTTGAAATTGTTGTAGGCCAAAAAACACGTAAAATTCTTCGCAAACAACGGTTAACAAAAACCTGGAGTGCATTTGAGTCTTCACTTGTTATGTTCCATGTTTCACATCCATATAGTAAAACTGATTTTACATTTGAATTAAAAAGTTTTATTTTCGTGCGAAGAGTTATACGATTGGACTTCCACACTTTAATTAGTGAGCCAAATGATTGATTTGCATTGACAATGCGGTAAGCTATATCTTCTTTGCTACCACCGGATGTAGTTATTATACTACCGAGATAGCAAAACTTGTCTACATCTAGTAGTGGGTGATCTAAAATTTTTAGTGGCTCGGTGTTGTTGGTGTTAATACGCAATGTTTTTGTCTTAGATATGTTTACCTTAAGGCCAGCTCTGGATGCATTTTCAACAAGTATATTTAGTTTGGTTTGCATGTTATTGAAGTTATGTGACAGAAGACATATGTCGTCGGCATAATCTAAATCATCTAATCTGCCCTGCAGCCCAAAAGCTATACCACGATCACCTTTCATCGATTGTTCCATTACAATATCAAGAACGATGTTAAAAATAAGTGGGGAGAGCACGCATCCTTGCCGTACTCCTCTTTCAACTGGAAATTTATTGCTTATAAGTCCATCATGTAATACACGACAGGATGCGTTATCGTATAAACATTTGGTTAGTTGGATCAGGTGTTCTGGAATCCCTTTACATCTTAAAGCATGCCATATGGCCGGTTGGTGTAACGTGTCAAATGCCCTTTCAAAATCTATAAAAAGCAAATATAATGCAGACCTCCACTCGACTGATTCTTCTACTATTATACGAAGACTGCTGATATGGTCTATACAAGATTTACCTCTCCTGAAACCAGATTGTACGTTGCGAAGTTCTGGCTCAATAGTAGCAGAAATGCGTTTGTTTATTATGTGAGCAATGATCTTGTTTGCCATGTTTAAAAGTGTGAGACCTCTCCAATTTTTTAGCTCGGTCAGATTACCTTTCTTTGGAATCTTAATTATTAGACCTTCTTTAAGTTCATCCGGTAGATGTTTATTTATCCAGAAATGCTCTATTAGCGGTTTAAGTAACTGGGATGTGGTTGTGCAATCTACCTTTAGCAGTTCCGGTGGTAAATAGTCGGGGCCAGGAGCTTTATGACACTTCAGGGAAGTAGTTGCAGATTGGATCTCTACAAAGTCAGGTGGCTCTATGTCGATATTTTTAATACGCGCCTGATGTTCTGTTTCAGTACAGTTGCATATCATCGAGTTTGTTGTGCTATTGTCGTTAGATAGCATATTTCTGTAATGGTCTTCCCACAGTTTTACTTGCTCTTCTTTGGAGTACACCAGCTCATTCCTAGAATTCTTAAAAGGTTTGGTGTTGACATGTTTGCTGCCTGTTAGTGTTTTTGTTATTTTATATAAGTCTCTTGTTCTCATCGTCGCACTGGCCTTTTCAGCTTCGATGGCTAGATCGTCTGCCCACTTTCTTTTGTCACGCATTGCACTTCGTTTGACCTGCCGGTTGGCATCGTTATATTTGTTTTGCAATTTTGTCAACTTACTCATTTGTTAATTGCATTATTATGATTTTTTTTAAGATATTTTGGGGTGAAGTGAAAAATTTCGTTAGGAAGTACGAATTTTTTAAATTTTAAGCATACATAAAATTTATAAGGGAGTATTCCAAAAATATGTGATACGGTCTTCGGATATGTGGTTATGGATATCGTTGACAATAAATATATCGGTATTCAAGGTACCTATGATTGTTAGAAAAATATCTTTCATAATATTGTCTTGTACAACATATCCAAAATTCAGTGTGTTCTCCATGGGATCGAAAAATATTTATATTGTAGTAAGAAATTCTCATATTATTTTTTCAAAATAGTAGAATTTTCCATTTTTATTCAATACACACAAATTTTAAATATCGCATAACTCAAGACCCATAGTTCAGAGTATACCTTTAAATTTGTATTTTGAGCTCTGAATCCGAATCTAAATTCCGAACTTCTCCAGGTCATAAAAGTTTTTGTGATATTGCAACCTAAAAATGCAAAAATCACGATGTTCCGTCATACTCGGCAAGTTACTAAATAACGTTTTGGCTTTTTGCAAACTTTCTGGAATTAGACTATGATTTTCTAACAAATACCTGAAAGTAGAATTTCCATTCATTCCTGTGAAATAAAATTTGCAAAAATAGGCTAAAAACTTACGAAGTTAGAACAGTTTGAACATCAGGTATTTTTGTTAGTTTTGCTGAAATTGTTAAAATTTGATAACCGTTAGAATGCGAACTACACCGAATTTTGAAAAACTTAATACAGCAAATACACTTTTAATAAAGTCCAAATACATTCATTTAAAAAAAACACTAAAATCAGATCGACATTTTGTGGAATTACTAATAAAAAAAAAATAAAAAAGCGCAATTTTCTACTTCCTTGCAGCACTGCACTTCAATTATATTTTGTTGTTGTAATGTGTTTCTGTGCTTTACCTTATTTATGTTGTTGTATTGTTTGTTTGTTCGATTTTTGTTTTTTGTTTGTACACACAGAGAAATAAAGTGCCAACCGAATTGAAAAGTGTATTTAAATGGTAACAACTTATAAATTCAGTTAGTATAACGATATTTGCCTTACATTTACGAATATTTTTGGTGTTGCAACTAAAATTCAGTTGAATTAACCGTCAGTTGACTGAAAGGATGTAGCTTGATCGAGCCCCGTCGGCGTTTCGAAAAAGATTTTTTTAAATTCTTATTTTTTTTTAATGTATTTAAAAATCTATTTTGAGACATATCACCTAAAACGCACCATGTGCCCGAAATGTGAAAGTGCGTCAATGAAGTCTGACCCAGGACGTGTCAGCGCCACCTTGGGAAATATCTCGCGTGTCTCCAGGGACATGTCCCTTTTCCTGTAGGGATTATACCCAAATAAAAGATAATTTTGTGTAGATTTATACAAAAAATGTTTCATGGTTTTGCGGTTGAATTTCGAAAGAACGATATACGAAAAAATAAGTCAAAAGATGTAAATATAAAATTCGATGTACGTACATGCACTCATAAAAATAAACCTATAAAAATAGCAAAGAAAGCTACTGAAATTTAGTTAACGTTGCTGAAAAGTATGCTAAAACTAGCTGACTGTTTTTGCTAAAGATTTTTTTTTCAAAATTACCTATTTGTTCAAACTTATTATGACTTTTTGTAAACTATGTTATTCTAACTAAATATTATTATTATGACGCACATTATGTAAAGCTTTTTGGACTGTAAAAGAATTTTATTCTTATTGTCCTTATAATGATCTCAAATAAATTAAAATTAAATTAAAAAATTCTTAAAAAAAAAAATTCAAAATTAACAAAAGGGTGTTTGTATCATCATTGTTGGTGTCAATTAAAAAAACTTTTTTTCTGTATATACAAAAATGCTCTGTGACACTTGTTTGATATTATAAACAGAATTTTGTACTTTATTTCTGCGTATAATTGTAAATTCTGTAAAGCTTCCTTAACCCTAGAAAATCATACTTATTTTTGTTCCATAAAGATCATGCGGCATTCGACGATGTAGGACCTTCCTGGGTTAACCAAAGAATTTTCACAGTCTTATTCTGCTTTTCAAAGGCAGATTCCGCCTTAAATTTTAATCCCGCTTTTACATATTTTAAGTTTCATTGTTACCGCCATTCTCTAATTTAAATTTAACGCTTTTTCTTCATCTATTATTAACATCACTTACACAGACTGTTGTCGTAGCCGCAAAGGCGGCGGAGTTACTTCCGTTTTGTGTGTCTACTTTGTGGTAAAAAAACAACCTGTTGTTGCATGCATGTCAAAACAAAATGTGCAAAAAATATTTAACAAAAAACGAATAATAAAACAAAAACAACAGACGAAATGTTAAGAAAACGAATGTAAAAGAAACGCTCAAATAACAACTTGCAAAAAAAAACACAACAATTTTAATTTATGAATGAATGAACGAATGAATGAATAATTTCCGCCAAGAAAAAATAAAATTCACAAAAAATCAAAAGAATTATTTTTTATTTACAAAAAAAAAAATAAATTCATTATTTATATAAAAAATATATACAAAAAACAAACAGATACAATGTTTTAAATGTAAAACGTGAGCAGAAACGTGTGATCACTTGTACTGCGCAAACTCAACGTGTATTAAACAGCACGCGTCAGATACAAACAACAACAAAACAAAAATGTTAAACAAAATAGTTTAAAGCGAATAAAATACAACGTTGAAATTTTATTGATACTTTAATACGTCACTATTGGCTTTTTTGTTGTTATTTAAGCAGGTTTATTATGTAAATTACCTTTAACAAAAAAAAGGTAATTTATTTACCTATTGTGAATATAGGTTGATTCAGTTCAAAACAATTTTTATATATGTCGTTATTCATTCTAGACCAAAACATGTAGTGCATTCCAACCACGTTATTATGTTTGTTATGATTTGTTTTAACCACATTAATTGTTTTAATTTCATCGTTTTTGTCAATTTTACATTTCGTTAATATTTCTTGGTATTATTTTGGAAATTCCCTACACATTTATTAATGAATGAAATTTTGAGAGAATGCCAAGGTTGTTAGTGTGCTGGGTAAAATGATTCATCGTTTACAGTTTCTGAAAAAAATATTAAAATACGATCATCATTAATAAGTTCAATTGTTTAAACAAAGTCATAAAGGCAGATCGTAAATAGTTGAAAACAAAGCACAATGAGAATGAGAGAACTTTTACCTTAAATGGTTAAAAAGCAGAAATAGTGGCTCATCTCCCCAGATTCCAATACTCCAAAATTGACATCAGAAGAACCTTCTCACACATACCTCCACATTCGTCAAATCGCAATTATTTAATAGAATTCAATAGGATTTTACACTTATTTTTAAGACCTGACCAAATGAAAATTACGGCAATAAGAAAATGTTCAACCATGGATGATTCCTAACACAGGGGAAACAGATTCAAGTTGACATTAATTGAGACCATACTACTATACCAATCAATTAGTAGTTATAACTGAAAATGTCTGTTGCACAACCTCATCATTCTATTGACAATAAATTCGGTTGTAAGCACGAATCTGCACAGGTAACAAAATACGAAAGGGGCAATGCTGGCGCAACGTTGGAGACGGTAGTTAATGTACTGACAATGTGTCGGATTTTTAACTTTTACAGTACTGGGGCGGTGTCGAAATGGTAACACCAATATACTCTTGTCCACAGCAATGGCATAACGTAGTATATAGAGAGTACCTTAAATTTTTTTTTTTTTTTAGGAAAATTAAGAAAAATAACCAATAAATTTATTTTCACAAGTCTTAGCTCATATAAAAGCTGCGGTTTTTATTTTAAGCGAAGAAGAATTTTAACTTCAATAACATTAAGGAAATTATTCAAATTTTCATTTACTAATATGTGAAGATTTATCTCATCTTCCGAACCAATGTTTCCAAGTCGTTACAGACGAAATTTATGCATGTCCAAAATTAAGGTAATATTTACATATATGAACTCATATGAACATATATGAATCTTATATTGTGATATATGGACCTGTATGACCTCGAATGACTTCATATATGAGCATGAATGAGTTCATAAATGTTCATAAATAGACGCATATACGTTGATTTTTAACCGGGTTCGGCGATAAAAATAACGATTTTATTAACGAAATTCAAATAAAAATTTTTCAATTTTCCACTTTTTTTTGAGAAACTGAATTTAAAAAAAAAATAATTTAAATCAGAGTTTGTTATATCGATTATTTGTTAAACTGGAATTCCACTGCATATTAAATAAGCAAATTTAAATGAAATTGCTAATTTAAGCAACGTCGTAAATTTGCAGAAAATAATACTGGTAATGAACTTTCTGAGTGGTCCTTTCATATTGAGAAAAACAGTGTTGTCCCAGTATTATTTGATCTATAGCGTGGGCGTATTTAGCAAAACAGTGTTGTCCCAGTACTACTTTATTTGGACCGTTAGCATTTGAGCAGTCAAAACAAATTTTTCTTTTGACTAACTTATTTAAAACAATCAAGGATATTGAAGGATAAAAGTACATTTGTAACATTTTTGGTACTGAAATATTACGACAAATAATTTTGTGGAATAGCAGAGAATATAATCTTTCATTTGATATCCATATTGGTATCATTTAATTATTGTATTTAGTACAAGTATTTAAATAATTTGTTTACAAATTTCAGACTAAATATCCTTTAGAAAGGGAAAGAAATAAAAAAATCTGAGAACGCAGTTTAACTGCTTGTTGCCTCCTGTTTAATATTCATACCAATTTTCCCATGCGTGGCAAAAATGTTGAAATCTACCGTGAGGTGTTATGTGAATATACAACATTTCTAAGTGAATAATTTCGGAAAAATTCCTTTTATTTTTGAGCCCCTCTGATTTCCAACTTTAATTTTTTCTATATGTTGTAGTTTTTATGTTGTAGTTAATTGAAAAATAAATTTCAGAAAAATTAATTACTGTTTTTTTTTAGATATTCTCAAATCGATGAGATTTTTTCCTATTCCGTTATCCTTTTCGCGAAAAAAATTAATTTTTGTGCAACACTTTTTAAAGAAGAGGATTTTAACTTTAAAATGACACAAAATTTGTAATTTTCTAGTGACACGTTCAAAAGTTATCATAATTCAAACGTACACTTAGAATACTAAGTGCCACTAAGGACCTCTGCAAATGTAGTTGACTTACATTTCAGTAAATTCAACAAACATTGTCATTTGTTTTTTAATGTTTAAAAAAAAAAAATGTTAGTAAAAAATAAACAAAGATTTATTTTGTAAAATCATAAAACAGTCATTTGATGTGATTTGTTTTTTTAAATGAACTACAAGGTTAGTAAAAAATTTAATTTGTTCTACAAATGACTGACACTTACATTAAAAATAAAGAAACTGTATTACAACCCAAACAACTACATATTTTTAAAGCAGAAGTTTCCTGAGTGTATTTTTCTTACACATTTGTTAAAATCCCCCAACATTGAGCAGCGTCTAATGCATAGTGTGCACGACTTTTGAAAAAAAGGAAATATACGTAATCTTCACATTAACTAGTTAGTGAAATTGAGTGCAATTTAAAAGAAATTTAACTGAAAGGTGTGTCGATCCTCTCGGGACACCCTCTGATTTTGATGAAATGTTGAGATCGTTAGCTTTTTAAACTTTAGGAAACTTTTTAGGAAGCACAAAAAGCTTTCTAAATTTTTTGACTGTAAATATTATTTTAATCTGGTAACACGGAAATTCTTTCTTTTTGCTAATTTTAATATCCTGTTTTGCGATATTACCGATTTTGGCTCTACATTCATTTTTTTTACATTTTTATTCTTCATTCACCAGTTTTGTTAGAGATTACATTGAATTTCACAATGTAAAATAAGTTTTAAAATACAGGTTTTTAAAGAAAATGTTTATTTTAAGAGCATGTTTTTAAAGTTATAATTCGAGTTCAAGATCATTAATTTTTTGTTAATAAAAATATTAACAGAAACAGTTTAATGTTATTGTAAAAAATTTCTTCATCTGATAACGCAATGCATTATCAGAACACCTATGTAGAATCTTGCACTCGAAAAATCGTGATCATATCACTATTTATGATAAAACATTTTTCTGGTTGCCCTATTTATTACACTTGTCATCATTTACAATTAAGTTAATTTAACTGAAAGTTGCAGATTGAAATATATTCGAAAGCGCCGAATAATTCGATATGGAAAACCCGGTTTCTCTAATAACTCGAATCTTTTTCAAACACCATGTTAAAAATGCAAAAATACAGAAAAGTTTGGGTGTCGAATAATTCTAAAACTGGTTTTAACTTCTCTACAAATATCAAAACATTTATATTTTCGAATTATTAAAAGAAAATAATAAAAAAAAATGTTGACAAAAAATCGATTTATTCATGATGTTTTAAAAAGATAAAACGTTGTCGAATGATTCACTACAAATACAGAAAATTGTGGTCGTTTTTTCTGACTTTCTTTGATATCCTGTGACTGATTAAAGCAGTACTTGTTAAATAACTGATATAGTTAAACTTTGCTGTAGGCTAAGCAGTGTCAATAATAGTGTCATGTATGAATTAACTTGTTTAGAAAAGAAAATTGAGATAACATTAAAAGAAAATTGAGATAATATTAAATTATTATCTTCGCACAATTTTTATTTTTTTTTAATTCGAAATTTCAAAATATTTAAAAAAATAGTTTTTGGCAACATTTTTTTGGTAAATTTTTAATTCTGGTTTGTGAATCAAAAGAACCTAGGTGACATATCCTTTTTAGTTTGTACTGGAATCCCTCACAACAAAATATATATGGAATTTCTAGTATGGAAAAGAAAATGTGAAACCTTTGACAATTTGTAGTTACATTTTAAATTGATATGATTGAAATTTTAATTAAAATGTGTGCAGTGTTGTAATCAAAATTTAAATTGATGCGACCATCATTTTATTGAAACTCTTGCTGAGTTTTAGTTAAATGTTTAAAATGTATTATGGAATCATTCGGTTTAAAATTGCTTTAATTGGTACGTACTATTTTCTTAATATGTAAGTTTTGGGACATAATGGCAATCTTAGTAAGATTGGATTCAGTATCAGTTTTATCATGCCGAAACTAAATTCGATGTGAACATTTTAAAACAAGTTTAAGGTGCAAGCATTCGCATGTTTTGGCAAAATTGCGTTTCTCAAAATAATAAAAAAAATATGACCACCTCTACAATTAAAAAATACAATTTTTTTCTATATTCGGTTTCTCTGACCGGGCTACCAGGAATCAAGAACCGGTATGCGTAGAAACATATAACTCTGATCAGATTTTAAAAATTAAATTATTTTTATGATCCATGATACGTAGCGCCGAGTAAAATAAAATTTATTTTAAGTGGAAAATATGACTTTTTAATTGCTATCGTTGGAATTACCCACACTATGAAAAAAAAAATCTGTAATGGCTACTGAAATTTTTGCTGATATTACGGAAAATTTAACAATTTTGAGCCTTGGGGTATTTTTTGAAAAAAATTAGTAGCCGCTACTAAATTTTAGTAAAGTTTCCGTAAACTGCAATTTCAAATTAGTTTGCTAAAATTAGCAAAAGAAATTGCTAAATTTCAGTACATCGAATAGAACTTTACAGTACAAAAATTAATTTAGTAAAATAAAACGAAATTGTTTTTTCAATCCTTTACATTTCTTTAATAATAGATGAACTTTATTCTAATTTTAACTCTGTAAAAAAAAAAAATTATTTTTTTAAAATATATATATTTTTTGTGATTAGCTAAATTTTTTTTTTGCTAAATTTAGCAACTGGTTTCCAGAAATTAGTAAACTACTTTGCTAAAATCAGCTACAAAAATTAGTAAGGTTAATTCGCAAGAAAAAAGGTTTTTTTTTGTGAATTTTTTGTGACGACACAGTTAAAATCTCTTTATTTAAACTAATAGGACATTAAAGCATGATATTTGAAGAATGTTGTCTAAAGTTTTCACGAAGAAATATTAAAAAACACGGCAATGGCAGCAATTATACCGACGTGTCTCAAAAAAAGTAGAATTGCGGTGCCCCTCATAACTTGGTGCTGGGTCAGATATTTGTTTTTTACTTTGGCATTTGAAGCATGTGGAAAATTAGTGAACAATTGAAGTTCTTTTTTAAATACTTCAAAATATTTTCAATGGATATGTAATTTTAATATAAACATTCGTTTACAATAAAAAAATTTAAAAATTTTTAACATGCATAAAATTTAAAAAAATAAAACTTAAAAGGGATAATTTTTAACTTCCTTGCAATACCAGTGCGATATCCTAATACAAACGCCGACATGATTATAGTCAAATGCAAGAAAATTTTGTAAATATTGCTATTGTTAAAGATTTTTTCATGATTTTGCTATATAATTTCGAAAAAATTAATCAAAATATACGAAAATATCAGGTGAATGATGTAAATACAAAAGTCGTGATATTTTAAAAACTGCAAATAAGAAAAAAAGTGTAAATGAAATGCCATGTTCTCTCAGATAAAGCAAAACCAAGGCTCATATGGAAATAGTTGGGTTTTTCGAATTAATGCAAAAGAATTAATGCTTTGATTTTAGACAAATCATCTCTTATTTAATCTCTTATAGAAGTTTTTAAAATTAGATGTGAATATTTTAAAATTTTTAATCCATAATTTATGTCTTTTCAATTATTTTTGTTACCTCAAAAATATTGAAATCGCGTTAAGAAAAGGTTTCACTAATTTGTTTTCCTTTTAGCAAACTATGTTTATGTAAACCTAATCTAACGTTTTCTGGCCAGAAACCCCATATGTATTGATCTCTTCCACTCATACTCATCATATTAGTTTATCATAAATCCTCCAAATGTCTTTCAATTTTTATATTTATAAAAAGAGTCCATTTGTTTTCTATCTACGCAGAAAAATTCACCGGCTTAGTTGTAATGAAAATATTCGTTGAACACTCTCCATGTTAAATATTGATGGATTTGTTTGTTAGAACTACATTGCGTATAATGAATTTCATTATATGTATTATATTCTGGGCGATATGCCTAAACGAAACTTCGAAAACTATCATATTGTTTACTTCATACTTGGGATTAGTTCATTGACTAGACCAATTAATTGACGCTTTAACTGGCATTGTTTGATGTCAATGGTAATTAAATTTTTTGGCATTAAAATTGCTTGAAAACAATTCGAATTAAATGTGGTTTCAATTGGCATTGATCAATGCCACTGCCTTTAACAGATAATTACAATTGATTGTTATACTTGTTTCTAACAATTGTCTACAAAAAAAAATTTATTTGCTAATTTAGATACAAATCCTATATTTGCGTACTTAAATTTTATATATTCTATATTTTATTAAAAATCTGATATATCATGACATGTAATCAGTTACCAAACAGGACTGAATGGTGTATACGTGATCAAACTTGAACAAAATAGCGAATACATTTAAAGTTTGGAATGCAATTTAAAATTTTATATTTCTTTCCAACACAATTATTTTTCGTCAATTGCAATTGAATAGCTTGTTGTAAAAACTTGATAAGCCACATTTACAATTTTCTAGTTTTCGCTATTTTCTAGATATCCGTTGATTAAATTTTGAATGAAGCCTTGCTTAAATACTGGTTACACGTATGTTGAGTATAAAAGTCCGGAAATAGCCATATTTTCTAAATTTATTCACTTTTTAAGAGGCGAAAACTAACCAAACATTAAATGTGGCTTATCATCTTTTTACAATAAGCCCTTCAATTGTATTTTTAGGCATTGGTACCATTTCATTACCATTGGTCTTATCAATGCTAATTAAAAAAAACTTCAGTGGCATTGGAATGGTAATGACATTTTTTGGCATTGACTGAAAGTAATGCCAATTAAATTTCCATGCCAATGAAAAAATTCCCAAGTATGGTTTAAATATGTTATTTATGCAATAGCCCTGTTATTTGACACAATTAATAACCCTCTTTGGGTGGCGGAACCATGCTCCCATTTTATGCGAAAGCTTCTTACCAAAAACCTATCGAGCTCATCTTTCAATTAATTATAATGCAGTATCTTTTAAGGATTTCACAGTATATGGGATAAACTTTTATTTAAAATTTTTTTAATTGTACTTTGAAAGCTTAAAAACCTAAATAAAAAATTGTATCTTTAAAATACAAAAAACCATCAACTAGCACAAATGAATTTCTGTTCTATATTTAGTATTAACATTCACACATCCGTCCTTACTCTACTAATACAACCTTACCGCAATATCATACTCAAACTCTCGTAAACAAAACCAACACCGGCTACCGGTCAAGCACGCGTTTATACAAATGACACGCTTGTTCCAACTAATTAACGTCACTGATTTATTACTTATGTTTCCATAATAAAACTCTCCAGATGAAACATCGAATGTGGTGGACTTAAAGTCTAAAGAAATTTACTCATTGATCTTTGTGGTATTAAAAGTTTTGCTTGGCACGAGCAAACATTTTTTAGATATATTTTTAAAAACGATGATTACAATGACGATTTTACGCTCAGAGGGTTCAGAATGTGAAATTACACCATATGATCAGTGTTGCCATATTCTGAATATGTTTGAGTGCTAAATTGTAAAAAATTGCTAGAAAGTGCTAAATAACAAAAACTGAAGAGCTAAAAAAAAAGTGCTAGATTTATTATCGTTTTTTTTATTGATATATAATAAGGGTTTCATATCAGAAATTTTCCTCTTGCTAAAATAGAAAATTGCTGAATTATTATACTATTGTTGGCGCGAGCTCCTCTATTCATCAAGATCTAAATTTTTCTGCATTTCAAAATTAAGACTTAAGATCACGTAAGATGAGAAGTTCCAAGACAGGGTGAAAGCACTAGGCCAATATAGTAAAACCACCAAATGGGTTGGCGTTCTCATGCCAAACTTTTTGTTATGACCTGGCGAATAGTTTAAAACTGAAAATAAGCTAAATCGGTCCAGCTAGTCAAAAGTTATAAGTCTAAAAGTGAAGGTACCTATAAATTTTCCATACTAATTTGTGTATATATTAGCACAATTTCATAGTACACAGAAAAAATTATCAACCTAAAATATCTAATTAAAGATTTCATTTGAATTTAATTTGTTTCTAAACAAATATTTAATTGAATGAATTAATATTTTAATTGACTTTTAAATATATAAATACATATTTTATTTTAGACGCAATTATCATATTATTTTTTCATACACTGTTTGCATAAATAGAAAATTTTCAGTATAAAATACCAAATACATTTGAAGTTAACAAACAAAACAAGCACACATACAAACAGACTCAACATTGCAAAAACCACACATACCAACGTATAGATAACACTTTTTTTGTAAGTATCATATTTTTTGTAGAAGTTATTTATAATTTTTTTTTCCTTCTTAATTTTAATAAAAGATTTAATTGATAGTATCATTGTCGTGATAGGTGCAAAATCAATTAAAATATTAATTGATTCAATAAATTTTTTAATTGAAACCCGTTTTTAGTTTTTTCTGTGTAGTGTATAAAATAGTATATCATATTTTTTCACCAGACGGTTAAATGTTTGGTTTACAAATATACGCTCAAAATAGTTTGAAGTTTATCAGTAAAAATAAAAGTTCCCAGCCAGCAAAGTTTAGATACTTTTTTGAGGGTTCCTATTCTATGAGTCAAACAAATCTAATAGAACACATATTTTTGAAATTTAAAAATTTTGTTGTCAAAAATTATTAATTTTTTGGCCGGAAATGAACCTTCCAAAAATAATCTTAAGAGACACAAAAATTTGAGAAACATATTTAGTCCAAAAATGGCTCAGAACTGACTCAGAAATGTAATTGAATTTGAATATTATGTGAACAATTCAAAAATGGCTCCAAAAAAGAATGATTTTTGAACATAAAGAATTTTTTCCTTTATAGGTTCTGAGTAATTTTTGAATCAAAAAGGAATGCTCTTTTGGATGAACCACTTTCATACACAAATATTAATACAATTTTTTAAGCCTATTTCTGACTCATTTTGTAGCTTCTTTGCTGGCAGGGTTATGGTTAGTTATTTTAAACTATTTCAGTTTTTTGTTTTTGTTTGTTTTTTTTCTCTACAAAATGTATACACACACAAATTTGTGTTAACTTTTTGAATTTCTTGTAATTGAATTTGAATTGAAATAATTTTGTATATGATCGAACCATTTTAATACAAAAAAGGGACACACATTTTTTGAATAACGGAAAACAAACGGAAACAAATAAAAGATAAGATTCCGCTTTTGTGGTTAAATTTGTCTGAACCTTTAAATAAATAAAAATAATAAATAAATCTAAAAAAGTGGGTAAATGATAATAAATTATTTTAAACAAATGTATAAAAAAGTTGAAAAATATTTATTTGAAAAATAAATGCAAGTTCATTTATTTTAAATTCAACTGAAAACTTTTTTATTGCACTACAAACAGTTACATAATATTCTGGGTGTATTTTCAATTATCTAAAATTCAACTCGAACATAACTAAAATTTTGGAAAGTTTTCAGGTTTATTTTCACTGTTTTTATTTTATTAATATTTAGACGAAAAACAATCTGCTAATTTTAGCAGTTTTTTCTGCAACGTCATTTTTAAGTATACTACTAATTTTTAGTAGCCTTTTCTGCTATTTCTACAAGTTAATTTCTATGAGTGTTTACAAAAGTAATGTACACATAATTGTATGTAAATATAGAAAAAATATAGATTTTTACACTGAAAAAAAAAAATTATGAATAAATTAGGGATGGGCAAGTGAGCAGAAGTTTGCGTGATTTACGTTAATCACGCGTTAGTGTGAGTGAAAATATATTTTACTCACGTGAGGGAGTGTGAGTAGTAATAAATGCTTCGTTAGTGAGTGTGTACGTGAGTATATTTTTACAAGAAACAACTTTTCTCTTTAAATAAATATTTTCTTTAACTTTTTCGACGATTTAATGTTTTTGCTTTCCGTGAAAATTTCACTCACGTTCCCATCTCTTGAATGAATAAAAAAAAGTACTAACAAATTGAATTAGCATCTAGCACTGTTTTATAAATTTTTGAAGCTAACTCACAAAAAAGGTGCTAGATCTAGCATCCATTATGCTAAAATGGCAACCCTGCATATGATTAAATGAAACAATCATAATTAACGACAAGAAAGTACGAAACAAATCTCAGAGTATGCGTGAGTACGATAAACTAAAATATTACACTTGATCGTAAGTTTGTGTGTGTGTGTGTGTAACTATTGTAGTATTAGTTGATGTGTAAAGTATTTATAAAATTATATTTAAGCCCACATTGTATGAGTGTATTAGTGGGTAGTAAATGAGTTAAAGCAACTTAACGATTGGTCATTGAGATGATTTTTACACAATTGGATTTTTTTTTATATTTTTCCCCACATGTGTTAATATGTGATGATGATGTTGTTGTTGGTTTTCTTATTATTATTATTAAATATCGTAAAAAAATATACGATATATAAAATAATATATCCGAAGCAAAAATACAACAACAGCAACTACAATATATTTAAACGTTTTAGACGGCCAGCGACAAATACTCATTAATATTATTAGCCGAAGGGTTTAGTAACACTTTAGTATTAATATCAATTTGGTTGTCAAACAATAAACACATAAATTTAGCAAAAATAAAGAAAAATAACTAAAACTAAAGAAATTAAGAAAAAGAAAAAGAGTTTGAATAAAAATTATAAAAATTAATAATAATTAAAAGAACAACAACCATTTTTGAAAATATAAATCAAACTGATATTAATTGTAAAACAAATAACAAAAAAAAAATTAAGTGTTTTATTAAAAATTCTCTAAAAAGTATTAAATATTTAAAAATAAAGTATTAACTGAAGTATTACAAACACAAATACATTAACACAAAAACACACAAAAAATGGAAGATATATATCCTGAAATTGCATTAAATTTACCCAAAACTGATCCACGTACAGTGTTATTTCATAAAAGAAATTTTATGGAATCTTCATCGGATCATATACAAGAAGAATTTTTTAAAAATTCTTTATATAAATCAACAACAGCAAAATGTGATAAATTAAATAATAATTATAAAAGTTCATTATTAAACACACATACAACCACAACGATGATGACAACAACATTAGTGTTCAAAACATCGTCATCATTATCTACATCATCATCATCATCCTTGTTATCTACTGTTTTAGTTAATTTTTCAAAATCCTGCCATTTTAATGCTAGTTTAAATAATTCATACAAATTACAAAAGACAAGTGAGTATATACAAAATTTAATTTTAAAATTATTTCAATTATGAACTCAAAATTTGTTTAACTCAAATATTAAATTTGTTTTAACACCTAAAATTATAAAATTATACCCCATCTGTCATCTTTTTTGTGTCAACTGGACCTAATGTTCAAGTCATTCAACATCAACTAAATTTTTCTTTCATAATTATAAATTTAGAACGGTTTTTAGTAATAATAGGCGAAATAGATTAAGATAAAGAAGATAACACAAAGCCTGATATCGAAATAAATGCAACACGAAAAAGTCCTAATAACTTTCGAATGCATTCATCAATTTTAACAAACGTGGCTATTTGTTGAATATAATTTTATGCAAATTTATATAAAATCAAAATAATTTATGAAATTTAAAATTTAAATTCAATTTATAGGCATAATCTAAAAAATCTTTTGACAAATCGTTTAAGCATTATTGGCAATATGTGTAGTGGTTGATGGTCATATGGTGATGGGCTGTTTAACAAAGAGCCAAATCAAATAACTATCTACTGAACAGTTTTTATTTAGTAGTCCGATGATGTTTAAAGTAGATATTTAAAATGTTTCCCCAAAAAGCACCAACAGTCTTTTACCTCTAGATAAATGTTTCCCTCCCGAACTTAAATTGACTTGTATATACTTTTCCCCCCAGCCGCTTCTAAGTTTACCACATTTTTAAGGTAAATATTAATTGAAAAAGAAAATTATTCAAGTTCGAGGCCATACTCTATATATCTTTATTAGGATATTGTCCTAACAAATAATCTATACAGTTTTTGTTTTCAAATTTATTACTTGACCACTTTTAGGAATGTGTTGATAGATCTATTTCGGGAATTTTCTAGGTTCCCATCAATCCCATGCAAAACATCAAACATTCATATAAACTAGTTTTCTCACTAAATGAGAACTAATATATGAGCTCGAAGTTAAAGATTATCACCATTGATCAAAAATAAATTGAAAACTTGTTTGTAATGTGTACCCTCTAGCATTGATAGATATATAATATACGCTTTTTGTTTTGGTCGAAAAAACATAATAATTATTTTTAATATCAAACTTGTAATTATTAATTTTCATTTTTAATTTTTAACCCGCTGTTAAAAATTATGCAAGCCTCCAATGAGGTAGTAGAAGTTGTAGTAGATACTGCAACATATATCTAATTTATTGGGTAAGTTTCTTCCAATCCCCGCTTTAAATGTTGACATGGCCGCAAAAAACGTAAAACATCCAATTTTTAGAAATTTTTTTTTATTTTTGGGTATTGTTTCACATTGTTGACTTAAAAGTCTATTTAAGCCCAAAAAAATATTGAATTGTGTCAACTAATAAATATTTTATTAAATACTAAAAAGTTACATATTATTATAACAGAAACTTAATTTTTTAAAGTCCTATTATTATTTAATAATGATTTATTCAGTTAAATAACTAATATTTTAAAAAAGAAATTGGACACGATTTCGTAACGCTATTCGTAAAAAACTGGACCTGAGTCGGACCAATATGGAATTACAAATATAGAATTTCAAATATGGAATTTCAAATTGCAATATCTCAGGAACCAGATATGTAAGCATGTTTTTTGTTAGTCTCTACTTGCATACTACAAATTTTCTTTTAAACTAGAATTAGAAACAAAAAAATGGCGAGTACTCAAAACTTTATATACAAAAAGTTTCCTAATTTGGGTGGTCATGTTAACAACCCCTTTAAATTTTCGAAATCGAAACTTTAGCTCGACATTACGTCCCTTATGCCTGCTCCAAATTTTATTCTAATCGGACCACTAAGTAAGAAATGGCCGAATTATTTCCAAACATTTTGTGACATATCCCACTGTGTACTGGTCGAAGTACTATAAAGTTACTGAGATTCGATAATTTTGATTAAAAACGGATATATTCGTTTTGTGCCCAGGAATTCTGTTCGTGATGTATTATTGAATTATAGCAGTTTTATCCTCTAACTCTCGTTGTCTTAAATTTTCAAAAGTTTGTTAAATCAGGTTTCAATTCAGTTACAACAAATTTTTCCGCTGTAAATACAACTCTCATATATGGGCAGGGGCTCCACTGTCTATTCTGAAGCTTCTGGACCGTGTTCAGGGGAGGGCGGTGAAGCTTATCAATGACAGTAGTGTATCCAACTCTATTGATTCATTGGAGCATCGTCGGAATGTGGGTTGTGTGTCACTTTTCTATCGATATTACCATGGGAGATGCTCATCTGAGATAAGTGAACTTATTCCACGAGCCCGAGTTTTTATTCGTAATACTCGCTTATCTAGTAGAGCACATCCGTTTGTAGTTGATTGTCCTGTGTTTCGCACAACGCATTACAGAGAAAATTCGTTTTTTAGTCGAACGATTCGTATGTGGAACAAACTTCCCGCAGAAGTCTTCCCTGTTACTTACAATTTAGAAAAATTTAAATCAAATATCCACAAACACTACTCCCTCTTTCCTCCTTCCCATACCTTATTTTCCTGATCAATACAATGCACTGCATGAGTAGGGGGCATCCCCTGAGTATTGGTTAAATTATAAAAAAAAAAAAAAAAAAAAAAAAAAAACTAATTTCATTAGCATTCGAAATAAGCTTTCAAGGTAATTCTTGTGATTCTCGTATTAAGAAATTTTGCTAGTTAATTTAAACCAAAATTTATTTCAAACCATAATTTTTTTGAGCTATTTTTTCATAATTTTTATTTTATAATCATAGAAATGGCTTTGTGTCGGAAACTCAGCGAGACAGCGAGAAATGGGAAAACAAATTATTATTCCGTATCTATAAGTAATAAATATGGATCTGACTCTGGTCAGAACCACTAATTCCAAAAACCCAGACTTTAAAGCGATTTTAGCATACGTTTTAACTAAAAGTTCTACACTCAGGGAACTTCCGCTTTAAAAATATGCAGTTGTTTGGATTGTAATACAGTTTCTTTATTTTTAATGTAAATGTGAGTTATTTGTAGAACAAATTAAATTATTTACTAAACTTGTAGTTCATTTAAAAAAACAAACCACAACAAATGAATGTTTTATGATTTTACATTCATTTTTTACAGTTGTTTTTTGTCATTATATGTGGTCCATTTTTCCTACAATTGTTAGCAATTTTTTGAACATTAAAAACAAAAGGTTAGTTGAATTTAATGAAATGTTAGTCGTCCTTTTTTGAAATGAAATTTCATTTGTTTTTGACTACAATTGCTGTCGTCTTTATGTATATAATATCCTAAGTGTATTGACTTAGCTAAATTCTTAGATAATTTGCGAAAATTTTCAATTTATTTAACTAGCAAGTTAGTTAAAAATTTTAAATAACTATTTTAGCTAAAATTTACGTTACCTAAATTTAGGAGAAAATGATTCTCAAAATCATTGAAAATTCTGCTGGCGCATAGGTGAATTCTTAGCTATTTGTACGGGATTATTTTGTGAGTGTATATAGCTGCAAGGTTTGGTTGAAAAGTCCAAATTATTAAATGTTTAAATATTCACTAATATGTTAAGGTGAAAGCTTATGCATTTTCATGCTTACCAAAGCAATCACCTTAGAAACAATGGTTACACTGTACTCAAATTGGAAACTTATTTTTTGTAGCAAGAAACGCACCCAGCTCCTACTAGCTCGTTAATATGGTGCTAATCGATTTTCTGATTTTGAAAATAAGTGTTTTAAGGACGCCATAAAACACGATTTTAAGATTTTTAGGTTATTTTTTTTTCTTTGGATTGTTTGCTGTTCTCCCAAGCAACACGGTGCTAAAAATTATCAAAATTTGTCAAGTAGTTCAAGTTGTGATATGAAACTGTAAAAAAGTACGTATATAGTATTTTTGGATAAGATCAAAGAAAATTTGTTCATTGAAACTTCGTTAGTCAAACAAAGCTAGAATAGAGAAATTGTTTTTCCTAAGCTTCAAGCCTAAAATTTATATAAAAATATTTTTAGATGTAACATTAAATTTTCAATAAAAAAAAAAATACTCTAAAATACCGATTTTTAAAAAATTGCAAAAATGATCTCTTCTAACAGAAAAAGCTAAAATAAGCCTACTTTTTTAACAAAAAGTTCAAAAGATAGCTTATATTAACAAAATAAACTAAGATAAGCAAATATTAAAAAATAAGCTCAAAAAAGCTCTAGCAAATATATCTTAAAATGTTCATAATTCCAAGATCAGAACTTGTATTTAGTCTAAATAGTTCCATCCTGTATAATAAAAAACAAGCTCTAGCTTTTTTTTTTGGTTGCCCTAGTAGCAGCCTTTGATTTCTACTTAGGATATTTAACCCAGGAATTCTCGGTCGACTTCCAGATGCTCGGGAATTTTTGTCGGGAATTATTAATAACACTAATATAAGCATGTTTGCGTAAGAATGGGTAAAAAGCAAAAACAAAAAACATGTCATTCTAAAATGTTTTTAAATTTCTTACTATTTTTATGCAATTTTGTTTAAATTCAATAACCAATATTTTCTGGAATTTAATCTTTAGACTCTTATAGATATTAAAAAACAAAAAATGGAGGGAAAAAGCCTAGGAAAGGCCTGAAAGGTTAGGAGACTACCTGATACTAACATATTTCTAACAATTTGTGCAAATGAGTAAATTCATAAAAATATTTTTTGTATAGAAAAGTGCTTAGATTACGCTTTTTTAACTTTACTGTATTCCATTGATACTTAAGATCTTTCTAAAAAATGCCCTAAGACGCTTAGAATTTTTTTCATTTCAAATACTATGGGGTTTTTCTGGAAAATCTTTCCAATTTAAAAAAAAAATTTTGCTATAGAAAATTCGAAGATTATAAAAAAAAATTTATTATAAAAAAATCTCATAAAACATACGGAAACTCTAATAACAGAAAAATTGTTAATTGATAGAACACCTTTCTTAAAACCTTCAGGATCTATTTCTTTTAAAAACTTCTACATTTCTTATACTTAAACACACACTCACAATATTTTTTCCGTAAAGACCACTGAATATACACATTAAATTAACTGAAAATCAGTTAAAAACAGGACTACTTACTTTTCGTTTAAAACAATTGCAATTTTTAGTTTATTTTCAACTGTTGAAAATTAATTGACAAAATCCATACAAACAATAGATTGTTTTCGTTTATTTCAATACTCAATATAATATAACAATTTTTGTTTTGAATAGAAAATTTTAACTGAATATTTTAACTATTACGAAAAGTCCATTTTTATGTTTATTTTATTTGTTGAATAACAGACAGAACGTTAAAAAATAGATTTCTTTGGTAAATTAACAGTATATTCCATTGAAACAACTTTACCGATTAAACTTTTAAATAACTGTTGATTTTTTATATAAGTTCTTGTGAATGCACCATCGGTATCCAACTTTTTGAGTAGGTTTTATTATTCTTAATGATTGTATTAATAAGTTTTTAAATATGGAAAAGCGTGATTTTGGTTGAAAAAGTTAAAAAAAAAATCAGTCATTTAAGAGCGGGATAATATCGCCAAAAGCGGGGTGGTTGGCCAGGTTACTATTATAGATAAATGATGAAAGTATGCGCTATCTAGTCATTTAAATCTAAAGAGATATCTCTCAGAATGCCCTAAGGACTAGTTAAAAATATTCATGATTTAGCAGTGATCCTTAAATTTAATTATATATTTACCTTTTCCCAAGAAAAAGAAGATTTTACTATCAAAAACTTAATGAAATTTCCAGGGAATGTTCGAAAAAATTTCTGGATTCCGGGGAGTAGAAAAAAGTCGGGAATTTGAACGCCCTACTTCTGTTGCCACCTTTCAATTAAGTGTCATATGGTTCAAATTTACAAATTTCCTTAAAAACATCGGCTGACCAATGAACAATAAATAAAGTTTTTTTTTTTTTTTTTTTTTCAATTTATAACGAGCTTTCAACCTCCGTATATTTACAAAAATAAAGCAAATCAAACATATTAGCTAGGTTGATACTAGTATTTCGATCTGGCTAAAGATCTCATCAGAACCCGAAGTTTTAGAAAAGCTAGAGCCTATATAATAGGCAGAACTTTAACAAAAAACCTATTAATAATCAATTTTGCTCCATTCTTGTCTTCTTAGTTATCAACCACGTGGTTAGGTCTTTTCCTAACAAGCATCATGACGTTACTAAACTTTGAAGACCAAAAATGTTCTATTTATATAAAAAATTTTTAGTGTGTACTCTGGCTCAAGTAATATTTTTTACAGTTATATTAGTTTTTTGTTTTTATATACATCGAGATTATTTTTATGTTATTTTCAATTTATAACGAGCTTTCAACCTCCATATATTTACAAAAATAAAGCAAATCAAACATATTAGCTAGGTTGATACTAGTATTTCGATCTGGCTAAAGATCTCATCAGAACCCGAAGTTTTAGAAAAGCTAGAGCCTATATAATAGGCAGAACTTTAACAAAAAACCTATTAATAATCAATTTTGCTCCATTCTTGTCTTCTTAGTTATCAACCACGTGGTTAGGTCTTTTCCTAACAAGCATCATGACGTTACTAAACTTTAAAGACCAAAAATGTTCTATTTATATAAAAAATTTATAGTGTGTACTCTGGCTCAAGTAATATTTTTTACAGTTATATTAGTTTTTTGTTTTTATATACATCGAGATTATTTTTATGTTATTTTCAATTTATAACGAGCTTTCAACCTCCGTATATTTACAAAAATAAAGCAAATCAAACATATTAGCTAGGTTGATACTAGTATTTCGATCTGGCTAAAGATCTCATCAGAACCCGAAGTTTTAGAAAAGCTAGAGCCTATATAATAGGCAGAACTTTAACAAAAAACCTATTAATAATAAATTTTGCTCCATTCTTGTCTTCTTATTTATCAACCACGTGGTTAGGTCTTTTCCTAACAAGCATCATGACGTTACTAAACTTTGAAGACCAAAAATGTTCTATTTATATAAAAAATTTTTAGTGTGTACTCTGGCTCAAAGTAATTTCAAAATAAATTGCGATGTCTTTTGCTTTCAATATAATCAAAAAATCGCTTAAGATAATGCAATTTTAAAAATTAAATATCTCTTTTTTTTATTAATTTATAATCATATAATTACAAATTATGTCTTATTACCCTAACCGATAAACAGCTACGATGGCTTTCGGCGCGTTGTAGCGAAAATAGACCAATGCCTCTGGTAGGAATCGAACCCACGACCCCCGCACTGATAAGCCAGCACGCTACCACTAGCCTACCGGGGTGCACAAATATCTATTTATTTTGACCTAAACTTTCAACACATTGCATACGTTTGGATTCTACGACCCAAAGTCTAGTTTATGTATCACGGGGTTTGACTTAAATACCGTTTATTCAGCTGCCTAATGGCTGAAGCTTATCATCAGCTGCCTTTAAAGGTGTATTGATGTTTTCTGTTGGTGTGGCTTGTGAATTGCATATGTAGATGTTTTCATATGTTTTATGTATGACATATGTATGTATGATGATGTTAGAGAAGACAAATCATTGGTGTACGACCGAACAGTTCGGCCAGAAAATGCATTTGGTCTGTATTCGGTATTTTAAAGCATTATGGACAAATTTGGCGGTTGGAAAAATGTTTATTGGACTGAGTAGATGCTATTTTGAGTGTCAAATCAAGCATTAAGCAATGAATTCACTGTTCGGCCTCAGAAAGTTCGGCCAAATCGAAAATAGTTCGGCGGCCGAACTTTTAACTTTATAGCTAAACTTCGGCTTTTCTCTTAAATTTTATACACAAAATCGAATTAAATCGGCTCAACAAACATGTTTCCAATACCAAAATTTGTCATCATTGCCTCTAGATATCAAAAAACCGACAAAATATAGTTTTTTGGCCATACTGTTCAGTCGGACACTACAAATCATCTTGTGGCATTTATACTAATATTTGCTTGTTTTTTTTTTTTTTGGATTTTCCATTAGTTAGCTTAAAAATATTTTTTTCCAAAAATTTTTTAGCTTTAAAATATTTTATATTCTTCCCACTTAAAAACAATTGTTTTCTCTAAATGTCTCCTTCTTTTTTTTAAAGGTATTGTTTTTCATCTTTTTATTTTGATTTATCTGTCTGTTCTGCATATTTTTATAAAACTGAATTGTATTTGCAGTGATCTCATATTTGCAGAAAATAAGCCAATTATGATAAATATTATTGTAAATTTATTTATGGATGAGTAAGTGAAGGTAAAAAATATGAAAGAAAGAAAAAAAATTCATCAAACGCAATCTGATATATGTATATTTAAGACGTTTCAATAAGCATCTACGTCCACGTTTGTATTTTATGACTAAGATAAAGTAAAAAAAATATATAAACAAATGCAACATAATTGCAGTTGTTATTTTTATAATCTCGTTTCTATACAAAATCATATATTCCACACATTTGATAATTATAGCACTCGATGCTAATTCTGAGATTGGGAAAATCCATAAAATAAAAATGAAATTCCCATATCTTACGATTTTTCTGAAACAAAACATTTTCTTGAACGCAAACTGATACATAAAAATATAACGAGCAAGGGCTATTGTTTCTTTGATGAAGCTTGAAAAAACTAAATAACGGAAAATTAGGCAATTCTTGACCCCAAATTTTAAACCTTAAATATGGAATTGGGCAGTTATTTATTTTGTCCCATTAACCAAATATTCCAATTTTATGGTAATGGACAACAGAAACCTGAACTTGAGCCTGCAGAGTTTTAGTAGTGGAGTGGGTAGTTGTAGTTAAATTAACTAAAAAACTAGCTAAATGAACAGGGTTTTTAATCTGAATCAACATAAAATTTCTGCTGAAAATATCTTTCCCAATCTCACCAGAGGCAGGGCCATAACCGGGAAAATAAGTAGTTAATAAAGAGTACTTAATAGGTGCACTCATGGAAGAAGCTTCATCATCTTTATGAAAAACTCAATGAATATGAAGAAAAACTTCACTGATTTTTGTTCAATGTAACACTTAATAAATATGATGAAGTTGTGTCATAAAAATCAACTTTTCGACTTTTTTGTTTGTCATATTTAAATAAAGTGCTCAAAAAAAAAAAAAACCCAAAATGAGGTCAACGCCTACAAAAAGGTCCGATTTGAACAAAATGTCCCCAATTGTAAAGGAGGAGTAAGGCTTTTGAAAAATATATTGTGAGTACACTAAAGTAGAAAACCTCAAGTGAAAAAATTCATTCGGAACTTTAAATTTCATTAAATATGGACTGATTTAATTGATTTTAGACTTTGGCAATCAGCTTGATGAGATTAGTCTTATAGTCGCTGATATTAAAATTTAAATATTTGGAAATGACTTTTGGTGTTTTTGGAAAAACGTATAATTTTTTAGTAGTGAAATGTGAAAAAATGTCAAAAAGATTTTTTTTTTTTTTCAACTTTGTCTCAAAAATTGAGTATGATTTATAAAGTTTTTCTTAAAGATTATTGTAACGTTAATAAAATTTGGGTTCCTTATCATTATATATTGTGGCCCTTTGTTCCTCTTAACGAACCATAGGACATTATATATATACATATATATATCATTATCAATAATGCACAAATTCTACATTAAGATGCCAATTAATTGATCACAACACAATTTAAAAGATAAGTTTTTCTGCAAATTAAAAATATTCATACAAAAAGTCGATTAATTGACTTTTACTTAGAAAAAAGTCGGAAAGTCGTTAAGTGGACTTTTGAAAAAAACTACAAAGTCGAATAGTCAAAATATCGACATTTAAAATTTTTACAAAAGTCGAAATGTCGACTTTTTGTTGCAACTATGTAATCCTAGCTTGGTGAAACAAACTAAACGAAAAATTTTGTTCCTATGCTTCTAAACTGGTTTATATTTTGTGTTAGAGTGAGACAAATAAAGGGCCACCACCAATGACGAAAATTTATTTTCATTACATTGTTTTAAAATTTCCGGGCTTTTTTTTCGCTTTTGTTTTAAATTTAATTGTGTTTTTAGTGTTCATGAAACTTTTTTATGAAATGATAAATGTCAATGAAACATATATGTTGGTTTATTTATTTTTTACTTTTAATATAAATTTAGATATTCCGATATAAAATACTCATTCCCAGTTCAATACAATTGCCTAATCTGTAATCAATGTTCATTTTAAACTCGTTCCCCGTTCTATTCCATATCGATATACATGTTTACTCTTTCAATTCCCCTCATTCTACGTTTAATTAAATTTTGTTCCCAATATTAAGCACTTCAATTCAACACATTTTCCTTTTCATTCCATATCATTTCGATTTAAAGAAATTTTATATTCCATCCATACACGACATGTTTAAAAAAGTTTGTAGTTTTACTACCCTGTCCAACCCCATTGTTCGCTTTCATTTATCAGGATATTTTTTGTAAACAAATGCTTTTTATCAATTGTAATTTGTCTTTTTATATTTAAGTGTGATTTCAATGTCATAAATAATGATTTTTCTAATGCAAAAAATTAAATTATCATTAAATGGAATTGACATTTTTTTTCATTTGTAATAACTAATGGTAATGAATTTCAATGGTAATGAAAATTACCCACTGTTGATTTTTAAGCAATTTGTGTGATACCCATACAACCTAAAAACTATTTTACTAAACTTTCAAAATCAAAGAACTACTGCATGATGGAAATAATAAAGGGTCCGCCAAATAACTTTTTTTTTTTTGAAAATGCTATAAAACAAACTACTGGATATTTTCTCAAATTTCTTTTTTATTTAAAAGTGCAATCCTTCCGGTTAATAATGGAAAATAATTTCATTCAAATGGCTGCCTCGGATGGCCATGCAGTAGCCTACACGATCGGTCCAATTTTTAAGCACATTATCGACTGTATTTCACCAATGGCTTCCTGTTCCGTCCTGTTGAAACCAAATGTTGCCAATATCCTCCTCTTCAATTTTTGTGAACAAAAATTCGTTCAACATGGCCCGATAACGATCGCCATTGACTGTAACGGCCACTCCTTGCTCATTTTCGAAGAAAAATGGCAATTTTCGCACACATTGTGCAACATTACCATGATTTTCAAAGTAATGTCGCAATATTTCCCAGCGTTGTTCAAGCGTATACACAACCATATTCGTTCAGCGGAAGGATAAAACTAATTATCTGTCAAATCAGACATGAGCTAAGTGTTACCATTCACGAAATAAGCACTAGTTGAAAAAAAAAAACATTAGCTGGTGGACCCTTTATAAATACTATATAATATTTTCATGCTAAAAGTTAAAAAAAAAAATGGGAAGTTAAACTTTCAACTTAAACTTAAACTTTTAGTGAGATCAAAACTAGAGAAAAGCTCAAGAAATAATCTGTTCAATAAAGAAAAATTACTTAACTATCTTATTCGGTTTAAAAGTTACAGAGATTTGGCCAATGAAAAACGATTCTGAGCCACTGTGCGGCGTTAGTTAACTGTACATCGGCACTTTTTATAACAATCAACTAAAAATTGTGATATTGATGGGATCATTCCAATAAACAATATAAAAATATGAATGCTTTTAAAATTTTTTAAATTATTCACAGTTTTGGAAAATAAATCAGCTCTTTTAGTACTAAAAAGTGTTTGTTTCTTTCCTTGTAATTTAGCACAAACAAATAGTAGAAACTCTTGTTAGTAGGCACTTTATTAGGATTTTCAAGATCCCAGACTTTTTTATCCCTAGACTCTAAAGATGTTACAATAAAGATACAGAATATAGTCCGCAAAGTTTTCGCGCCTTTTCATACATCTAGCGTATAAGATGAGGACAGTTGGTTCGATACACCGCATATTTCGGGGACAATTTTGGCCATGTCCCTAAAGTATGCGCTGTGCATACATATATATGTATATGCGTTCGTATATAATTCAATATAAATGTACATATAATTATATAAAACTTCATGTAAACCAACATTAAAAATATTTTTTATAAAGTCATATATTGTTCCATACAAGATTATATAGAGATATATAATTATATTACAAAGCCGCATTTAATTATATGTGGAGCCATAAGAAACATATTTTCTAATTGTTAGTGATTTTATATAAAATTATATAATTCCGGTGTTAATATTTATATGTTAGTTAAGTATCCGAAATTCGTTAATTTTGGATACATATAATATGTGATAAAAAAGCTCTGCCCATAATTGGCGAATTTATGGCACAAGAAATGGTTTTGGGACCACAGTGCCTTGTCCATTTGCTTTGGTCTAGAAAATCTTCTATATATATAAAATTTAATGTGTGTTTGTTTATTTGTTTGTTTGTACCTTATAGGAGACCAAACCTCTGGACTGATCTTCCTGAAATTTGCACTGGGACTCTGGCATGATTAATAGGGTACTTTTTTTCGACCACGCCCACTTTTTCGCCCACTTTTTTAAAATTATGTAATTGCTCCCATATCGTTTTTAACAGATTTACTTCAAATTGTATACACATTATACTCCAGGCGAGGTAGAAATAAACATTTCTTACGCCACGCCCCCTTTCACGCCCCTTTTCACGCCAAATTTTGTTTGAAAGTTTTAAACTTTTTGTTCTCTGTACAAATTTGTTCTTTCCAACTATGAACCACGCCGACTTCACCGCCCCCTTTTTTTTAATTCAGATAGTTATACCACTAACAATGTTTGCTATACAAAATACTTTTTTTGTAATATGTAATTAACTAAAGTTTTACACACATTTTTTTATTACCAAATAATCCTTTTTCGCCCCATTTTACCTTAAATTATAATTAATCTGCTTTCAATCTATCTATATATATAAAATGCAATGTTTGTATGTTTGTCCTCTATAGACTCTAAAACTTTTCTACCGATTTGGCCCAAATTAGGTTTTCGGCTATATATATTTCAAGTGGCCGTGGCCCCTCCCACATAAATTGAATAACATCATATATCTTGACTATTGTGATAGCAAGAGTTTTGAAACATTGCAGTATCCCATATGTTACTGATTTGAATAATCAGGAAAAAATGGGCGGGATCGGACCAGTGGGAGTGGCAGCTCCCATACAAAGTAAATATTTAATATTATATATCTACAGTACTATAATAGCCATAGTCTTTAGAAATTTGTGCACGTTGATTATTTGTTAATGTGAATAGTCATGGGAAAAATGGGCTTGAACGGACTAGTGGGCGTGTCAGCTCCCATACAAAGTAAATAATTAATATCATATATCTACAGTTCTATAATAACCAGAGTCTTAGAAATTTGTGCACGTTGATTATATTATGAATAGTCATGGGAAAATTGGGCGGGATCATACCAGTGGGCGTGGCAGCTCCCATACAAAGTGATTATTTAACTCATATACAAAATTAATATTAATATTAAATGTCTAGGGTTCTATATTAGCTATATAGTACGAGTCCATCAATTACAAACATTAGTAATCGAACTGAAAATGAGATATCAAACTCTTAAATCGGTTATGTAGTTCCGAAGATATTTACAAAAAACCTATGTTAATATTTCCAAAAAACCTATGTTAATCTTCAAGCTATGTTACACGAACACAACAGCATCATCCGTCTATTCAAAACAGCCCTAGACCAGATGCCGACAGATGAATTTACGGTTGTGATAAGAGCTGACCAGACAGCGGCTGGTGAGTATGAGCGGCGCTTTAATGCACCGGTAATAGGTGATGTCGCAGTTGTTATGGCAGTTGTTTTCAGCTATTCATTTTATATACTTCAGCAAATAAAGGCGATAGAAGGACAAAGAGGCGTTGGGCTTCCCATGAAATTGCAAATTTTAAAATGATTTACTAATGTGAATTAATTTTTTTAATTATTTATTTACGTAAAAGAAATTTCTTGATTTAAAGAATTAATTACAATTAAAATTTGAAGGCAAAACAACGTTTGCCTGGTCAGCTAGTTTTATATAAATAGAAGTGTACGACTTTCTAACATTTGAGTTCATCAAGTGTGTTGGCTTAAATATAATATTGTTTCTTTTTTTTGCACCTTAATTTGCTATGTTTTGTGCTAATTAAACACAATATATAAAAATCATCTTGTTTTAATATTTTGTAATAATTGATTTTGTTATAATTGAACACTATAATGATGAAAAAAGTGACTGCAAGTTGGTGGAAATTATAAGAAAGGCGTTTAAAATTAATAACTAATACAGTAGTCGAAAATTAATTAGACGCAAGTATATAAAAAAAAAATTAAACAAAACGATTCAAAATCATAAATTTAAATATAAAAAAATTGGACTTAAAATGTTGTTCCATTGAATCTTTAACCAGGTAAGAGATTTGTTTTTTTTTTAGTCAGTTGTACTTCTTACGTATTAGTAATGTATTAACACAAAAGTAATCATACGCTCCCAAATACTAAAACTATATATTATTATCGTTTACTCGAACAATCCTTAAGCCGAGTTATTTAATTAGTATAATTGCACTGGTTAACAAAAAATTTAATTTTTCTGCGCTCTATCAAGGGGAGCTTCACGATGGCTTACTGAAATTTGGAAACGTATATTTGTAGTGGCCTAATCTCCTGTTTAGGGGGTTAAAAAGTGGATCATTCAAAAGTGAAAATTTCCCGGGTGCCTTATTTGTCTTACTTTATCACATATCAAAATTTTATTAAGATCGAGGAGAACTCATCAGGAGACTCCCCTTGTACATGAGAAAATCTTTTCTTATGTACTAGAAAATTATACTTCGATTATGGACAAGTTATTATTTTTTTTTATTTTTTTTTTATTTTTGTTTAACAATTTTAACTTGGTGTGGCAATAAATTTTTCAATAAATATAAAAAACTATTAAATTTTTATTACAAATAGAAAAAAATAATGTCTTCTAACATTTTTTTATATTGGTTTTACAAAAATTTCAAACGTTTTAATTTTAATATATTTCAATATTTTAATTAAAATTTAATTGATATATTTCAATATTTTAATTTAATTAAACTACAAATATGAAAACAAATTGAAGTTAAAATGTTTTTACAAAATTTTGTAATATATTTTATATTTTTGTATTGAAGAAACTACTTTTGGGAGAGGAAATTTCCAATTTTCCCTCCCCCTTTAGAACGTAAAGCCCATATTTCGTTGAAAAATCGAAACATAATTTAAGAAAATCTATGGATAAATTCCGAAATTGGTAAATACCAAATCCATGAATCTTTTGCAAAATATTCTCTTGTGTATACTGATGCCAGCTTTGACGATTTTTGATACTAAAAGTAGGAAAAATAGTATATTTTGCTTAAAAATGCAAACTTTTTTCATAGGTAACTACAATTTTTTTTTCGATGTTTTCAAAATGTAACAGATGTTTTATTATCGGAGGTAAAAAAAGTTTTGCGAATGTTTTACAAGACATTCATGCAGATCTTTGAAAAATACTACTAAACTTATGAGCATTAATTGTTACTCATACGTTCAGCAGTATTTGTTATATCATAAATTTAGTGACAAATATCTTTGTTATTTATCCATGAATTATAGATTCACTTATACAAAAAAAATGAGTAAATATTTTTGCTAAACCTTCTAAATATTAGGTCAAATGTCGTTGCAGGAAAAACAGCTAAAATTACCAAAAAATTTTCTGTTAAGTATTAGTAAGATAAGTATAACCAACATAAATCTGTAAAATCAAGAAAAATTTAGATATATTTGATCGTAATTTTTGTTAATTGAATATAAGAAGTTAATCTGCTAAAGCAATTTAGTTCTTATAAACCATAATTTCCAGATCCTTCTTAAAGCAAGTGTTAGTTTAAACTTCGATTTTCTCGCAATTTTAAATTGCTTTATAATATTTTTACTATATATACGATTGGAAACTTAAGATGCATCTAAGCTAAGTTCGTTAACTGCATTTCTTTATCCTGTAGATTTGAAGAAGCTAATAAGCTGAGTATGTAGGCGTTACTAATTTTAGTGATATCTTTATAAATGCAAACGTGTGACAATATTTGTTGCTTTTCCAGCTAACTGTCCAACAAAAAAAAAAAAAGCAATTCACAGAAATGTGAGCAAACAAATGCAACTATTTTTAAAATGTCTCCAAAAAATGGGCGAAGTAATATACACTTTTCAATTCGGTTGTCACTTTATTTCTCTGTGTGTAATCCGAGTTACACTATGCACCTTTCTTGATCAATAAAAAACCATCTACCCTTTTTTATATAAATAAAATATATATATCGGATATTCCACGTTAGATCTGCCAAAATCTGAACTTGGGTCCTCCGATGTAAATTATATTATGCACGCACAAACTCTACGGAGTCCTTTAAATATTTCCGTTTTTATTTTCTTGAAATTTGAGAAAACATTTTCTTTTTTTGGAAGAATACAGAATATGCAAAAAGTGTGTAAGTTCGAACATTCGTAGTTGCTGTAATATTTATCGGATCATTATCATTTAAAATTCATTGGAATTTTACGCTCCTCTTTTTTTATACACTAAAATAAATTTCTAGTGTCAAAAATAAATGCATGTTTCACTGTACGCGAAATATAAAATAATTTTCTAAAATATTCTGTTTTATAAAAGTAAATTTTTAACCCTTTCAATGAAAGAAAGAAACATACACACAGAAAACAGATTTGTAATCACAACCGAGTTTTTTGCCAACCGAATTTTGATAGTTATGTGAACTAATTTAATTCTTTGTTGTAGTTACGATTGGAATAATTAATATTCGGTAATAAAAATCGATATATTTAATTATACTTACCAAATTAAATAAAAATTGTTTGCGCGTAAGATCAAATTTATTTAGTTCCCTAATCGAAAGTATTTAAAAGTACGACGTATCCAATAACATATTTTTTCTTTGAAATTAATTTATATTAATTGTAATACACTCAAAAAAAAGTTTGTAAAGTCAGCAAAAAATTTTTGCTGAGTCAGCAAAATTTTAGTCAGGAGGGTGCTAGCAAAAAAATTGCTAATGTCAGCAAAATCTTTTGCTGAAAATCAGCGAGCTGATTTTTAGCAACAAAATTTGTAGATTCAGCAAAAGTTTTGCTAACACTTAGTAGATTAGAAATAAAAAAGCCTTGCTAAAAATAAATAAATTTTTTGCTGAATTTTAGTAGACTGAAAAAAACGCAAAAAAAGTTGTAAACAAATTGTAATTTAGTTAATATATTTTCTGAAAATCATAAAACATATTTTTGTGATTCTTTTTAAAATAATGTACAATAATTACGATATATAAAAATTTACATTTTCCCACATTGATGTCATGAATTAATTTAATATCTGAAAATATATAGAAATAAATATATATAACATAACAAACATTTTCTTTCAACTACTTACATCAATGGTAGTCTAAATGATGCTTTCTTTTAAAGCACGCAACTGGCGAAGATAATTATAGAAACGAAACTAAAAAATAAACAAAAACAAACGAAACGAAAAAAACAACCCTTTTTTTTGCAATAAGAAAAAGGAACCATACTAAGATGTGTGTCTTTGTCTTTCGCGTTACTCTGTCTACATGTCTGTACATGTTTGTTTGCAATTTGACCACACTAGATTATTAATCTATTAACATTTATTATAGAAATACATATTAAATTTAAATATTTTCTTTTGTCTTTTATTTTATTAATAGACAATTATTTTCACAAGCCGGTGACAACGCAAAATTTAAGTTGTTTTAATCCTCAATTTTGTTTTATGTATGAAAAACAGATACAAAAATCTTCCATGGTTGATTTTTTTATATGTCTTATTAGAGTTGTACTTTTTAGTATCATTTTCCACTTCTCTTCTACATCTTGACATGCCGCGATATCTGCTTCATTCTGCGTATATCTTTCAATCTGGTTGTCACTATTAATGTGCTTATCAGCACAATTTTTTTTTGCAAAATTAATTAGTAAAACATTAGTATATTAGTAAAGCATTAGTATAAAACAGTTAAGTGCTGAATAAGTATAATAAAAATTTTAGCTGAAAAAAATTGCTAAAAAATAGTATACCTGATTTACAAGACGTTTTACTAACTTTTGTACTAACTTGTTTTTTTGAGTGTACTAAATATAACAATACAATTTTTTTTTTTATAAAAATGAAATATTTACAAACTAATAGTACAATTATATTAAAACTACAAATTATAACTCTTTTTAAATTTAAAAAGCATTTTCAGATTTTACAAAATATTTGACATTCTACAGAAAAATACTTACAAGGAAAGTATTTCAAGCTCATCTCTTCGATATGGATAAAATTTGTATATGAAATAGAAAGAAGAAATCTAAAAATAATCTGTCTCATTTCTTCATTAATGAATTGAAATAGGGGGTGAAAAATTATCTATTTTTTAACTATTTTTGTTGGGAAGCATGTCAAAAAGAATGTCGAATCAAAAACTGTATAACAATAATGCGTAGAATGCCTATAATGCTAACGTTTTAGCACATGGTTATCTCAAAAAGTATAAAAAATGGGTTCGGAAAAAATTCGTAAATGTTCAAACAGGGTATAGTATACATGAGTTCAGAAGTGAATTCTGTGTATAGTACCTAAAAACTTATGTATATAATTTTTTCAACATCTTCAAAAGGCCACAAATTACTATGAAATGCATTTAAAAATCCGATCCAACTGTACAACATTTGCCAGATGTTGCTTTGGCTAAAACTTGGTTTATACGCCGAAACAGGTCGATCTAAGATTTTTATTTCTGCAACGTACCCAAGTTTAAACAAATTCAGAGTGTTTATTTAGTATGCAGTACTAAACATGACTTTATATCAAAATTCTAATTGATTTATTCCTTAACACAAAACTTAAGATATCGCGTAAATGTTCCCCTGTAAAGAAATTACACTGAACTTACTTTAAGTAAAGCTTTCAAAATTTAATTAAAATTGGATATTTGTAATATTCACCGGACTTTTGAACGTATTTTGCTTAAAAAACTAACATCGGCTTCGTCATGCGAGATATAATTTGGTAAAATCCATTTCTGCAAAAGTTTTTATTTCATGAATATTTTAAGTGAAATACATCTTAAATATAGTATACAAATATAAATTTTATCAAATAAAAATCGCGTATTTTCTCTTAGTGGGCTAAACTGGCAATAAACATTTAAATTTTACAAATTTAATACGAAAATAGCATTTTTTTAAATTTTTCAATAAAAAAAAATGTATACTTTTTATTTTGACATTATGTACAAAGAAAATAAAATGATAGTTTTTCAGTAGCTACATATATCGATTAAGTAGTCTGGTTGACAAACTTTTAATAATTCGAGTGCAACCGAATTTTGATAAAAAATGTATTGTTTTTCCAACCAACAATTGTAAAAACTAACCTCTCATTTGGATATATATATATATATTGATTTAAGTTTCCGTGCGCACAACAAAGTAAATCAGTTCGTGTTTGTTAAATGTGATTTAAAATCAGTTGCAATAATATCGTCTTACTACGGTAACTTAATTTTATTCAAATTATTTGAATTAACTAATAAAAAAGTTAACAACACTATCGAATGGTATCATTTCATGTTTATTAGTGAAGAGGACATACATATAAATAATGTTTCCCTAATAAATTTGTAATGATAAGTGTTGATTTTAAGTAGGCAAGATTGAATTCCAACTAATATTTTCCCTGTGTGTAGGGTTGGAAGGTTTAAAAATTTAATGTTTAAAACATAATATTTTATTAAATTAGTATATCTTGCAAGTGCAGAAAAAATCTTAAGTTATAGTTTTTAAAAGAGAGACATTAAAACGGTGCCGTAACAATACATTTTTAAATTAAATCTTTTTTATTATGAAAAATAAAAAAAAAAATATAATAATTTGTTGTTTTTTCTATGGAAACATGATGTAAACTTTTTTTCAATAATTCATTAATAATAAATAAGCCCCGGGATCAAAAAAAAAAAAAAACCGAAGTGGTGTTTTATAGTAAAAATCTCATACTTTACAAATACGGATCTTTTTTTTCTAATCGAGGGTGGCCAAATTTGTGAAAAGTGTATTTAAAAAACAAATTGCATAAAAAAAGCATTTCTGTTTGAAGCCAAAGAAAAATTTCATTCCGCAATAAAAAAAGGAGGCGAATGTACGATTTCAATGCAATTTAAATGGTGATGATCCGATCAATATTAAAGCAATTACAAATATTCAAACTTACACACTTTCTGCATATTTCTCATTTTTCAATAAAACTAAATCGACAATAAAATCATGGATTTTTCGAAATTTTAAAAACTTGAAACAACAAATTTTTGAATGGTTCGATAGTATCCATGTATCTGAATACAAAATGTTAGAGTCCGACCGAACAGTTCGGCCAAAAATGCATTTGGTCAGTACTCGGTATTTTTAAGGATTATGGGCAAATTTGAAAAATGGAAAAATGTTTATTGGGCTGATTAGATGCGATTTTGAGTGTCAAATTTAAATAAAAGTCCGTATTTAAGCAATGAATTCACTGTTCGGCCTCCAAAAGTTCGGCCAAATCGAAAATAGTTCGGCGGCCGAACTTTTAACTTTACAGCTAAACTTCGGCTTTTTCCTTAAATTTTATACACAAAATCGAATTAAATCGGCTCAACAAACATGTTCCCAATACCAAAATTTGTCCTCATTACCTCTAAATACCAAACAACCGATCAAATATAGTCTTTTGGCCGAACTGTACGGTCGAACACTAGAAAATGTATTTGAAATCGAAATACCCAAGTGAAAAAATTCCCTTTTTTGACCAGTCTCCGGAGGAATGGCCGATTTCTTATATTTTTTCCATTTTTAGAAAAATTGTGGTTTGTATACATTTTTCCGGTTTTTAAATTTTATATTTTTTTATTTCTCAATAAAAAGTATTGATATATTCAAATTTTAAGCATTTTCAAAATTCCGTTGAATAAAATTAAATAATATATTAGAAAAAAAAGCAAAATCTGTTAGTGTTTAACCACGCCTAAGTCGAGAATTTTTATTTTCAAAAATTCATGTAGTTGTTCCATTTTCTTTTTGACTTCTACGGAAAAGCAAATACTGTTAGTTTGGCATTGTTTCGATATAATTTTTCTGAACACTTGACTTGGAAAGCAATATATATGAACGAACTACGTCATGTATGTTGTTGTGTAATAATTTTTAATAATCATCCTCCATTTAGTCCTCGTTAAACGACCTCACAAAATTGTTTCAAATTTGATTAGAAATTTAATGAAACTCATGTTATTAGGCTCTTGGAAATTTTTAAATGCTGTTCTCAATGTCCGTTAAGAAAGCGTTAAAACCCAATTGACGTTTTTCGGTCATTACACCCCTCAGTTTTATGGCGAATGATTACAAATTGAAGAAGAGTAAATGGCAATCGACATCTTGCAAGTAAGGATTTAAATAAATCTTTGAAATTAATAAAAAAAATATTGCGTGTGTCACTCTTATTATGAGACGAGTATAAAAATACGAATATATGTCAAAATGGCGAAAAAAATTATTTTGTATTTTTATACATGTGTTGTTATAAGGATACATTTCTATCGAATTCTTGAGTCATTTGTGATTTTAGCCTAAAGTGGGTTCATGATTCTCCATAAAGTCAGATTTCCTTATCAGAATAACATAAAGTTTAATAGAGGTATAAATGAAATAAAAATTTAAATGTTTTTAAATTTTGGAAATTTTCAATAAAAATAGACGGGTTAAAGCTTTCAAAAGCAAAAAAAAAAAAAATCAAACGATTCTTCCATTTAAAATCATTTGCAATATAACTGATGTATGGAATAAACGAAAATCGACAAATCGTTTTTTAGAGGGACATTCTAGTACACCCTCACAATAGAAAGAACTAGAAAAGTTTTCGATCTTAATATCTTGTAGTTATATTTTATATAAATTTTATTTTATTTAATTAATTTGATGTTTTCAGATTTATAACAGTACATAATTGAAATTGTTAAAATGTTATAAAACCTTTCTCTTCTTCATTTTATATTTCACGCACATTTGTTCATTATTTGCCCACACGCATTTTATACAGATTTACTTGTTAATTAATATTTCATTTTTATGTGTGTGTATATAAAGTGTGTGAGTTGGTCATTAGCAACTATCTGAGCTAAATGGCAACTTTATCATTTAGTCGATTCAATTCAATAGGTAATTAATGAAATTTCTAATGTTCATGTTGTAAAAAATGTCAGTTATGTAGACTCAAAGTCATTTCATAGTTTAATAGTAGATCAGTTTTAGCTTTTATATATTAAAACGTTGCGGTAGGTTTGGTATTTAGCGATCATGTAGTTGGTTAGTTATTGTTAGTGGTAACATCTCTTGTTTTATTGTTATTTATTGATCATATATGGCAGTTTACATTGTATTATTATCAAATTGAAATTAACCTGTTTTAATTTAAATCACGACTATAGAAAATGGCAACTTAACTTGAAATTGTGATATTTTTTTATGAAATGCAATGATTTTTGTAATCAGATTAATTATATTGTATAAATTAAGTGGAAAATATGTAATTTTTACAGTTTGGCTTTTATATAAAATTTGATGGAAATCGATGAATTAACATCGAAATTATGTTAAATTATATATAAAGGGTCCGTCATCCGTTTAATGCCCAAGATCACCTTTAAGCGATCTTCGATCTTCTTTTTTTTCTAATTTAAATTTTTAAATTTTACAAAAGCCAATTAATTTGATAAAAAACATAACAAACCAAAAATAGTCAAATTTGGAATTTTGTTAACGCTAAAAATAATTACCAAAAATACAAATCCTTACTGTAAAGCTTGATAATAAACCAAAAGTTTTTTTTTTTTTGCAAACAAAATACACTTTCGTTTAATTTCGACATTTATCAAAAAGCGGAAATTGTAACAACATCTCAAACAATATCGATAGAAATTGACAAATCTGAATTTCTTTGATCATCGGTTTTCTAAATAAATATTTTTTTTTTACCATTTTTTATTTAATTTATTTTTTTACCCTAAATAAATTAAATAATTCATAGTTACACAATAATCCAATCGTAATATTGCACATATGTATAACGAAAAGTTAAGGACAGCCTTGCTCGAAAACCAACATCAGAACACATGGGCAGACGTTTCGTCTGTTTGCAAGAAAACTGCCAGATCGGTGCTCGGAACACAAAACTGCAAGGTTAAGCCGTGGATCAGTGATGAATCTTGGAATGAGATCCAAAACCGTAAACGACTGCACAGCGAACGTATAAACGCTAAAACTCAAGCACAAAAAGAACAAGCAAGATCGCAATATCGACAGTCTTCTCGTCGCGTTCGAAACTTGGTACGCGCTGATCGTGAAAAATATTATAATAGCATTGCTGAACAGGCGGAACAAGCCGCAAATACAGGCAACTTGCGTGGTGTGTATTCGGCCATAAAACACCTGAGTGGAAATAATATTAGAGGTACCACGATTCTAAAAGCAGCCGATGGAACTGAATTAACATCACCCGAACAACAACTTGAGCGATGGCGCGATTTCTTTTCCTTGCAAGCTTCAACAAACCACAATGATCATCAGGAAGATGATACTCTTTTTCTTACGACTCGTCGTTACCGAAGAAGGGACATATCTACAGAGCCACCGTCATGCTCAGAAGTTGAAGATGCTTTAAATAGGATGAAAAACAACAAAGCATCTGGCACGGACAACATTCCTGCTGAACTTTTAAAATATGGAGCTAGGTCTTTAGCGCAGTTTCTCACTCCTATCATTCAAGAAGCATGGGCATCGGACTATATACCAGATGAATGGAAGGAAGGAAGGTATAGTTATCACACTACCCAAGAAAGGGGATTTAACGCAATGCAAAAATTGGCGCGGTATAACCATTCTAAACGCCATTGGTAAAGTAATGGCAACCCGCATTCTTCATAGAATCTCCCCTATTGTGGATCAGATATTGCGTGGTGAGCAGGCTGGTTTTAGACAAGGTCGTTCGTGTGCTGACCACATTAATACCTTGCGCATTATAATTGAACAGTCCGCTGAGTATAACACCCCTCTTTATTTACTTTTCGTCGATTTTGAACGTGCATTCGACACTATATCCCGCAACTCTATGTGGTCTGCATTAACCTACAAGGGAATTGCTGATAAAATAGTAAACATGATACGTGATTTTTAACTGCAGTGTGAAGTCAGTATTACTTTACGGCTGCACCACATGGAGCTTAACGCAAGCTACCACTAGAAAAATTCAAACTTTCATCAACAAATGTCTAAGACAGATCTTTAACATCCACTGGCCAGATCGTATTTCAAATGGAGCTCTGCTACAAAGAGCAAACTCCTTGCCAGCACACATTGATATTCGTAAACGGAAGTGGACGTGGATAGGCCACATATTGCGAAGACCACAAACAGAAATTGCAAGAACAGCCCTCGACTGGAACCCCCAAGGACAACGCCGCCAAGGTAGACCCCGTAACACCTGGGTTCGTTGCCTTAAACTAGAAAGTTTACGTGCTCGAGTATCCTGGAATCAAACAAAAACAATTGCCAGAGATAGAATCAGATGGAGAGAATTTTTTGACGCCCTATGTTCACACTGAACTTTATTTAAGTATTTATGGTGTTCAGAAATGTAATTCTATTTATATTTAGATAAATAAAGGACATATATATATACACTATAATCCATAAACACAACATAAAAATACTGCAGAATTACGAATCTTACATTACCCACTTCACCCCACTCTTACGAAATTCACTTAAATTGTGAGAACTTAAGAAATTTTTTATTTGCAAAAATCAGTTCGTTATTCGATAGATATATACAAATATAGGGTAATAGGGGTGTAAGAGCAATTCTATATTTTCTAACACGAATACATTTTTAGACATTCTTCTTACTGGGTATTTTAGTTTTAAAATAAATAACTGCTTTTGCATATTTATAACTTTAAACGCGTATGTTTTTAGTATTCGTGTTTAAAAAAAAATATTCTTCAAAAATGTATACATAAAAAAAGAAAAGTAAATGTATATTTATCTTTTGTATGTATATCTTTTGAATGACGTTTGAATTATGCGAATTTTTGCTGATACCTCCAGCTTGGGGTGGTAGTGATAATATTATAATGGATGGAAATATTAATACTAATTTTGGATCATATTTACGTTGTGTTAGTACAATATTTTGTAAATATGAATTTTTTAATTAACTAAAGAGACATTCCGCGAAAATACATTAAAACCATTAATACATTAAAAAACTTTTATAGCCTTCTTTAGTTCTGGCTGATAGTTGGTTTTCATATTACCTCTTCCAATCCAAAATTATTACTTCACCCCAAAATGTCTTTTTGGGAAAATTCATAAAAATGTACCTAACAAAGTGTTGATAAGTTAGTCCTCTAATACCACTGCAAGATGTATCTATTAAACGACTTAAATTTTTTTTTAGTGTGTTAATATAATATAAAATATTGTTTTTGAGAGAATATTCTTAAGTCAAAAAAAAACTTTTTTAATTTATTTTTTACTTGCTACAAAAAAAAAAAATCTAAGGCTCCTAGATATAAATGGATAAATGTGGGAACATTATAGTTAATAAAAAACAAAACAGAGTAGTTCGAATTTTTTATAACTAATAAATGTAGGAAAGGGTGCAATATTTCTTTTTACCCAAGTTCCATCTCACTCCACTATCCAATGTGTGAGGAAATTGGTTTCATGTGTACAAGGTCCAAATACTGTCCAATTTTACAATCATAGAAATAAACATGTAAATATAGCAGAAAAAGCTACTAAAAACTAGTTAAAAATTAAATTGCAGAAAAAACTCGTAAAATAAGCAGATTTTTTTTGCGTAATAAGAAGATCAAAAATAGAACTGTTAAACTTACAAAATTTTAGTTTTTTTTTTTTTATTAATTAATAATCATATAATTTCAAATTATATACTATTACCCTAACCGAGCACTAGCTACTATGGCTTTCGACGCGTTGTACCGAAAACAGACCTTTGCCTCTGGTGAGAATCGAACCCACGACCCCCGCACTGATAAGCCAGCACGCTACCAACTAGCCTATCGCGGCGCACGAAATTTTTTTTTTTTTTTTGTTATAATTGAGTTAAATTTTTGTAAATGAAATTAGCAATTGACTCTGCTAAAATCAGCATACACTTTTGCTAAATATTTGTAGACAAATAGTTGTAATATTAACAAAATGTTTGCTATAAATATAGTTTTGAGCCAATATCAATATATTTTGCTAAAATCAACAGAAAAACAGAAACAGCTAATTTTAGCAGTTTTTCTTGCAATATGATATTAAACTACATTTCAGTAGTTTTAGGAAATATTTTATTGAATTATTTTCTGTTATAAAAAATAATATGGCCACCTTTTTATTAAGTATTTTCTATTATAAAAAATAATATGGGCATCTTTTAACAAAGCTTTAGAGAAATCAGCTGACACAATACTCTCTCATAATTTTGATTAATTCCGCTATAAAACTAGTTTATTATAAACTGGGTTAATAACATAGTAGTAGGCCATTTGGCTTTGGATAACAACTACTTTTAACAATTATCTATATAAGTTTGCAAATTACAAAATGTAAAATTTTTTTTAAATCTTAATTGAAAATACTTCATGGAATTGCCCATATTTATATAAAAACTTTATAAAAAAATATAATACACCTTGAACTTGTTGCTTTAAATGATTTTTTTCTCTCTTCACTACCAATACAATTAAGGAAGCAGATATAAACAATTATAAAGCCGGCCGGTTAAAAAAAAAAAACAATTTTTTTTTGCACAAAATCTAAACGCAAACGTGTGGCCCAAATGTGCAACATCATCATTATGGCCAGGCAAGAGCCGACAACAGGCGCAAACGATCACAATTGAATGAAATTAAAAAATTCTCAAAATAAAACATGTGTATTGAACGTTTTCATACTAATTACCGCATTACTTGATTAAACAGCAACTGAACTGAAATAAGTGACGTGAATAAATGATTTTAGTCAACGGCTGCTGATCATCAGGGAAGACAAAAACGAAAATCTAAATTCAATATATTTAAAGCAAAACTAAATATTGTTAAAAAAAAAACACAAAAATAGTTAAAATCTTTGGAAAATAACACTTTTTCAAGAAGTTAAGAGAAAATAACGTAATTTTTTGCGTTAAAAAAGCATTTTATGGCAAAAAGCTTAGAAATCTTAAAAATAAACACTCTTTTTAACAGAGAATTACAAGTTAATAGAAATATTTGTATTGTATGTAAATGATATTTTATACCAGATACTCCTAAAAATGCAATTTAAAACTGAAGAAAATTATGTTTTAATGCTTAAAATGGGAAAGCTTAAAAATTGGAAAGCACAAATGGGCACAAAATTTGTCTTCTCTGATGGCCACCACAATATATCTTACAGTGTGGTAGGGCATAAAAATTGAAGATCATATATAAATATTTTTAATTGTTTAACACAGATTACCGCATTAATTGTTTAAATTAAAATCAGCTGAACTGAGTGACGTGACAAACTGATTTTGGTCAATGGCTACTGACCCAGTGTTGCCACCAGCAAAATAATAAGTTACGGAGCCGTTTTTATAAAAAATATTTAAAATTACACAAAATCCAAATTTTTAATATTTAAAAATTCAAAATAAACAGTCATTTGTCGTACGTACATATTTAAGGCCCCCTAGACCCGAACAACGGGTTTGTCTGATCAATGGCAAATTTGGAAAAAAGTTTATTTTTGTTTTGTACAAACTACGAAAATTTCTGTAAAAAGTAAATTTACACAGATATTACACAAGAATATTATTATTATCCATTGAATGTTTAAACAGTCCCATTTTTGAATAATTATTCAAAATGTAGCAACACTGTGCGGACCACACACAATATATTTGACAGTCGGGATAGTACAAATGAATTAAAGAGAGCACGATATATAAATATTTGTAAATGTTTGATACAGATATTCAAAAAATTATTTGTTCAAAAGTTTAGTATTTTTTTTTTTTTGAATTTACAAAATATCTTCGATAATATAATTTAAATCAAACTTATGTTAAAACATTTTACTTTTAAATTTTATAAAATTAAAACATAACGTGTATTTTTCAATCTTTTATCATAAATTATAAAGTGAGCAAGATTAATATTAATATTATTATAAAAAAAAATGTCTTCATCCGGTAATGCAATGCAGATTTTACTTTAACACATTTCTCGTCGACTCATCAACATTGCTCAGGAAGTCAATGTTAAAAGAGTCTAATTTTTGAAAGAAAGAAAGAAAGACATTAACATTTATCTATGTTTTTGTATTTAATTAATTATACGTAACAAACCAAAACCGAAAGTTTGGTGGCGCGAACAGAAAAATGTAAGAACCAGTCGGTAACAGATGAACACAAAAAAGTGCAATGTTGTTATAAAAAAAAATTGTCTTCATCTGCTGATGCCATGCAGATTTTTTCTAATGACGAGTCTCTACGTGATTCTGTTCGCTTCACCAAAATTGCTCAGAGAGCCAATGTTAAAAGAGCACAATTTTTGAACGAAAGACACCATCCCTTAGCTATAATATTTTATTCACTAACTGATAAGTCACAAACCAATACCGAAAGTTCGGTGACTCGATCAGAAAAATGTAACAACCACTCATTAACAGCTCTATTCACCTCAGTATCTCTCAATCTGCTCTCTTTTTATTTGTTCGTAAACCGAGCAAATGAAAACATATGATGCAGAAGTTAAAAAGTTTAAATTAGTTTTTATCATGTTTTTGAATAATAATTTAATACAATTAAAATATATTAAATTTGAATACAAAATGATAAAATATAAGTAAAATAAAAGTTAGTGTTTTAAGCAACAATGTTGCAATTATTTCTTAGTGTAAAAATATGTTTTCATTACCTAACCCGACTGTAGTTGGTAAGCCTAAAAAACGCTGTGTTCGGTAGCTTCTCTATTTCTATTTATCGCTCATTTACTTTAAGACTGATATAACTTAAAAAACACGCTTTAAAGATTTCAATCCATATCTGCTCGCTCGACCCTTTGACTCTATTTATTTGGTCACGTTTTTTATAAATGGGGGGTTTTAATGTATTTTTCTCTTAGTGAGAATTGTGTGCGAGTTCGCTAATTATCGAGAGACCAGTGAGTAGCACAGTTTCTCTATGAAGTATATACTCTTTGCACCCAATTTAAAGAAAAAATAAAATATCTCGAAAAGTATACATGATATTAATATGAAATTTTTACCAATATAAAGCATGATAATACTAATAAATCTGCGTCATTCAATGTTATAATAAAAAAAACTATACAAAAATGTTTTAATTTTTGTATTAAAAAGACAAAAATTGTTTTTTTCGGAATTTCTATATTTTCATATACTTAGTTAAAATATTGTTCTACCTCAATTTCAAAAATCTAATATGATATTGTCATAGAAGATTTTATTTGTGGCTTTTCAAAAAGTTTGATCATTTTCATGATATTCAATACAATTGTTTCATTGGCATCACCCAAGTCTTCAGTTGTATGCAATAGAAAAGATAATTGGCTTAACTCAAACCGAAACATTACATACAACATACAAAATAAGATCTAAGATAATCTTTTTGTCTTCCTTAATATATCTGTGAAAACAACAAATGCTTTATTTATATAAAAACAATTTAGTTTTTACTTTGGCTCATGTAATATTTCTAACAATTTTATTGGTTTTTATAAAAGTCGAAATTATTTTTATCGATAAACAACAAGCCAAAACCGTTAAAAAAAAAACACTAATCATCTTTAACTCGAATAATCTAGATCACGCCAAACATTTATTTTGATAGAAATTTGTAAATTTTTAAAAATTTATAATGCTTTAGAAAGTTCTTTAACATTTTAAGAAAATTTATGCATAAATTGTGGTATTTAAAAAGTATTATGTTTTTTTTTAAATTTATTTTAATTAATTTACTAATTTCTATTTCTTTTTTTTTCATTTTTAGAATTTATTTTTTTTCCTATTATTTATTTGGTGTGCCATAATTTTACAAACAACACAAGCCATTCCAGTGAGGCGAACTACGACGTCAGGTCGCAAATTAATATTACATACAAACGTCTACAGAGAAAAATATCATCAAAAGTTGTTAGAAGAACAACGAAAACATAATCAACAACAGTTACAACTACAACAATTGCAGCAGCAACAGCAACGATTAAAACAACAACAGCTGCAATTATCACAAACTCCACCACATCATCCACAACAACAAGTACAAATAAATCATATATATTCACCAACAAAAATCCTTAGAAGTGTCCAACCACAAAATCATCATCATCATTTACATCAACGTGCTGTTCCTTCTTCGACATTAACACAAAATCAACGCACAATGAGCTATTGCAATGGCAATATAGCCTATCAAAATCTTCGCAAACAAATGAATGTATCACTGTCATATATTAAAGAATTGTGCACCAGTTATGTAAGTATTATTTGATGTTACAATTTAAAGTTAATCGCTTAAGGGGGGTTTATTTGGAAATGGTGTTTGCTGAATCTTACAAAAATTCTTAAGAACTAAATTTTTTATTAAACTAATGAAGTTTTCTTCACAATGTTAATGTAAAATTTCATAGACTTTTAAAAAAAGGTACATAATTTTAATAAAACTATTTTTAATGAAACTTTTTCATTAGGCTTATGAAATGTTTAATCAATAAATGATATTTTTCATAAAGTTTTATGAAAAACTGTATTAATTTAACTAAAGGTTACAATGTACGAATTCTAGTGGCACTTTATAGATCTAATGTAAACATGCATTCATATCATGCAGATAATTCGCTCAGTGTAAACTTAGAGAATCATCTTCACTTTAGTAATGAATTTCTTCATAGGTTTAATGAAAATTGTCACTGGAACTCATCCATTAAAACTTTTCATAGAATCTATGACACAGTTTTCATTAAGGTCAATGTTTATGAAATGTTGGCAAAATTACTGAAAATCTTCATAAAACTAATGCATCATTGCGACAATGGAAAGTTTATGGAATTTATGAAATAGTTTCATAAAGTGTTTTAATATTAAAAAGTTCTTTGAATTAATAAAACTCTTCAAACCGCTTAATATGATATTTTGAACAATTTCATAGAAGTACAAAATTAATAAAACACTTGAGAATTAAATCTTAAAATTAAAGTTTGAAATGTACGATAATTAATGAAACTATGAAATTTTATACAAAAAATTAAAAATTAAGTCTTTACACAGAAAAAACAGTTGACTCGATAGAATTTGTATGTTTAAACACCCTCATTCTTAAATTCAAATTTTTTTCCAACAATTTCTTTGTTTGAAATGCTTGTACATTGTAGTTTTTTTAAATAAAAATTCTTTAAAAACAAAAATCTTAAATTACAAAAAAATCAACAAAAGGCTGTTTATCTTTACAAGTAATCATTGTTGGTGCAAATTTAAAAACTTTTTTATGTATTTACAATAATGTTCTATGACACTTGTTTAATATTACAATGAGAATTTTGTAATTTATTTCTATGTATAATAATTTCATAGCTCTATAGAAAATTTTCATTAAATTTATAAAAAGATGAATTTTTTTTTATGGAACTATAAATTTTATGGAAAAAAGTTAATGAAAAATTTCTTAATAGTAATAAAATTTCTTGGATATAATGAAATTTTTCATATTTTGCATAATGATCATGATGTATATTCTCTAAATGTACACACAGAGAAATAAAGTGCCAACCGAATTGAAAAGTGAATATTAATGGTAACAGCTTATAAGTTCAGTTAATACAACTATATTTGTAGTACATTTCTGAATACTTTGTGTGTTGGTACTAAAATTCAGCTGAATTTGAGTCATAGTAACAGAATTTTAGTTGGCAAATAGCCACATTTTTCTCTGTGTGTAGTTGAAAAATACTATAGATGTGTTTTTGATACGATTTTTTATGTTTCCTTTATTTTTTTTGCAGTTAAGGGATCGTGGTAATGATACTTTTGAGGAAATGTCTGAAACATGGAAACTAATTAGCTTGGAAACCAGAAATCCTTATCGGAAAGCAGTAAACATTGACAATGAGGTAAGTTTAAGTCAAATATACAAAGCTATCGGAAAGCCCACTCAAAAAATATTAAAGGTAGAAACATTTATAGCACTACTACTAGGGTAATCGACTATACGACATTTAAGGGATTTCCGAATAGTTGAAACTAGAAAAGAAAACGGTTTCGGTTTTCGGGAAAAAAAAAGATTTCTAAATTTAACTCAAAATAAGCTTTCTTTATAAATTTAAAGAATTTTGGTGTTTTATTTAAAAAAAAAACTTATTAATTTTTAATTAGCTTTTAGTATGGTTGATATAGAGCAATTCCATATGAAAGCGATCACCTTTTGGACGACCCCTCTCCGATTTTAAAATAAATAGTCTCAATCGATTGCCCAGCAATAAATAATGTACCTACATATTTTTTTTTTTTTTATAGTGACTGGTTTAGTGGTGGTGTGCACCACTGTCATGTGACAAAATTGAAGAATTCTTCATAAGGGACCTCATTGAAAGTTGTTTTAAAAAAAACTACTAAAGCGATCGCAACGAGTGATAGCTCGTTGGAAAGGTATTGAATCAGGCTTTAATTGAAAAATAAAATTTTCCTAATTTTCTTGTTAAATAATTAAAAATAATTCAATTATAAAAAATATAAAAACAATGAGAACAAGGTGGTCTCTTAAATGCTCTTCTCCTGTCCAAACAAGGAGTCGGGGGCCCATTTTTTTATTGCTGATTCTTAAAGCAAAAATTATGAGGAATCCAAAAAAAAATAAAATTAGCCGGAAAATTTAGGAGCTTCTGTGGAAAATCGGAAAATTTAATTTTCATGGGAAAATTTAATTTTCATGGGAAAAAAGGTAAATTTCTGAGAAAAATTAGGAAAATTTTATCTTTCAATTAAAGCCCTTTTTAAAACAACTTTCAATGAGGTCCTTATGAAGAATTCTTCAATTTTGTCACATGACAGTGGTGCACACCACCACTAAACCAGTCACTATAAAAAAAAAAAATAAATATGTAGGTACATTATTTTTTGCTGGGCAATCGATTGAGACTATTTATTTTAAAATCGGAGAGGGGTCGTCCAAAAATTTGCCAATTTTGATCGTTTTCATATGGAATTGCTCTATAACTATTGCGGTTGTTTTCACAAGACAATAATAATTTTTATAGATCATTTAAAAATATCATTTATAAGCGCTCCTAAGTTGCTTCCGATAAACACTTTTTAAACCTATTTATAAAAACATTCATTATTGAAAATGATTCAAATGACACATATTTTTGAGAAAGATATTTTTACTGGAAAAAAAATTAAAATCTTGCCATTTTCATGTCTTTGATATTAGAAATTTTTAAGTCAAAAAGAACCCTCTTGCATGAACAAAAAATCATACGAAAAAACAGATTTTTAAAGAAAAAAAAGTTCAGAACAGTTCTTTTTTTCAATTTTAATTTAGTAAATATATACACTCGTATATTACCTGTCGTTGAAATTGGCAAAAAAAATTTTAATTAAAGCCACGTTTTCAATAACTATAACACCCTTTTTTTCTTAGTATACAGTGTATTTAAATATGAAATTTATATTTGAATGAATATAGTAAATATTCGGCAAAGATTTGTTATTAAAAAAATATCGAGAATTCGGTAAAGTGCCCGTATTGGCCCGTATTCCTGACATCTCTAGTGAAAAATAATTCTTGTCTATTAGAATTTGTTTTTAAATCATAACCTTGAAAAATTTTGTTGACACTACGTCCGAAATCCAGCTAAAAATAGATTTCTAAATATATTTAGTGTATATACAACCGTATGATCGAATTCTAGTTAAAAGATAAATGTAAATGCACCTTAATAGTTTATTTACACCAAGTAGAAAACATTTTTACTGAAAAATTTATCGGGCACAAGGGTTTTAGCCAGACTGTAGTAGTTTTGTTCCATCCAAGTACTCGTCACTAGATAGTTTATGTGTCAATTGATCAATGTATTTTAAATTGTTAAATTGCTCATTATGAAAAACTTTTTACTTTGTGTCGTGACTGGGAATCAAACCCAGCTACCCTCATCAGGCTATGACTCAAAGAATTCTGTATAACAATATTTTAAAGTTATGAGACTTTCTTTTTTAATCGTTAGCCCGTGTGAAAAGAATTTAGCTCTCCAGAATACCAATCTGCTAAAAATCGTTTTCTGAGTATATTTGACTATGCCCTTGTGTTTCATGTTTAGACCTATCTCCCCCTTCTTATCTTATCTTAATTAGATTTATGGTGTTTTCTTTTCTGGAAAAAGTGTTGCCTTCTTAATGTGCAACATTTTTCAAATTTTGCCCTCGCCCTATTAAAATGAAGCATGTTTACAATCAGAATAGAACACAATTTCATCACCTATTACATTTATTTAAACAAATCTGTTTTTTAGTGTTGTTAAGGTTCGGGTTCGAATCACAGCCAACTTAAAAAAAAAATTTAATGTTTTTTTTAATAATTAATTTTTGTTTTTTGAATTATTTAAAAAAATTGGATTTAGCTTCATACATTTTTTTCAATTAAATTTTTTTTATAATTTTGTTTGTAAGCGAATTTCAGATTAAAAAAATTATTAAATACTTACAAAAAGAAAAAATTAAAAAAAAATAGCAAAAACAAATTAAAAAAAATCGTAAATTAAATTTAACAAAAAAAAAATAAAATATAAAAAAATGTGATACCAATATGGGTTCGAACTCGGGATCTTCTGTGTCAGAAGCCAGCACGCTACCACTCTGCTACCGAGGTGAGAGTTTTCTCGCCAAAAACTTTGCAATATATACACATGAGATTGATAAACCAAATAATCAAGGCAACATCCAACCCAGGGCAGAAAATGTTGCATTTTTTGCCTTTTATAAGGCAATATTTTCAGAAAGAAACACGGCACCCTCTCAGAGTGTTTGCCTTATTTTAGAAAAGAACACAAAAAGGTAATTTGAGGGCAAAGTGCAAAAAAAATGTGACATTTTTGCCAGAAAAGAAAACGCCATTAAATTTCTTATACACAAAATTTTTGCACTTTAACGTATGATTGATAATAATTCAAACATTTTATTACTCATACGCCAACGAATAAGCGATACAATTACCATACACATATTGGTATACGAAAAACCCCAAATAAATTCTTATTAAAAAATAATAGGAAAAACAAACAACTTAAAAATAAAAATGAAACTGATTTAAAATTAAAATTTTATTTCTTTTCTTTTTAGTTTCATAGAGAAATCCATGATTTCTATCTTAATCTACATAATTTTGATCAATTAATCGACTATGCCTCGCAGGATACAAATGATAATAAAACAAGAATTGAACATGGTGAAGATATATCAATTGATAAAATTATAAAGTTCTTTCAATATGTTAAGGCGCAAATTAAATTCAACATGAAAGAGGCTGATATAGTTTTGGATAATTTGAATATTGAGAAACCGGATTTAAATGATAATGTTATTGAATTTAATAAAAACATTCAAAGGAGAGTACGAGATTTTCTAATAATCAAAAATTTAATTGAGGAATTTCAACGTGTGACAGAATTGGTGGAAAGTTATTGTGAAAACAATAACACCTACTAGGAGGAATAAAATTAATTGTTGGAGATATTAACGAGATAATATCGCGAAAGTTTTGTAGAAAACTAATTGACAAAACCCTGTGTTTTATGTAATAAAAATTAAAAATAATAATATGAACATAATAAAATTAAAACAAAAAAAAAATGTGCAACTTAATAGTTAAATCTCATTAATTTTTAAGCATTTTTGATGTTAAACATTACAGTAAAATTATACATATACATACATTAAATCATACACTTTCATACATACATTAATTTATTTATACACATTAAAGCCTTTCATACGATACATTTTGTCATACGATACATTCAGTTTAATTTTACTATTTAGAAATACATAACTCTCATCTAATAACACTGTGCAACAAATTTGAGTTCCTGAATGAAACCAATGGGAAATAAAATTAGACTATCAGTACACTGGAAAAAATTACAAATCAGGATAATTATGAATTATTTCGAAGAATTCTTTTCATAAATTCAATGAAGAATTTCAGTATATCCAAGACATATCGCACACCTAGTACAAAAGTAACTCAACTCAAAATTTTTAATTTTTTAGAAATCGAAAAAAAATATTTGCAACTTTATACCAATTGAAACATAAAGAAAGGCATAACTGTTTTTTACCAGCAGTTAACAACAACAAAATACACTGATATTTTTTTTTATAGATAAACAAGTATATTGTGCATAGTTTAAGCATATAAAACCAAAAAATTAAAATTTAGAGTTAAGTCACTTTTGAACTGGGTGTGCGATATTATTAATATTAACTAATTTTTCCTAAACTTTTTCCATAAAATTTTATAATTTCATAAAAAAAAATTTATTCGATTTCATAAATTATCTCTTCATAAATTCAATCAAAATTTTCTTTAAAGCTATGAAATTATTTCAAAGATATGATTTTTTTGAATTTTTCATAAAATTTCAGAATTTCATTAATTTTCAAATTTTATTTTCAATATTTCATTCTCACGTGTTCAACATATTTTATAAATTATTTCAATGTAGCCTTTTGTAATTTTGGACTTCAATGCAATTGTTTAAAAAATCATATGAAGCGGTTCATTGGCGTTTTAAGACATTCATGGAGAGTTCTATTAATTCAAGAAAATTTCTTATTATTCAAAATTTTTATAAATTTTTTTCATAAAGTCTATAAATGATTTATTGTTTAAATGATTCATTAGCTTTATGAAGATTTTTATGAGCTCTACAAACATTTCCTAAACATTGACTTTAATGAAACATGTTTCATAGATTTCATGAAAAATTCCAATGGACGAGTTCCAGTGATAATTTCCATTAAAGACATGAAGAAATTATTTACTAAAGTGAAGATAATTCTCTCAGTGTAGATCAAACCGCTTAAAGGGTTTTGTAAACTTAGCTTGGATTTCAGTTTTATGGTTTTTTAAAGTTTTCCTTTTTTTAGGGAAAACAGATGAAATGGGATCGTATATGAACCTTTATATGACCTAGTATATGATCATATATACACAGAATTTTTCGAACGAGTTCTAAATGAAATTTTTTCACTAAACTGATGAAAGAAACAATTCTTAAACGTTATGAAACAGCTTAATAATCTTAATGAAACTGTGTTTAATGAAATTTTTCGTTAGTCGTACGAAATTTTTAATAAAAAAAAAAAACTTTTCATAAACATTTTATAAAAACTGAAAAATTTCAATGGACGAGTTTCATACAACTAATGCAAAATTTCATTGATATCATGCAGAGAATTTTCACAGTGTGAACTATTGATAGTATAATTTTATTTCACATTCGTTTAATTAAGAATACAATTACTTGTTGCACATTGTAATCTATTGCCAACATAAATTAAATCAGCTCTATTATTTTTGGGTAATTCATATATTTTTATAAATATTTTTTAAAAATATCTCTTTTATTATTCCTATGTGATGTACTATTTTTTGAAAAACACTCTTTTTAAGAATATTACTTAAGTTTTCTATTATTTCCTTAAATGCGAATGCAAAAAATCCCACCCGTTTTTCTTTAATTTTAGTACATCATTTTTGTTCTAATGTTCATTTGTCTCATTTCCCTGCCACATTTTAATCATTATCGTTATTTATTTTAATTTTTAGTAATTATATTTAAATTATTTAATTTATTGGTATTATTATTTATATTGTCTGTAAATTATTTCCTTAATGTTAATTATGTTAAAGTTATTATTTTAGATTATTTTTTTTTATAAGTTATTTATTTGATTTTAGTTAATTTATTTTAAATTCTTTTGGACTTAAACAAATTATGAGGCCTGTTATTTAAATTTTATTTTTTTATACTTAACAATTTTTTTGTACTTTTTTATGTATTTTTGTAATAAAAATATATAAACAATTTAATTTTATACTGAGTTTTGTTTTTTTTTTTGATAATATGAATGATATAATGTCTATGTCTATTATTAAAAATATGTAATTAAAAGTAATATTAAAGCAAAGTATTATTAATATAAAAACCAAAAAAGTTGTTTTACTATAAAATGGAAAAAAATACGTTAACCTAATCCTAACCTTGGGTCAAATACGACCCAACCTAAAACTTATTTTGAGTTCCTTGTGGAACTATTTGAGCAAACTATTATAATTTCATGAACTTTACCCCTGGAGTCTTTATACCCCTCTTAGATTAAAATTTACGTTTATTACCGATATAAAAAGAAAAAAATTAAAAAAAAAAATAATTCGAATCGAATGAAAATTTTGGCTGCACTGTATTTTTTGACTCATAAAATTAAAAATCAACATGACATTTTCTCAAAATTAATTATTCGTTGTTTCTTTATATTGATAACATTGTTTCATTATCAGCTATGATGAAGAGTTTCATAAAATGTATGACAAATGTTTCATAACACGGTAACATCAAACAATACGAACACATCTTTCACGTCCGTTTTTAGCCCTCCTAAGCCTAAAATTAAGTGTGACCAATATTTGGAACTCATAAACAAACACAAATATAAATTTATAATGGGAGGAGATTTCAACGCCAAACATACTCATTGGGGGTCGCGGTTAAAAACAACAAAAGGTAGAGAACTTTATAAAGCGTTGCAGATATCTGGCTGTAATACAATCTCAACCGGCTCAGCAACTTACTGGCCATCCGACCGTCCAAAAAGGCCTGATTTATTAGATTTCTTTATTACAAGTAAAATTCCAAAATCATTAATGCATATTGAGGAAGGTTTTGACTTAAGCTCTGACCATTCTCCAATCTTTCTATCATACAACTATTCTGGAGTGTGTATAAAAAGTATACCTCCAAAACTTTCAAGCAAACTTACTGACTGGAATTACTACAAATGGTTACTAAGTGAAAATATAGATTCCCAAACTGAAATAACTACGATTGAGGACTTAAAAATAAAAGTTCAAGAATTTGTTACTCTATTACAGCAATCTGCCTGGAAAAGTACACCTGAAATAAAAAGAAACGAAAACCAAGTCTCTTAAACCCAAAATATCAGAAATCTTATTTTCATTAAACGTAAACTTCGTAAAAAATGGCAACAAAGCAGATGTTCACGTGAACAAAATGTTAATATCACCCAAAACCTTAGAAGAGAAATTGCAAAGTTTAAAAATAACAACATAAATCTGTATTTATCTCAGCTTACTTATGACAGTAAAACAGATTATTCTCTATGGAAGGCAACGAAACAACTTAAGAGGCAAGTTTTATCAAACTCTGGTATAAAAAATAACGAAGGAAATTGGGCAAGGACAAATTTGGCAAAAGCAAATCTGTTCGCAGAATACCTAACTTCAGTCTTCACTACCGATCTCTCAAATACACGTAACCTTGAAAACATAGAAAACAATGATAAGGAAACAATTCCAGATGTAACAATAAGTGAAGTTAAAAGAGAAATTTTGTTCTTGAATGCAAAAAAGTCACTTGGATATGACCATATAACAGGTGATCTGTTAAAACACCTACCGCATAAAGATGTAGTTAAACTAACATCATTTTTCAATACCTCTATTTTACTAAAACACATACCAAGCATATGGAAAGTAGCAGAAATCATACTGGTCCTGAAACCAGGTAAACAGCCAGATGATGAGGTTTCTTATAGACCTTTTGCCTTACTCCCAGTTATTGGAAAATTATTCGAAAGACTCTTAAGTAAAAGACTGAAATCATTTATCCAAACAAAGGGTTTAATCCCCAATATCAGTTCGGGTTTAGAGAACAGCATTCTACTATAGAACAGATACACCGAATTACTCTTTCAACTAAAATTGCAATGGAGAAAAAAAAAGTTGGCTCAGCTGTTTTCCGTGATGTTTCGAAAGCATTTGATGGTGTATGGCATGATGGACTTCTGCATAAACTTAATATATTGTTACCAGAACACTACTACCAAATTTTTAAATCTTACTTAGATGATAGAGCGTTTAGAGTGAAATATGAAAACGAGTATTCTGGTTTACATCCAATTAAATCATGCGTTCCTCAGGGTAGCATATTGGGCCCTGTGTTGTACCTTTTATATACTCATGATCTTCCAACAAATAGAAATTGTGTTGTGGGTACTTTTGCCGATGATACGGTAATATTATCAACTGGAGATACCAACGAAATTGCAACAGTAAAATTACAAACGGCATTGGAAGAAATAGAAGAATGGACAAAAAAAATGGTGCATAAAGCTGAACAACACCAAATCCATACACATCAACTTTACGAATAAAAAAATCGATTATAAACCAATATATATTGATCCCATATAGCAACTCTGCCAAATATCTTGGCATGAATTTAGGGGCAAAACTTCATTGGAAGGAAAAACAAGAGCTGGAACTAAAATACAAAAAAATGGATTGGCTTATTGGTCGTCAATCTAAGCTTTCTGTTCACAACAAAATAATGCTTTATAAGCAGGTTCTAAAACCTATCTGGATCTATGGGATCTATATCTGGGGATGCGCGAAAAATTACTCCATTAATATTATTCAAAAATTTAAAAATAAAGTTCTGCGAAACATAGTTAATGCCCCATGGTATGTCCGAAATAGTGATATTCACCGTGATCTACGAATTAGCACCGTGACCGAAGAAATAAAACGGTTTGCAGAGGCGCATAGAAACAGGTTAATGAGCCACACAAACATGAAAATTCCAACTCTTTTAAATACCTCTAGCTTGACGAGGAGACTAAACCGTTTTAAGCCCCACGACTTGCTCGTGCGCTTTACTCAGGAGGAGGTTCTTTCAATAAACTTCTAAGCCTGCTATTTATCACATTAACAATATAACTAACAACAAACAGCTAGTTAGTCTCTAAGGACTAGGTGTAGTATAGATTTAAGCTTGTATATAAATAAAGTTTAACAATAAAAAAAAAAAATGTTTCATAGACCTTCATCACTTCATAAAAAAGTTTCATACAATTTTGTGAATATAAATTTTTTTAGGGAAAAGCAGTGAAATTTAGAAACAAAAAACTTTAATTTTTTTGTCATTTGAAATACAGAAAATCAAACTTGCAATTCAATTTTTAAAAACTCGAAAATTCTGAAACAGCAATTAAATATTTTTAAAGTTGTTCTTAATTTTTAATAAAAATTTCTAATTTCACATGGAAATTTTTAACTTGACTTGATGTATAAAAATATATGTATATATATTTTTTTAATTTCATTGCAGAAAAATCCAGTACAAAATGTTAAACATCACATTATATGTTCTTTATTTGCTTGGGCAAAATTTAGTGTTACCAATATTTAGAGATTTTCCTGCTATATTTGGCGATTGTTTTTCTTCCTTAGCTGCTAAAAAAGTAAATTAGCTTTTAGCTATAAATGCTATTAAATATCATTGTTTTGAAAATTAATACATAGTTTTAAATAAATGAAATAAAACACTTCAAAGCAATAAAAACAAGTTCAATTTGTTTGCACTTGCGAAGTTTTTTTCAACCACGTAAAGTGAATGTTTTTTTGCCATTCTTTGTTTGACCGGTGTCTTCAAATTCAATAAACTATAGTATACCAAATCGATTGCAGGAAAATGCCAAAATCATGTCAATGGCACATTTTATTGCTAAAAAATGTCATATTTTTTTTTTTCAAAAATAATGAAATTTAACACTAAATTAATTTTTTCTACAAAACTATGTATTTACTAAAATTTATGTACTTTTTGATTACTAAATTAAAATGAAAACTTAAAGTGGCATTCGTTGGCAAACATCATTGCGACAGCCGATTGAAACGTTGATATTGATATAGAAATAATATTGAGATGAAGTGTCTTCACGTGAAATATATGAAACTGAAATCAATTTGACAATTGGTTGCTATCATTTTATTGCATGTGAAGACGCGTGGTTATATTACAACTTCTTTGAAACAACTGTGTGCTAAAATAATATCATAACGGCTCGCGAACAACGGTTTTAAATTTATATTAATAAAGATTTTTCTAACAAACCCTTCATCAAGGACATAAAAGTAAAGGGAAAGTTGTGCCAAATCGGTAAACTCTAGCCATCTCAGCTAAAAACTATGATTAAAAATGCAAATTTTTTTTTTTTGAATATTTCCAAAACAAGCATTTTGCCAATAGATGATCATATAAAAAATATTTGATTTTTCTTTAAAGGTCGTCTTACTGTAAATTGTTATTTACTTGCTCTTTTTGCATTTTGAGAGTAAATATCTAAAAAGTTATGCATTACTTAGCTTTATTCAGTAATATTAACTAATACTAACCCAATAAAAATTATAAATAACTCAATAATTTGCACATTTTTAAAAAATTTCGACTTTTAAGTCCGACTTACCAGCTTTTCTTGAAAAAAAGTTGGCGACACTGATGTAATAGCTATATTGTCAATAGAAGACTAAAACACAATCAAAAATAAAACAAAAGTTGTATAAACCAGTTTTCGAGCAAAGGAAGAAAAATTCAGTTTTGTTTGTGTGGTCAAGCGGAAATGTTATATGCGAGTGAAAGATCGTGAAAGAAACAAATTTATTTAAAAAAAGCTTTTGTACAAACTTTACACATTTTTTTCAATAAAGCAAAAACTTTTTTCTTCCTGCTACCTATTTTGCATATTTTAAATCAACAACGACCTCGTTATTAAAATAGTTTTTTAGAAATGTTGTAGAAGGCATGCAAAGTGTTGCAGAAATATAACAATAAAGGTAAAAAAAAGTTATAAATTTTAATCTGCTTTAATTTAAGCCATATTTTTATCTTATTTCAGAAAAAATTCAACAATTTTCAGCAAAAAACTCATCAAATCCTCTAAACAATAGCGATGCGTTTTCATTTGTACCACTTCAATTTCAATATAGTGTCTATAAAACTAAATCCACAGTAAAAGTTAAAATAAGCTCGTTAAAAACTAACCACAATCATCTAAAATAAAAATCAAAGTTATAAAAATATAATCAGCTAATATAATTATTTAAGTAATTTAATCATTTCAAACTTAGAAAGTATTTCTTTTATTTCGATTCCAATTTTCTATCACTAGAAGCTATTTTTTTCATAAAAAAATTTAATTTTAAAAATAATTTGGAGAACTTATATGTCGCGAATAAAACATGTAAAATGTGTAAAATTTTATATTTTATACACATATACCTTTGTGGTTTTTAGTTTTAATTAAACTAAAAGTTTGATCATGATAATTATAAAGTTTTTGAAAAGCAACAAATAAAATCTAATATAACAATATCATATTAGATTTTTTGACTTGAGGCAGAAAAATATTCTAACTAAATATATGAAAATCCAGGAAGTCCGAAAAAATAATTTTTGCATTTTTAATGCAAAAATTAAAATATATTTGAACAATTTACATACCACTGCTCATCTCAATAAAAAAAAAATCGTCACCTAAAATCCAAAAAAATTCAAAATTGACTTTTTAATTGCTTACGATGTAGTTAACCAAAATACACCTTCTTACAAACTTTTACACGTTTACGTCCAAAAACATCGATTTTATTAACCAAAATCAAAAGGCCGTTTCTTTAATTTCAATACATTTATTAACCAAAAATCGTGTAGAGCAGTTTTTTGCCTTTTATACAATGACTTATATTGTTTTTTGTTTAAATTTAATTATATTTTCTGGTAATAAATAAATGAATTTAATAAATTTTTCTTGAAAATTTTAAAATTGTTAAAATGTGTTTTATTTTAAAAGTATTTAAAATAAAATGATAAAAATGCATAACTTGACTAAAAACTGTATTTACTGCCGAAAAGCATTTTTATTATCTTAGGCTTTTGTTTTATTTTTTTATATATTTTTGTATTGGAGTTACGGCCTTTTGGTTTCAGAAAAATCATATACTTAAAAATTACTTTTTTTCCATGAACTGTTTTCTTAGAACCAAAGCCGCTTTCGTTTCTTAAGCATAATTTTAAAATTTGGATACTAAGCTTTATGCAGGTTTTTCTATTTATACACACAGAAAACAGATTTGTAGTCACAACCGAGTTTTTTGCCAACCGAATTCTGATAGTTATGTGAACTAATTTAATTCTTTGTTGTAGTTACGATTGGAGTAATTAATATTCGGCTATAAAAATCGATATATTCAAATAACTAACCGAATAAAAAAAAAAAAGTTTGTACGTAAGATCAAATTTATTTAGTTGCCCTAATCGAAAATATTTAAAAGTACACCGTATCCAATAACATATAGGTTAGGTTAGGTTAGGAAGGGTTATGTACCCAAGGGCACAACTCCACTCGGAGACCAATACGGTCCATTGTGAATCCCTTCAGAGAAAAAACGGTGAGAAAGAGTAGAAATAGACAGAAAAAATAGCTTGAAAGATAAAAATAAAGAAAGGTAGAAAGTATATATTTACTCCCCAGAAACCGGATCCTAACGTCCCCTTACTAGAAACAGCCGTTCTATCTCCCTGACAAATCTCAGCAAATCAACTGGATTGCATCCAGCGACACACCCGAGTTCGTCGTGAAATCTATCTCCTAGCCATTTCTGTCTGAGACCCTGTAACCTAGGACAGTGGCACATTATATGCTCAACCGTCTCCAGTTCCTCAACGTCCTCGCACAGCCTGCAAAAATCCGGTATGTTCCTGTCCCATCTGCTTGTGAAAGCCCTGACAGCACAATGACCGGTCAGGAACCCCGTAAGGGTCCTGAGACCTTCCCTGTCCAGTCCTAGAAGAACCTTGGTTGCCCCTGCGTCCAAAGCGGGCCATAACGCCCTAGACACCCTGCAGTCCATTCTGTTCCTCCATGATTGGTTAACGGTTTCGCGGAATCCCTTCCGTATAACCTCAAAGTAGTAACATAAAGGGGGCTTTACCCCCCCGTGTCTTACCGCCAAGTCCAGATTTGAACCCTCCCTCGCAAGTTCGTCCGCCAACTCATTGCCATCCACCTTGCAGTGTCCGGGTACCCAACACAGCCTCACCGTGAATGCCTCCATGAGCTCCCTCAGAGCACACCTACACCGTGCGACCAGGCGCGAGCGCACCGTGTAGTTTGTCAGTGCTTTGAGTGCCGCCTGACTGTCGACATAGATTGTCACCCTAGATCCCCCAACGATGTGTCCCAGTATCACTTCCGTCGCCCTCCAGATCGCCAGGATCTCCGCTTGGAAGACACTGCACTCATCTGGGAGTCTGTATGATCTTTTCACGTCAGTGTCAGCAATATAAACACCGGCACCCGTGCCCGTGTCCATTTTGGATCCGTCCGTGAATACTGCCCACCCCTCAAACAGCACATTGGATCCACGCCAGACCTCCCTAATCGGGAAGTCCACCGGAGGTGTTCCACCGAAGTCTAAGGTCAATATCATATGATCCGATATTCCCTCGAGACTACTACCATGATCAAGCAGTCCTACTTCGTACAATATTTTTGTGTGGTCATCTCTCCTAGGTCTTACCAGCGCAGACTCGTAGAGCCTAAATAAGTTCCTAGCAGCCACACTCCTCACATAATGTTCAATTGGGGATAGATGCAGTATGATATCCAACGCTGCCTGTGGAGTACTTCTCCTCGCACCTGTGATACCAAGAGAGGCACTCCTTTGGGCCTTGTTGAGCAACTTCCTACAGCTATCCACTCTCAATGCATCCCACCAGACAGTACATCCATAAGTGAGAATAGGTCTAACTACCGACGTGTAAATAGGTCTAACTACCGACGTGTAAATCCAATAACATATTTTTTTCTTTGAAATTAATTTCTATTAGGTAATTGTAATAAATATTACAATACCTTTTTTTAATGAAATATTAACAAATTAATAGTACATTTATATTAAAACTACAAATTATAACTCATTTTGAGATTTTATAAAATATTTAACATTCTACAGAAAAATACTTACAAGGAGAGTATTTCAAGCTCATCTCTTCGATATTGATAAAATTTGTATTTATATGAAATAGAAAAAAGAAATCTCAGGAATAACCTGTCTCATTTCAGTTATCTAGGGGATTAAGGAATTTAAATAGCGGGATGAAAATAAGCTATTTTGGTACTGTTTTTGTTTGGAAGCATGTCGAAGCAAAAACTGCATAACAATAATGCGTAGAATGCCAATGTTTTAGCACAGGATTATCTCAAGAAGAAATAAAAATGGGTTTGGAAAAATCGTAATGTCCAAACTAACATGCAAATAAAAATGAAAAATACGTGCGCGCTTAAATTACACAGGGTATAGTATACATGAATTCACAAGTCAATTATATGTAGAGTACCTAAAAACTTATATATTTTTTTTTCTGTAAAGAATTTACACGGAACGTACTTCAAAGAAATCTTTCAAAATTTAATTAAAATTGGATATTTGTCATACAAAAATCTAAGATCGAAAAATCTTTACATTAAGAATTTAATGGTTTCACAAACTTTTACTTCACTCGAAAATTAAACGAATAAAATCTTTCTTCAAAAATAAATATTTTACTCTTAATATAATCAAGATTTTTCATTAATTTTCCTCTAGAAAACTTATTTCATTTGTAAAAAGATTGTAATGATATAACTTCACTTAAAACCAATTGAAGTCTGCCACAACGCGCAATGTATTTCATTTAACGCAGATAAATCGTATTTTTCTTTTTAAATGTTCAATATTGGCATCCTAGTCGACGTAAATAGCAAACAACTACTGTTTTCCTGGAAAACAACAATCAAAGTTGATATGCCAGAGTTACACATGTTAAAAAACTAACATCGGCTTCGTCAAGCGAGATAAAATTTGGTAATATCCTTTCTGCAAAAAGTTTTTGTTTCATGAATATTTTAAGTGATATACATATTAAATGTATTATACAAGCATACCTTTTATCAAATAAAAATCGAGTATTTTCTTTTGGTGGGCTAAACTTGCGGTAAACAGTTAAGTTTTAAAAATTTAATATGAAAATATTTTTTTTTAATTTTTCAAAAAATAAAAATGTATAATTTTTATTTTGACATTTTGTATAAAGAAAATAAAATGATAGCTACATATATCGATTAAGTATTCTGGTTGACAAACTTTTAAAAATTTGAGTCTAACCGAATTTTGATAAAAAATTAATTGTTTTTCCAACCAACAATTGTTAAAACTAACCTTTTATTTGGTTATATATATTTGGATTTGAGTTTCTGTGGGCACAACAAAATAAATCAGTTCATGTTTATAAAATGTGATTTAAAATCAGTTGAATCAATAGCGTCTTACTGCGGTAACATAATTTTATTCAAATTATTTGAATTAACTAATAAAAAAGTTAACAACACTATCGAATTGTATCATTTCATGTTTATTAGTGAAGAGGACATACAGTTGACCCTTGCTCTATATATAATGTTTCCCTAATCATATTTTAATGATTATTGTTGATTTTAAGTAGGCAAGATTAAATTTCAACTAATATTTTCCCTGTGTGTAATGTTTTTTGTCTCTCCTGTAAAAAACTAAAAAGTGTAGTTACGGCCTTTTTATGTTAGGTGACGATATGTTGTTTTTACAAATTGTAATACAACAAACACACTTACATGTACTGACATACAAAGACTGTCAAATAGTTTGATTTTATAATTAGGGTGACTAGATCAGGCAATTTATACACTAACATCCATACCTAAACAAGAGCGGCAAGCGTTTTCTAGCTGTCAAAAATTCTCATGCCCATACAATTTGTATGTGGCATCCCGAAATAACGCGGCGGCAACGCGGCGGCAACTCTTTGCAATTGGAAAATCCGATTTTGACAGAGCGTTTCATAGTGAAGTTAGTTGCAAAAGACAACAAATGTAAACCAGGGATGGCAAAGTTGATACTATAGTACTTTTTTGATACTATTCGATGCTCCAAAGTACTCCCGCGACTCATTTGATACTATTGGACGATTTAAAGTTTTTAATTCATATTATTTTTTATAATTTTTATTAATATATAAATTTTATTAATATATTGCTCGCAACTTCATAAATAAAGATGTGTTAGATAATTGCACACCGTTACAATTAAATATCCACGATAACCATATTTCGCTAAACGACGTTTTTTGTGGTACGGAAGTGGATTTGTATATAAATACAAATCAGATTGAATCCGGCACTGTAAATCATATAAAAGAAAATTCCAAAAAATGTTATATTAAATTTTGTGAGGATTTGAAGACCAGAGTAAATTTTGATAATGAAATTTTAATTGGGTTCAGTAAGCTTTTACCTGAAAACGTTGTTTGCAGAAGAACCATTAGTATAGTGAAATTTTGGATAAAAAATTTTCCAAACGAAGAAAATAGTTTTGACGCCATTAATATCCAATACAGAGCGTTGGCAGATTGGCAAGAACTAAAACTTTCTAGGAAGGAAAATATATGTAGTTTCTGTTCGAAAGTATCTAAAATTAAAAATGAGTTAAACAAATATTTGTTTCCCGATATTTTAAGAATTGCTGCAGGTATTTTATCCATACCACATTCTTCTGCAAACGTTGAGAGAATTTTTCCATACCAAAATCTGATTAAAACCAAAGGCAGAAACAGACTTCATGTTCCAACAGTATCAAATCTAATGCAAACAAAAGATTTATTAAATGCAACAAATTCTTGTTGTTACAATTTTAAAATCTCTAACAAGTTATTATCAACCAATTTATAAAATTCTTTTTTAGCTGTATTGATTAATTTAATTTTGATCTCATTTGGAGTTCTTTGTTCCTGTACATTAATTTAAAAAATATACTTTTTTTAAAGTAAAACTTTATTTTTTTATAAATTCATATAAACATAAATTTATGTTCAATAACATTTAATGTTATTTTAATGCATTTTTTATGAATTTTAAGAAAAATAAAATAAAAAATAATTTTAGTACTCTGAGAGTCGAAGAAGTACTATTTGAAAATTTTATTGGTACCGAAAGGAAATTCTCATTTCTCATCCCTGATATAAACAAAAAAATAAGACAGAAAAAAATATATTTGTTATTTATGTATATATATATTATATTATTATTTATATTATTTATATATATTTGTTATTATACAAATCACAAAACATAAATCAGAAACACCAGTATTGTAATGTGCTTTGTTGTTAAAATAATCAGGGTTGTTATATTTTTTATTTTGATAACCCTGTTTTTATCGATTTGACGTAGCGTTGCCGCTCTTGTTTAGGGATGGCATTTCAGCGTTAACGCTAGGCGGTAAAAAACGTTCCGCTTGCCGCTCTTGTTTAGGCATGGCTGTAAGGCAGACAAAAACATTCTCAAAGAGTTTAGTTTGCCTTTTGTATGTAATGCCTCGGTTTGAGTTAAGCCAATTATATTTTCATATTGCAGACAACTGAAGATTTGGGTGATGCCAATGAAACAATTGTATTGTCTATCATGAAAATGATCAAACTTTTTGAAAAACAACAAATAAAATATAATATGACAATATCATATTAAATTTTTGGACTTGAGGTATAACAATATTCTAACTAAATATATGGTAATATATAATCCTTTAAATATAGGATTATATATATGGTAATAAAAAGAATTAAAAAATATAAATACATATCGCATCGTTTTTGTAATTTATATTAAGAAATTTAAGAAAAAATTTTTAAAATTTGTAAAATCTTCACTGGCCCGGTTGATAAGGCCAACCTCTTGGCTGGCATGTTTGCAAGAAATTCATTCTTGCCGGTTGGCGATCAACCACTGCCCGAACTCGAAAGAGTATCGTGTACTATGCCTATGATATTCTTCCGAACTCGAGCAGTTAAAAGGGTTCTTGCAGACCTCAACGTAAATAAGTCACCGGGGCCGGATGGCATACCAGCACTGGTGCTGAAACAGTGCTCTTCGACACTTGCTCGTCCATTGGCTAACCTTTTTAGTACTTCGTATCGTATGGGAATCTTTCCTTCGTGCTGGAAGGTTGCTAATGTACAGCCAATCCCTAAAAAGGGTGCGGCAAATAACCCTGAAAACTACCGCCCAATCGCAATTTGCTCTGCGCTCTCGAAGGTGATGGAGAGCATGATCAATTACCATCTTGTGAATTATCTAGAGTCAAACTCACTTATTAGTGACCGTCAGTATGGTTTTCATAGAAATCGCTGTACTGGTGACCTGTTGGCTCTACTTTCGGAGCGTTGGAGTCGGTCAAACCACCGTTTTGGTGAGAGTAAGGTGGTTGCTCTGGACATTTCCAAAGCGTTCGACCGTGTGTGGCATGGTGCGCTTATATCAAAGCTTATTGCTTTTGGTGTCGGTAACGACTTCGCTCGCTTTGTTTCGAGCTTTCTCAGAGATCGCACTATACGCGTTGTTATAGATGGGGTCTCATCCGACGAGTTTCAGCTAAATTCAGGGGTACCTCAGGGTTCCGTTCTTTCTCCTTCCCTATTTCTCATTTTTCTAAATGACCTTCTTGTTCAAACTTTCAACCCTATTTACTCTTTTGCAGATGACAGCAACATTTGTCATTCATTTTCCTTCGATCGTAGGCCAAGCCTTGAGGAGATTGGGGGCAAAAGGCAGAATATGAATGATACACTCAATTATGATCTTTCTACAATCTCTGAGTGGGGTCGTGCGAATTTGGTAGAATTTAATGCGCACAAGACCCAATGTTGTATGTTAACCCATAGGTCCGTGGATTTAACGCTGTCACCTGTTCAATTGGGTGGTATTAATATTGAAGAATCGGATACTCTTGATGTTCTGGGCATGAGGATTCAGTCTGATGTCCGTTGGAATAAGCACGTTTTCCAGGTGTCGAAAGAAGCATTCAAGTGTCTCGGTTTCCTGAGACGGTGTAAGAAGTACTTCACTCCTTCCGATTTACTTAATATTTATACCACCTATATCCGACCGAAAATTGAATACAACTCCCATATATGGGCAGGGGCTTCAAAGTCTATTTTGGAGCTTCTGGACCGTGTGCAAAGGAGGGCGTCGGAGCTCATCAATGACGAGAGGGTATCAAGCTCTATTGACTCATTGGAGCATCGTCGGAATGTGGGTTGTGTAACACTGTTCTATCGATATTACCATGGAAATTGTTCTGCTGAGATAAATGAACTTATCCCCAGGGCCCGTATTTTCATTCGAAACACTCGCTTATCTAGCAGAGCTCATCCGTTTGTAGTCGATTGTCCAGTGAACCGCACAACGCATTACAGGGAAAATTCATTCATCAGCCGTACTAGCCGTATGTGGAATAAACTCCCCGCGGAGGTCTTCCCTGTCACTTACAATGTAGCGAAATTCAAATCAAATATTCACAAACACTACTCCCTCTTTCCTCCTCCCCATAACCTAATTTCCTGATATCAACACAATGTATTGGATTATAGGGGGCATCCCCTGAGTGTTGGTCTAACGAAAAAAAAAAAAAATAACACTAAAAATGATTCGGAAAGGCGGTGGATTTTAATAAGAATTAAAAAAAAATACATATCGCATCGTTTTTGTAATTTATATAAAGAAATTTAAGGAAACATTTTTAAAATTTGTAAAATAACACTAAAAATTATTCGGAAAGGCGGTGGATTTTAGGAAGTCGACCACGAATGTGAACACCAAGTTTTAATATTAGCTTCACTTTTTGAAATATTTGCGGATTTAACTTTTACCAAAACCTATTTTTTTTCTTTAAAGTTTTATATTAATTCATATACATGAATAAACTATACATAACTTTTAATATGGATTTAAAGGATGGACTTTGAGCGTTAAAAACTTGTCCATTAATTGCGATTGTGTGAATGATGTATAAAATCCTTGCAATTAAATTAAAACCATCACTTATATTTTGAATATTATAAAATTTCTTATTCGAATTTGCAAAATTTTAGCACAGGATATTAATTTATATTTCACTTAGTGAGCCCCGGTAGGCTAGTTGGAAGCGTGCTGGCTTATCAGTGCGGGGGTCGTGGGTTCGATTCCCACAAGAGGCACTGTTCTGTTTTTGCTACAACGCGCCCGAAGTCCATAGTAGCTAGTGCTCGGTTAGGGTAATAGTATATAATTTGTAATTATATAATTATTAATTAATTAAAAAAAAAAAAATACTTCACTTAATTAATTTCAGCTAAAGAACCATCGCTTTCATATCAATATTTTTCGAAAATTCAGTCTAAAGTTCAAAATTTTTGACATTTATTTTAAAATTAATTTTGTATGTATTTACTATGGGGGAAACAATTTATTTTTGAACATGTATGATTTAAAATCGTTATATTTTAAGAAAACGCACTTCAATTAACTGAATCTTGGTTGGTATTGATTATGTGCTAAACATATTTGACTGTTTTTATCTAAATTTTATTAGTTAAGAATTGTCACAGACTGCATAAAAATTTATACAATTTTTGTAGTTGAAACATTTTTTTTTTCTTAAACTGAAAGAGAAAGTATGCGAGTTTTTAAATAAATTAAGTAACCTGTGATGTTCTCATAATGTTGCTGTTTTAGATCTTCATTTCGTTTTAGATATTTTATTAACGAAATCGTGAAAAATTAAAAATTTCAACTTTAAATAGATGCGTAGAGTAATAATATTCTCGCACCTTTCAAAACGTGTATTATATTAAATTAAAGATCACATCTGATACTTTTTGAATGTTGCACAAAAGTAGCGTTATTACTTTCAATTTTGTATTATTTTGTAAAAAGTTTATCAAAAAATGTAAAATCCCAAAAAAAAACATATTTTGCAAATATTTCTTTAACTAAAGCCAACTTTAAAAACCTAAGGCCAGACCAATCAGATGACGAATCTTCGTCTAAAAGACGTTTAGAAATGATAGGTCGCAACCCCGATGCATCAATATTTTCTGATTTTGTTGAACTGTGTAATTATGAAAATTTTTCATTATATTTATGAAACGTTTCTTAATATTTATGAAACATTTCATAGAAACTTATGAAATGGCTACATCATATTTATGAAATGTTTCATTACATTGAAGAAGAACTGGATAAAAAGTTATGAAACTCCATCATCATATTAAAGGAACATTTCTTAAATATAAAGAAATTTTTAATTTTCTCTTTTATGAAACCGCTTCATCATATTTATGTAGTGTTACATTGGACGAAAATTAATGAATTATTTTTTCATATTTATAAAGTTGCTCATAAATGTGATGAAGCTTTGTTCCGGAGTGCAGTATAAATGTGGTATTAAACAAAATTTTAAATAATATTTTCGTTTGTAACTTTTCTATTTAAAATCATTGCTGAATAACCCGAAAATCTTAATTTAAGTTTGAATATTCGAACTATCGCGAACTCTGATTATATTTTTATTAAAACAAACGTGGTAAACAAAATATAAATTTTAAAACCTGGTTAGTATATTTAATCTTATTAAACTGTCTGTATATATTATTTTATTAATTACACAGCCCAACAAAATCAGAATTTTTGTTGTTGCATGAAATATTATAACGGTTTTTTACTAAGTCGACGTCGCTGACCTTCTACCCTCATTATTTTTTCCAGCGTCATTAGTTTCTGAGATACAGCTACAACTTGCACATATAGGCCGTTTACATCCACTTCACTTTATTTCGGTAGCGTTTTAGATAAATCTTTGTAGTCTTCATCCAGAAGGGTATTAATGATCAAAATACTTTTGAAATATCTGCGGTATATATATTTTTAAAAAACCTCGTTTGAGTATTTCAGATTTCGTAAAACGGGAATTTTTAGAGTGTTTTGGATTTCCATTGGATATAAAAAGCAAGTAGGGTAGATGGGGTAGGTTTCGCCAATGGGGCACAAAAGTATGCCGCTGTATGTAAAAAAGTCATTAAAATGTTCCTTTCCATAATTTATGGAGTTATCTTTTTTTATTTTTGATTATCTTTCATGTATTTTTGGGTTGCATCAGAAATAGTAGAGACTTAGTTTATTCAGGACGACTTTTTCATTTATTTTATAAAAGCAAAATACCTTTTTAGATGTCAAAGCGCTGATATAAATTTATAATATTAATACGGTTTTTTTAAAACTTATTTCTCAAAAGTGCAAAAAAAAATTATGGGGCACATATGACAAACCACAAGCTGGGGCAGCACTTTAAAAGACGTATACGTTATATTAATTCGTTATATGGTTATTATATATGTTGCATGGGTCAGACTTAATTTTTGTTTAACAAATTTGAAGAAAAGTAACTTTTAGGAGTTTTTTTTGTTAGCTGAAATTACAACTTTTGATATCAATCTTTATGAATATTTAAAATAAAATATATGTTTTCCATCAGAACCGTTATATTTATAGCTGACAAATGTGACACAACAACTTGGCGAATTTACCCCTTGGGTAGGGCAGTTTAGTCAATTTTAAAATCTTAAAATAAGAAATATATAATGTGGAAATCTTAAAAATAGAAATATAAAGAATAAAGTTAATATATGTTTTACCCAAGCAAATTAAAGTTAAGATAAAAAATAATTTTTCAAAAAATTGTTGGCTGATCAACGACAGCCTTGTAAAAAAAAAGTGGCGAATGCTCCCCATTCTACCCTATCGGGTGCCTAATGTTGTATGCAAACTATATGTTGAGGAATAACGTTTATGGGCTACGAAGAAAAGAGCACCTTTCAAATTCCATTATCCAATGATCTGGCGTTAATCATCACGATATTTGATTTTTTGTGTTGCGAATATATCAAGAATCAGGAAGAGTAACCACTCGAAATGGATTTACCCAACATCAACATCAGCAGTTGGACATGTTAGGAGTTCGAATGATCGAATGATGATGATCGTTGTGTTCTTTTCTAATAATGTCTCGAAAGTCATTAGAGATATTATGTCTCGAAAGCCATTAGAGATATCGGCAGCAACTAAGGTTTTTATAAAAACTCCACTGTTTTTATACAGTATATATAACATATATATAAATACCCGATACTTAAAGTAAATATTACTGACCTTAACCTGTCTACTTTCGGGAAAATTCCAAAATTTTCCACTTTAGACCCATATAACTCAAAAACTATTTGAAATATAAACATCGTAAGTACACCTAAATTTTTTTCAGATATCCCTTAATTTTAATGATAACTGTTCTGGTACAGTAACTGTAAAAATTCAAATTTCCGAAATTTCAGCATTTTGGTTATATCTCCTAAACTCGAGTTGATCTCGAAAAATCATTGCCATATACGAAATCAGGACCAATTTGTCTGCAATAAATTGGCTGTTTCCTATTTTATTGTTCGGATTATTGTACCACTTGGTCCAATATATATGCGGTGTAAAATTTAAGACACATCTGATAACTTAACACATGGCGACCTGGGAACAAAGTAACTGATAAAAAAAAAAAATTAATTTATAAAAATATATATTGTGATACATAATTTTTAATTTAAGACATAATTATGACCAAACTAAAGCACGTTTTGTGTACTATCCGAGTACAAAAATAAAAATTCTACGATAATGAGAATTTTGTAAGCATTTCATTTTGAAGTATCATATTTGAAATCACAATTAAAATTGTACTATTACAAATAGAATACACTAATTGTTAATAAATGTAAGAGAAGATGAATAAAAGACAATTCAAAATGAAATGCGTTCTACAATAATATTTTAAAAATATCTAGAATAAAGGAATAATATGTACACACAGAGAAAGATTTAGCTATTTGAAAACAGAAATTCGGTTACTGCGACTCAAATTTGGTTATTACTAATAACAGACGGTTGGTACAGTTGATCGTCAGTTTTCACAACAAAGTTCGGTTAATTCAACTTAATTTTAGTTGCAACACCCCAAATATTCAGAAATCTAATGTAAATATCGTTGTACTAACTGAAGTAATAAGTTGTTACCATTAAAATACACTTTTCAATTCGGTTGGCACTTTATTTCTCTGTGTGTAATTTAGTGTCGCAAGACATAATTTTATTAAAGCAATTTAAGACATATTTTCAAAAACCAAAAAATTTGGTCGGCGCTCGCCGCGAATTCAAGCTTTTCTATTTTTCTTAATTTGATACAATTCATTTTTAATAAATCGCTCACTTGGAACAATCATATTAATTCTGCATCTGGAAAAATATTTGGGATGCTCAGAACATTGTACCCTACACAACATCTTACACCATTAAATATGCGTGTGCTCCTCGCGAAAACTTTCCTTATGCCGAAGTTACTATATGGTTGTGAAACTTTTGCTTATTGTGACTCAGAAAGTAAGGGGAGAGTATTAGTAGCGTATAATGCAATCTTACGTTATGTATACCGTATTAAGAGATATGATGGAACTTCTGATTATTCTCAGTCTTTGTACGGAGTTGACCTCGTGAACGTACTTAGGATAAGATCATTAATTGTACTTCACAAAGTAATATATACCAAAGAACCAACTTATTTATTTGAACACCTTCAATTTGCACGATCTGATAGAGGAAATAATCTTATACAATTTCGATATGGAACTTTAATCTCTAGTTGGGAGTTTTTTATAAATACTATATGTCTGTGGAACTCATTACCCAACAATTTACATATAACAGACAACGCTTTACAATTTAAAAATGAATTGTTTGATGTGGTCTCAAACTTGATCTCAAATTTTCAACTTTCCTAATTTTTGTTTAATTATTGATTATTTATACTCGCTAATTATATATTAAATTACAAATATAACCTAAATTACTTTTGTAATTTTTTGTTTCGCTATAAGATCACATACTGTAATTAAAATGATTTTATCTTATTGTATGTGATATCCGAATAAAATAAAATAAATAAAAAAAAAAAAATAGGGGTGGGATAGTGTAGTATGAAGAACCCTAGTAACAAGATTTGAATAAGCTAGAACCTCTTGTGTTGTGAAGTTTGATAAATTTACACTGCCCCGGAGTCGCCGTTAGAGGGGTAAAAAGTAAGTCCGGCGTCCATTTATTATAAATACTAACCCCCTATCACCACTCTATAAGGGGGTTCCCATGCAAAATACCATACACTTTACTCCCACCGCTCTAACTGTTTTTCCGACCCACAATATATTTTCAATCCAACAGTTTCTCAGAACATAATTACCCCCTCTCTACACTCCTTAAAGCGGCTCTCATACAAAAATTACATATTTATAAAATTTACTCCCACCGCTCTAACTGTCTTAAGGTCAAATGTAAGACCGACACCCAATATTTTCTCAAACACAACCTTTTCTCAATCCTTATCCCCTATCTTCAATCCTTAAGATTGTTCCCATACAATTCTTATTTTTAAATCAAATTTTAATGTAATTGTTGCTTTTATTGAGCGTAAATAAATTATAAAAATATATAATTTCGAAAATAATGGGCCCATTTTAAAAACAAATGGGAAGATATTAAAGAAATACCATACAGTTCTGGCAATGAAGATGATTCAGAAATAGCCAAAATATCAGTTCAAGTCCAAATTGAAATCAAGTCGTTTTGTTAGATTTCCTTGTTATCACTCCAGAAACCTGGGAAGAGCGCGAAAACTACCAGCAAGCCCTATAAATATTAAGTAAATAACATGTCGTAAAATTAATAAAGGACTCTAGCAACATGTTGTGCCGTAACGAGGGAGGAACAATATTTTTGCTTCTGGTCGTGACAAAAATAAATCAATCTGTGTCACTTTTTCAAACAATAATCATTTTCGAATTATAATAAAAAAACATTTAATTAATAAAATTAATTGCTAAAAGCCTGAACTGGTTTTAAGAGAGTTTCGAAAAAAATGTGTTAACATTGGTACTTTTTAACTACATTTTAAACTTAAATTGTGTTTAATATACTCTCTGCATAAGTTGTGTATAATTAACACAAATGTGACGTTACTCAGAACAATAACATTTCAAAAGAGAGAAACATTGACATTGTTGACTTCAATATTCATTACAAAATTTGATTCACTTAATCTTACTAAATATCGTTAGAATTTATGTCGTGCTATAGTTATTTTTTGTAAAATTTGTAAATTCAAAGTCTTTTCTCTATGAGATTAAATATTTTTTAACTAGAATTGCAGAAATTTGTGTATAATATTGAATCAATAATTTATTTAAAAATGAAAAAAAATCTATCATGAATATTTTTATTATATGTAGGAACAAATTCGTATTCTGAATGAAAAAGTTTTGCTGGAAAAAAATCATGTTCAAATCATACAGTTTAGGAAAAAATTAATTCTATGTAAGAATTATTTTTTTTTGTGTATATATACTAAATAATATGCGTTGACAAAACCTCTAAAAACTGTTTCTCTTACAACAAGTTGGCATATAAAATTTAACAGATAATGAGTACCTTATATTCGTTGATAAAAGTTACCACTATGTACATTTCAAATTAAACAGGTCACAAACGGACATCTCGATTTCATAAAAAAATTTATAAAAAAAAAAAATTGTTTAGGGACCACCTTAAGGATTAAAGATGAACTGTAGGTATGTTCATGGGAAATGTTGGGGGTGATAAAATATTGGGGGTCGGTCATACAATTAATTCCTCTAGGGACACCGTTGGAACAGTTAGAGTGCTACACTTAGAATACTATGTAGGTAAAGACCACTGCAAATGGAGTTAAAAACGAATAAAATTTCACTTGAAGAAAGGACGACCTACATTACAGTAAATTCAATGAATATTGTCATTTGCTTTATAATGTTCAAAAAATGAATCACAATTGTGGTAAAAATTAACCACATGTCAGTAAAAAATTAATAAACATTTATTTTTTAAATAACAAAAAACAACTGTAAAAAATAAATGTAAAATCATAAAACAGTCATTTGATGTGGTTTGTTTTTTTAAATGAACTAAAAGGTTGGTAAAAAATTTAATTTGTTCTGCAAATGACTGATATTTACATTAAAAATAAAGCAGAAGTTTCCTGAGTTATAGTAAAAATAGCAGAAAAGGCTACTAAAACTTAGTTAAAAATGACCATGCAGAAAAAACTGCTAAATTTAGCAGATTTTTTTTCAAACATTAACAAAATTAAAACAGCAAAAATAAATCTGTTAACTATACAAAATTTTAGTTATATTCGATGTGAATTTTAGTTAACTGAATATAGCATTTTACTCTATAAAATTAGCAAAAACTTTTACTAAACATTTGTAGACTCAAAATAGCAAACAAAAACTGCAATATTAACAAAATTTTTGCTTTATTTACCTAAAATTTAGTAGAATACAAATAACAGTTTATTTTACTAAAATCAACAGAAATTGTAGATTGCTGATTTCACAAGGGCAGGCTTTTATTCGCATTAAAAAAAAACAACAAAATACTTTAAAAATTACACATTTCTTAATGAATTTTTTGTCTACTAATATTTAGTAAATACTTTTGCTGATTTTAGTAGATTATTTTACTACCTTAAAAATAAACCTGCTATTTTTACAGGTTTATTTTTATGAGTTAAGAAGACCGCATTTTTTTTGAATTTGTGTATTAAAAAAGTTGTTTTTTTTTACCATTATAAAAAATGGCAATTATGAGAAGTCAACTTATGATCATCGTTGTTTATACCTCATAAACTATATTATATATCAGTTTATATACATCAAGCGCCATTACTAAGAAATCCCAAAAACCGTTACGATATATGAGATCATGCATGTTATAAAACCAATAAGAAGAGACATCAAAAGTACACTACTTAAAGACTTTCTTCTTAAATTACAACATACTCATAAAAATTATCTATAATTACTAAAATAAACACTTGTTTGGCTTTAAAAAAAAAAAAATCAGTGTCTGATCCGAGGTGGTCATGTTCAAATGCCAAAATGAATTAATGTATATGAAGGTTAACTTGTTTTTTTTTTTGTGTTAAACTCAAACCCACAATTACACACAATGAGACTTGCTAAAAATGCATTTGACGAAAAAAAAAGTTGACAACTTTTAATACAACTTTAGTTAACTTATTTTTTAGGACGTGCTACGGAAATGCCTGGTGATGCTGTGTGAAAAACCAAATAAATTGTGTTAACTTTTGTAATACTCATTACCAGTTAACTAGTCATAATTTAGTCAATGCGAAAGTATGTCAACATTCCTTAGCAAATAACAAAATTATGTGAATTTGGGAAAAATATTAATCATCCAGAAGTCTTTTCATTATTCCAAATGTTTAAAAATATATCATAAGGGAAATTCAATTGATTAGTCGATAATACAAAATTATGTAAAATAACGTATTTTATTATAAACTATAAAGTAATAGTGCGCCCCGGTAGGTTAGTTGGTATCAGTGCGGGGGTCGTGCCTCCCACCAGAGGCACTGGTCTGTTTTCGCTACAACGCGCCGAAGGCAATAGTAGCTAGTGCTCGGTTAGGTTAATAGTATATAATTTGTAATTATATGATTATTAATTAATAAAAGAAAAAAAAAATAAAGTAATACACAGAATAAATTATTGTCAATAAAATATCAATCAAACTTTGCTTAATTTCAAACTTATGCCCTTATTTTGTAAAACGCTACGCCTCACTTCACCTTGCGTTGGCCTTTTTTGACTTTCTTAAATCACCGCTTTCAAAAAAGTGACTGCTCGCGTTGCAACAGCTGATTATTGCGTTATTTTAAACTCAAATGTTTGAAAAAGCCAATTGTGTAAAACGCAACGCTTACTTTTTTATCACATGAACTGTCGAATTAAACACCCAATTTTTTGAAGCGTTAACCACAAATACAAAAAAAAAAAAAAATATTTTAGTTTTCTGTGTTTATTTTCTATAATGTTAACAATTTGCCACTTGTAATATTTTTTAATAAAACAAAAAAACTGCTTTTTAATTATCACAATTTAAAAAAATACAGTGGTGTGAAAAATAATAAAGCCACTCCCAAACCTCAATTTCAATACTTAAAATTTTGTACAGATAATAATTTTCTTTAAACTTTTTTGTTGTTTTTTATTAGGTATTATTGTAATATAAAAAAAAACATAAATTTAATATTTGAATTCATTGCTCTAAAAATTAAAATAACAAAAATTCGGTATATACAATTAATTTCTCTGTGAAAAAAAAAATAGAGCAATCTAAACAAACCTCCTAAAATTATTAAAAAGAAAATATAAATAATATGTTCAATAAAATAATTGCTTACATAACTGCTTATACTACCTCAGTACTTAGTAGAACTGGCCTTATTTTTTATTACTGCGAAGCAGCGCTTCGGCATAGAATCAACTAACTTTTGACAAGTCGTGACTGGAATATTCTTCCATGCAGTCTCAACCATTGTCCACAGCTTATCTTTATTTGATAGATTCTTTCCTCTAAGACATCTTTTAACCTTGCCCCACAAGTTTTCGATGGGATTTAGGTCTGGTGACTGTGAAGGCCATCCCAAAACCTTCACATGGCTGTACCTAAACCATGCCTTTGCCAACTTCGATGAATGTTTTGGATAATTGTCCTGTTGGAATATCCATTTAAGCGGCATTTCCCACTCAGCATAAGGCATCTTAAAATATTTGTATAAAATTTTGCATCCATTATATCCTGTAACGCAATGGTTTGACAATTGAAGTGATAACGTATTAGTTCAGTGTTGAACCAACGCGGTGACGTAGTGATTTATAAAATAACATGTTTTTTACTTAGCGTTTGGGTTGGCGTAGGTGAAGCGTTGAACGCAGGGGAAATACAAAATATGGGCATTAATTTCAATTAAAATAATAATAAAATAAATATAATAACATCTGGTAAATGTTGAATTGAAAATAAATTTTGTGGACACAGAGTTTTTAGTTTTTAACTTGAACGACTTTTTCCAATTTTGACGGTTTTTTCAAATTTTGGCAATATTTTCATGTAATAGAAATTTTTATATTTTTTTTTGCAATTTTTTCGAACTTTATTGATTTTTTTTTCAGTTTGGCCATTTTACTTCAAGTTTTTTACTTTTTTTTTTAAAGTACAAACTTTTCCCCCTAATTTATTGCGATTTGTTGTGTTTTTACATTTTGGTATTTTTTGACGAAACTTTTTTAAATTGTTGGCGATTTTTTTTAATGTTAGTGATTTTTTAATGTTGGCTGATTTAAATTAAGGTTTTAGTCTTATGTAATAAAAAATTTTTTGAAATTAAAAACAATATTAAATAAAATTTTTTATAGATATGATAAAATCTTAATTGAAACTTAATGAATTATGTAACTACTTATTTTAATTGATAATACGATTTCCCTAAAAGGACCTTATTTAATAAAACTTTTTATTGTATTAACTAATAATTTATTTGAAACTCTATATAAGTTTGTTCTCTGTACGTATATGATCGTGCTTGCAATGGACTCTGAATTTTGCAAAAGATCCTTTAACAATTTGTATAAAATATTTGACATTTAAGCCAAGATAATCATAAACAATATAAACATAAGCCAATAACAGAAGCAAATATTAAAACTTAATTACACAGAAACACAAAAACTTGACTTTTAAAATTTAATAAGTTTATAATGAGGTTATTTTTTTTTTGTATTAATTAATAATCATATAATTACGAATTATATACTATTACCCTAACCGAGCACTAGCTACTATGGCCTTCGGCGCGTTTGTAGCGAAAATAGACCAGTTCCTCTTGTGGGAATCGAACCCACGACCCCCGCACTGATAAGCCAGCACGTTACCAACTAGCCTACCGGGGCGCACACTATAATGAGGTTATTCGGGCAAGCTGATTTCAATGGCGAACTTTTTTTTTTTTGATGTATGTTACAATTTTTCCACAAAATGACTTTAAAGTTTGGCACGTGTAAATGCAGCTTTTTCAATACAAAGTTTTTGAAACTCAACTAGCCTGACTCATTTCAGTTAAAATGTAAGTCCAGGCCAACTCATATAGTCTTCTTTAAATTGCATATTTAGTTTATAAAACTTAAGATTAAATTCGCTGTTTAGTGGTTTTCGCATTTTTCAAAAATTTTATGATTTAGAAAATTTTATAGCTGAACTAGCAATTGACAAAACTTTGACTGTTGTTTTCGCACTATTTTTAAGAATTTTTTAAAAAGTTCGGTATTTTTAGACCGTTTTTGAAAATTGTTACTAGATTAGAGTGTCAATCTCTCAAGTTTATATGCTTCTTTGTTGGTTGAGAGAAAAATGCAAACTTTTGATATGAGAATTAAACACGGATTAATTTTCCGCATACTTCAATTTTTAAAAAGACGAAAAATCCTTATAGTAAATTTTTTTTGAAAAAGTACATGTTGCAAGAAAAAATTATTCTATTTCTAAAATTTTTCTTATATGTCATTATAGTTACCCATAAATCGCGTTTAATACGCCGTTCTTCCTTATATTTTTATTTCAAATCGTTTTATGGCACCTCTGGAATTGCAAATCTAGACACGACTTCAAATTTTAGTATTCTTTGTACCGAGTTGTTGTATCATGTTTCTATCAAAAATTAAAGGCTCATACAAATTGATGTGTCTTTAAAGACATGTTTGTAAAAATGGGTTAAATGAATCTTTTCACTGCATGAACATTAGGTTTTGTCGATTCATTATTTTGTGGTTAAATTCGCGAAATACGAATAAAAATGCTTAAAAGTGGTTTTAATTTTCAGTTTTACCATAAATATTACTACTGGTCTTGACCTAAGATTTCAACTGAAAGATTTCCTTTCCTTTCCTTGATTGAATTACTTTCCTTGATTGAATTACAATAAACTGAATGAAGATGCACTAATCTTAAAAGTAATTTCGAAGAAAAAGTGTACCAAACCATAATCAGAGTTCCCGAAATATATAGAATTGATGATCAGAACCTCATTAATTGTTTCGATGTCACGCAGTGTTATTTGGAAAATATTTATGATAATGAAACGCTACCTTTTAAACTAATTAGTGGAACGTCATAGATTCGCTGCACATTTCTCAACCAAAATTTTTCAGATATATAAAACCATGCTTCACTAACTTTGACGGGATATAAATACTAGAAGGTTAAAGATATTTTAAAAATTTAAAATTCAACTTTGTGAACACATTTTTTTTGGAAATAATATAAAAATTTAATTTTTAGGTTAACCCATTTTTAATTTTTTTTTTGGAAAAATATCATGCTTTTTGACCATTTTTATGTGTGGGTAGTATGTTAATTAAAACCAAACATTATTTATGTTCTGAGTGAATAAGTTTTGGAATAATTTAGACTTGGCGTATTTCAGCGATAATCTGGTTTTCAGCATAAAAATACTTTGATATATTTTCTCATCAGCAAAATAATTTTTTATATTTTAAAAAATTTGGTTTTTCAAGCAATTATTAGCCAACTCTGGATAATAAACTTCAAAAATTGTTTTATACCCGATTGTAGTCAAGGTGTTGAACAATTTTATTATTTTCAAATCACTTAATTATCTTTATCAAGTAAAAAATACAGACATTGAAAAGTAAGTACTGGGTCGAAAAGGTCCATTGTAATAATGAGTTAAGCTTAACTACACAAAAAAAAAGTTATTTACCTATCTTTCAGCTAAATTTTAGTTAAAACTAATGTTTAACTAATTAACGCTGCTAAATATACTAATTTAAAAAATTTACTAAATGAATGTTATTTTGAAAAATTTGAAAATTGAAGATGCAAACAAAAATAAAATAAGCTTTGGTGCTAATTCACAAAATAATATTTTGATAAATTGAGGATTCAGGTAAAAATAAAATATAAAATACGCTTTGGTGCGACTGTATATAACAATAAACGCCAATCATGTGTATTTGTTTTTAAAAGATAAAGGGTTTTAATAATATATCGATATTTTTAATATTTTTGAATTATCTTAATTTGAAAAATGTAAAATTGCGTCATTCATACATATACTACACGTATGTATGTAATTGGGAATTATTATATATTGTTCTTAATAAAATATTTTGTTTATTGTCAGATTTTTTATTTAATTGCATTATGTTAACGATGTGGAAGTCCTAACTGACATTGTTATATATGCAAAACCATCACAAAAAAAAAAAAGATTTAAATTTCAGCAAAAAAAATTTACTAAAAAAAAATTTAACACTAAGTTCTTTAGTTTTTGTCAATCTAATAAGCTCCAGCTAAAAATTTTGTTGATTTCAACAATTCGATTTTAATCTGCATTGAACTAAGTGTCATAAAAAAAATTTGCTGAATATCCTAATTTTTTGCTAAAAATCTGCTCACTGATTTTCAGCAAAAACACTATATTATATTAACAATGTTTCTGTAAGGATCCTCCCAGCTAAACATTTTCAGACTCAACTAACACTTTTGCTAACTTCACGGACTTTTTTTTGAGTGTAGCAATGATACAACAGTGCTTTCCTTAAAAATGTTGTTATTAAAAAAAAATATATAAATTATGGCCTCCAAAAATATTCTAAAACTTTCTCTTAAATATTTTAAATAAATAATTTTCTTTTTCTCTTAGTTAACCCCAAAACACTCTTTAAAAATGTTTTGTAAGAGAATTTTTTTAAATCCATATAAATTGTTGTCTATATAAGTTGTACATACTTGAGTGATTTTTGTACATAACAACCGACCAATGACAATTGTTGTTTACACTAACACATCCAAAGCTAATGACATAAAGTAACGCCTTATTATATGATTTTGATACAAAATTATAGGAGAGTATTGAGTATTTTATTTACATTTTTGAGCAAATGCTCCATTGAAGCATTTATTAATGAGTGTTGAAAGAAGTTGGTAAAATAAGTGCATTTTTTCTGCTTATAATACTTAATTATAATAATTTATAATTTGGATTTACTATGAAAGTGCGGAAATTTTGTTTAATTAGTAACAAATAATTTAAATTTTCCAAAAATCAATAATATTCATTTTAGATTTTTATTACTTTTATTTTACTTATACATTTTTTTATTAAAACAAAATCAAAGAAATACATTTTTAATTACACTGCAAATTAGATTATTTCCGAAACTAAATTCCAAATTGTATTTAACTAAGGAATTCATAGTTGGAGTCATAAGCTGCTAACATTGTTAACTAGTGTACTATTTTTAATTTGAAACCAAACAGAATTTTAAAAACAGCAAAATATGTAAATTTTCTTTAATATTAAATGTGATTTACGATTTATCCTGACAGATAGAAAAAAAAATTTATAAGTTTGTTATAATTTTTATTAAAAATAAAAATTATGTTTTTTCGACCTTTAATTGTGCAATGAAAATGAAAATTATTCAAGTTCGAGGCCATACTCTATATTTCTTCACTAGGATATTGTCATAACAAAGAATCTATAGAGTTTTTTGTTTTCAAATTTATTATTTGACCCTTTCAGGAATGTGTTGATAGATCTATTTCGGGAATTTTCTAGGTTCCCATCATCAGAACACGTTTTGAAAGCGGTAACAATCCCGTGCCAAACATCAAACATTCATATGAACTAGTTTACTCACTACATGAGAACTAATATACATATGAGTTTGAAGTTAAAGATTATAACCATTGATCAAAAAATAAATTGAAAACTTGTTGATGTTTGGCATGGGACTGTTACCGCTTTCAAAACGTGTTCTGATGATGGGAACCTAGAAAATTCCCGAAATAGATCTATCAACACATTCCTGAAAAGGTCATATAATAAATTTGAAAACAAAAAAAATCTATAGATTATTTGTTAGGACAATATCCTAATGAAGAAATATAGAGTATGGCCTCGAACTTGAATAATTTTCATTTTCATTACAAAATTTTATACTAAAAATCGATGATTTTCTGCTCTTATTTTGTAATATAAAAATCCATTTTTGCATATTTGGATACATAACAGTCATTTCAGAAGGATACAAGATCAGAAAATATATAAAGAAGATATAAGAAAAATATATCAAAATTCAAGCAAGGTGTTTTCCATTTGACAAATTTGGTACAGAAAAATTTTTGAGTAAAAGTTCTTTCTACACTCATAAACACAAACCTGTAAAAATAGCACAAAAAGCTACTAAAAATTTGTTAAAAATGACTTTGCTGCAAAAACTGCTGAAAATATCTGAGGTTGTTTGCTAAATATTAATACAATTAGAACAGCAAAAATAGCAATTTACTCTGCTAAAATTAACAAAAACGTTTACTAAATATTTGTAGACTAAAAGCAGCAAACAAAAACTGTACTATCAATAAAATGTTTAACTTAAATTTAGTAGAATGCAAATAACAGTAACTTTTGCTAAAATCTAGAGAAATGTTTGCTAAAACTAATATTCAGCAAATTTTTTGCTGATTTTAGTAGATTAATTATTTACTTTCAATAAACTAAAATTTGGCTGAAATTTAACTAAATATTTGTAGATTCAACAGATTTATTTTTCCTATTCTTTTCTTACTAATATTTAGCAAAAAAAAAAACATCTGCTAATTTCAGCAATTTGTTCTACAACGTAATTTTTAACAAATTTTTAGTACACTCACAATATTTTTTCCGTAAAGACTACTAAAAAAGGACTACTTATTTTCGTTTAAAACAATTGTATTTTTTAGTTTATTTTCAATTGTTGAAAAATTAATTGACAAAATCGGGAAAAACAATAAATCGTTTTTGTTTATTTCAATACTCAATATAATATAAAAACTTTTTGTTTTAAAGAGAAAATTTTAACTGAATATTTTAACTATTACCGAAAGTCCGTTTTTTTTTTGTTTATTTATTTGTTTATTTTCTGTCAGTGTATTTATTATCTTTTCATAAATTACAAAATTTTAAATTTTCGTTGCTGAGCTCAAAAGTGCAAATGTTTACTAATTTCATAGTAAATTGCAAAGTTTTTTAAGTTAAAAAATTGTATAATCTAAAATATAATGAAAAAGTCAAACGAATAAAAAAAATAAAAATTTATTCGGATATAATCATATCTAATTTGATATTGAAGGATATTATTTTATAGTTTTATATACAATTTTTCATATATAATTACTTCATTATTAGCACTTCATTGTTATATAACATACGAAAACTTAAATTTTGTATTGATTGAACATCACAATTGCGAGCTTATGTTTTTTATGGAGTAAAAAAAAAACCAACATTAAACAAAATATTTTTTTAATTAAAAACAATTAAATTTTTACTGTCACATAACAGACGCTATGCTCAAAGAAAAAAATTATAAAAAAATTTCATTGATTTTCGTCCAATGTAGCACGTCATAAATATGATGAAGCTGTTTCATAAAAGTTCAAGTTGATGACAAGATTTTTCATATTTATGAAGTGTTTCATATATATGATGAAGTGTCATAGTTTTTCATGGAATGTCTCATAAATGTTAATGCAAATTTATAAAGTCACTGAAATTCAGAATATATATATTTAAACTCACAATTTCAAATTAAAATTCAGAAAATATCAATTGATATTCATGTATATTAAAATCCAAACAAACATTACTTTAAACATACATTTAAAAACATTAATTGAGATTAAGAACAAAATTTAAAATTTAGAACTCAATTGATGTCATGGAACACATTGAGAAAAATCTAGCTATTTGCCAACTGAAATTTATTTAATAGGACTCAAATTCGGTTATTACGAATTTCAGGCGTTTGGTACAACTGAACATTAGTTTTCACAACAAAGTTCGGTTAATTCAATTGACTTTTAGTTGCATCACCCAAAATATTCAGAAATCTAATGTAAATATACTAACTGAATTTATAAGTTGTTACCATTAAAATACACTTTCAATTCGGTTGGCACTTTATTTCTCTCTGTCTAGTTTCTGAATTTTAAATATAAAATCCAAATTACAAATTACATTTTTAAATTCCAAATGAAAAGTATTAATTTCTATTGATTATTTCCAAATTTGAAATGGAAATTCTGAATTTGAATTGATTGGAACAACAAACAAAAAAAGGAACAAACACACTGTTTTTGAAACTTTTTATGAGATGATAAAGATGTATGAAACATTTATCATAAATTTTAATGAAACTTTTCGTCATATCTATAAAATCTTCATAAATATGATGATAAATGTTTTATGAAACAGTTTCATTAATGTGATAAAACTTTTTTGCCTAAGTGTATTATATTTAAAAAAGTCTATTTAAAATTAAGAACACATCATATGATATTAAATTGATGTTTCTGAATTTCAATTAACTTCTGGTAGTTTTTGAGTTTTTAAAAGTCCAAATTGCGAATGATTTTTTCGAAATATCAAATAAAAATTTCAATAAAAAGCAAAAGATTTTTTTCAAAAAGCTCATAACATTTTTTTATGAAATGACGAAAGTCTATGAAACATTCGTCATAAGTGTTAAAGAAGCTTTTCATCAAATTTAAGAAAACTTAATAAATCTGATGAATAATGGATGACAAACGATTTATGAAACAATATCATCAGTATGATTTAACTTTTTTCCCGGAGTGAATAATTGTATATTCAAATTTTCATTTTATACCAACACCTGTCTTATGTCACTTAGGCCAATTATGTTTCAGTCTTTAATTGTAAATGATATTTTCTAAATTTCAATAAAAAGCTATAAAAAAAAATGTTCACAAAGATTATGAAACTTTTTTTAAGAAATGATTAAGGCCTATGAAACATTTGTTACACATTCTTATGAAACATTTCCTCGTGTTTATGAATACTTCATAAATATGATAAATAATTGACGACAAACTATTTATGAAACAATATCATCAATACGATGAAACTGTTTTCTCTCAGTGTAGGAATACTTAAAATAAGTAATCAGAAATTAAACGATAATAAAAATTGGTCATCCTCATTTCGGTTTAATTCTCCAATACGTGCGAAATTTGTTTGCATATATATTATACATAGTAATATCATAAATCCATTAAGTTCAAAATTTAAAAAAAAAAATTAAGTCCTTGTATCATACTGGACCCGGATTTCAACAGATTTATTTTTCCTATTCTTTTCTTACTAATATTTAGCAAAAAAAAAACATCTGCTAATTTCAGCAATTTGTTCTACAACGTAATTTTTAACAAATTTTTAGTACACTCACAATATTTTTTCCGTAAAGACTACTAAAAAAGGACTACTTATTTTTCGTTTAAAACAATTGTATTTTTTAGTTTATTTTCAATTGTTGAAAAATTAATTGACAAAATCGGGAAAAACAATAAATCGTTTTTGTTTATTTCAATACTCAATATAATATAAAAACTTTTTGTTTTAAAGAGAAAATTTTAACTGAATATTTTAACTATTACCGAAAGTCCGTTTTTTTTTGTTTATTTATTTGTTTATTTTCTGTCAGTGTATTTATTATCTTTTCATAAATTACAAAATTTTAAATTTTCGTTGCTGAGCTCAAAAGTGCAAATGTTTACTAATTTCATAGTAAATTGCAAAGTTTTTTTAAGTTAAAAAATTGTATAATCTAAAATATAATGAAAAAGTCAAACGAATAAAAAAAATAAAAATTTATTCGGATATAATCATATCTAATTTGATATTGAAGGATATTATTTTATAGTTTTATATACAATTTTTCATATATAATTACTTCATTATTAGCACTTCATTGTTATATAACATACGAAAACTTAAATTTTGTATTGATTGAACATCACAATTGCGAGCTTATGTTTTTTATGGAGTAAAAAAAAAACCAACATTAAACAAAATATTTTTTTAATTAAAAACAATTAAATTTTTACTGTCACATAACAGACGCTATGCTCAAAGAAAAAAATTATAAAAAATTTCATTGATTTTCGTCCAATGTAGCACGTCATAAATATGATGAAGCTGTTTCATAAAAGTTCAAGTTGATGACAAGATTTTTCATATTTATGAAGTGTTTCATATATATGATGAAGTGTCATAGTTTTTCATGGAATGTCTCATAAATGTTAATGCAAATTTATAAAGTCACTGAAATTCAGAATATATATATTTAAACTCACAATTTCAAATTAAAATTCAGAAAATATCAATTGATATTCATGTATATTAAAATCCAAACAAACATTACTTTAAACATACATTTAAAAACATTAATTGAGATTAAGAACAAAATTTAAAATTTAGAACTCAATTGATGTCATGGAACACATTGAGAAAAATCTAGCTATTTGCCAACTGAAATTTATTTAATAGGACTCAAATTCGGTTATTACGAATTTCAGGCGTTTGGTACAACTGAACATTAGTTTTCACAACAAAGTTCGGTTAATTCAATTGACTTTTAGTTGCATCACCCAAAATATTCAGAAATCTAATGTAAATATACTAACTGAATTTATAAGTTGTTACCATTAAAATACACTTTCAATTCGGTTGGCACTTTATTTCTCTCTGTCTAGTTTCTGAATTTTAAATATAAAATCCAAATTACAAATTACATTTTTAAATTCCAAATGAAAAGTATTAATTTCTATTGATTATTTCCAAATTTGAAATGGAAATTCTGAATTTGAATTGATTGGAACAACAAACAAAAAAAGGAACAAACACACTGTTTTTGAAACTTTTTATGAGATGATAAAGATGTATGAAACATTTATCATAAATTTTAATGAAACTTTTCGTCATATCTATAAAATCTTCATAAATATGATGATAAATGTTTTATGAAACAGTTTCATTAATGTGATAAAACTTTTTTGCCTAAGTGTATTATATTTAAAAAAGTCTATTTAAAATTAAGAACACATCATATGATATTAAATTGATGTTTCTGAATTTCAATTAACTTCTGGTAGTTTTTGAGTTTTTAAAAGTCCAAATTGCGAATGATTTTTTCGAAATATCAAATAAAAATTTCAATAAAAAGCAAAAGATTTTTTTCAAAAAGCTCATAACATTTTTTTATGAAATGACGAAAGTCTATGAAACATTCGTCATAAGTGTTAAAGAAGCTTTTCATCAAATTTAAGAAAACTTAATAAATCTGATGAATAATGGATGACAAACGATTTATGAAACAATATCATCAGTATGATTTAACTTTTTTCCCGGAGTGAATAATTGTATATTCAAATTTTCATTTTATACCAACACCTGTCTTATGTCACTTAGGCCAATTATGTTTCAGTCTTTAATTGTAAATGATATTTTCTAAATTTCAATAAAAAGCTATAAAAAAAAATGTTCACAAAGATTATGAAACTTTTTTTAAGAAATGATTAAGGCCTATGAAACATTTGTTACACATTCTTATGAAACATTTCCTCGTGTTTATGAATACTTCATAAATATGATAAATAATTGACGACAAACTATTTATGAAACAATATCATCAATACGATGAAACTGTTTTCTCTCAGTGTAGGAATACTTAAAATAAGTAATCAGAAATTAAACGATAATAAAAATTGGTCATCCTCATTTCGGTTTAATTCTCCAATACGTGCGAAATTTGTTTGCATATATATTATACATAGTAATATCATAAATCCATTAAGTTCAAAATTTAAAAAAAAAAATTAAGTCCTTGTATCATACTGGACCCGGATTTCAGCGTTCAAAATTTAAAAAAAAAATTAAGTCCTTGTATCATACTGGACCCGGATTTCAGCGTGCTCTGCCCATGGGCAAATATCCCTCCGTTTTTCAGGCGTAGGTCTTCGCTATCTGTATCTGTGTGGAAGAGTGTCTGCGGAGGAGGACACGTGGGGCCACGATCTATATTCTATCTGACAGCCAGGCGGCACTTGGTGCCGCCTGGGCTCAAGATGTGGCGTCGGGTCTGGTTAAGGAATGTATCGACTCTCTAAATCGTCTCGGACTTAACAACTCCTTGACACTGGGCTGGGTTCTTCGCCATGAGGGCAACGAACGGGCTGACTGCGGAGCTCTTCGACAATTCATTGGCCCTGAACCCTTCTGTGGCGTACCCAATGGGTATGTCAGAGAGAGGCTCAGGAAATGGAGAGAGTCGGAGTTTGGGGCCTATTGGGCCAGATCGCCTAGGCAGCGACAGGCGAGGCTGTTTATATCTGCCTCTGGGGAGAGGTCACGGAAACTCTTGTCTATGACGAGGGGCGAACTAAGGACCGTGACGGGTTACCTCACGGGACACTGTGCCTTAGGTATCAATTGGTCAAGATGGGACGATCCCTCTACGGATACGTGCAGGTTTTGTGAATTGGAACCCGAGACCTCAGAGCGTGTTCTCTGCAAATGTCCGAGGCTCTCCGACAGGAGGGTGCGTTATTTTGGTGGTCGAATAGTGACGCCATTGGACGTTTGGAATTGTTTACCTGGTAGGATAGTTGGCTTCGTAGGGAGCCTGAACTTATGGGGTGTATTCGTTGGCAGCACAAAATACCAACTTCTGGTCGCGGTGCATAGTGCCACTCTAGTCTAATCTAATCATACTGAAATATATACATTTGGCTACACAGTTTAGTGTAGTTTGTTGACTTAGAGTATTTTTAATTAATTTTTTAACCTTTTTTACATTTTTGTATTGAAAAATATCATTTTGGGGGAATGAGCGATTAAGTTTAGTACGGTTTTATGAGCGATTTAATTTTATTGAAAAATGAGAAAAAATGCAAAAAGTGTTTAAGTTTGAATATTCATATTTTCTTAATATTCATCGGATCATCAACATTTTAGGCTTTATTTTTATATAATGCAAGATATTGTTTAATAAATGTAAATTTTGAAAAATTACTACAAATCGCCATCCCCGCTGTTTACTCAAATTTTCAAGTACAGGTAAAAATATATAAAATATGATTAAAAAAATTTTAAGTTCATCAATAATTCCAAAACAAACATTTTTTGTACTGCATTTGCATACAAATGGTAAATGACCGACAATTAGTCCAATAATCTCTATATTTAAGTTTTAGCGGTGTTTTTTCCCTAAAATTAAGCTATTTTTTACGTTTCCAGCAAAAAGAAAATAGCTATTTCCAGCGATTTAGCTACTTTTCTTGAACAAAAGTTGAAAATTTAAAGATGTAACATACAAAATTCTTATGAAATTATCAGTCACCGCCGACACTTTTATACTCCAAAATGCGGCTGACCATATTTTTGCGGTTACAGCGATTAGGCTGCCTCCGCCAACGTGTTACCACGGCTTTCATCTCTGGTCTGGACATTTTTATATTTTTTAATGTATTCCCTGCTAAAAATCGACATACATGGATCCATACATGAACACACATACTTCATACGCGTCCACATGCATACATACATGATTCATAGGTGTTCATAAAGCATTAAATATGTTTATATGTGGAATCATATATGTTCGTCTGTATGCGTTAACGAATATTGAGGTAATATTTACATATGTAATCATACATGTAATATTTACTTATATATATAATCATACATGTCTATCCATTTAAATACATGGTAAGATCACATATCGCACACCTAATTCAAAAGTGACTCAACTCAAAATTTTAAGTTTTCGGGTTTATATGATTTAACTATCAACAATACACTTGTTTATCTATTAAAAAAATATTAGTGTATTTTGTTGTTGTTAACTGTTATAAAAAAACAGTTATATATTTCTTTATGTTTCAATTGGCATAAAGTTGCAAATATGTTTTTTCGATTTCTGAAAAATTAAAAATTTAAGTTGAGTCACTTTTGAACTATGTGTGCGATATGAACTCTTATGAACATATATGAATCCAATATGGTGGTATATGGACATGTATGACCTCGATTGAGCTCATACATGTTCATAAATGGATACGTATATGTTAATTTTTAACCGGGTTGTCAACTTTTTTTTTTAAGGAAATACAACATTTTACTTAGGATTTTTAGCAAATAAATTAAGTAAAGTATAATTTTTACACATTTTTTTTTTGATTTGATACTAATATTCAGCATACATTTTATTAATTTTTAGCAAGGATTTTTAAATTTTTAATCAACAAAATGTTATCAAAACTTTAGCTGCATTTACTAATTTTGCTGACATTAGCAATTTTTTGCTCACTTTTAGTGGGGTTAATACTGAAATCGAAAAGTATCAACAAATTTTAAGGAATTTGGAGTAAAAAAAATTTTCATAACTTTAAAAAGCATTCTTATATACAATTTTTAATTCTGCGAACTTGCGATCAAATGCATTGAAAATATCTAGAGCAAAGACTTTGCTCTCACGAACACAGTGGATGGACAGACTTCTACGCTTCGAAAGAATCGACATCTAGGTCGACATGTTGTTTCCCCTGGCTGAAAGGCAACTTTGGATGAATAAATTTTAAAGCTTTCAATAAACTCTCCACAAAAAAGCTTTCACATATGATGGACATAAGTAATATTAATAGTACTGTGTCTTTCATCTGTGCATCGTATTCCTTTATCCCCTGTATAATGTAGTATCTTTTTCAGTGATGCCAAATTTATTGATGAAAAACACACAGTCAGGCCTATGAAAAAGGCCAAATGATATATTGGATCGATCGATGTCTTTACTTTTTCAACTAATTCAAATAGCAAGGAATCTACTGGTGAATCCGTATAAACTTGGATATGTTGTTGAGGACAAACAAATATTAGCCACGTATTTTGTTAGGTGCGCAAAACGCACGTTTAGCGGTTCAAAATTACAATATTATTGAATTTAAGAACTCGAGAAAATAAATAATTTTTTTAATAACTAAGATGTTAGGACATACACCGGCATATTTTACATACCAGTCTATGCATATTTAAGATACCTTTCATTTGATACCAATTTGAACAACAAGAAATGTATAAGTTTGATATAATTTTCGAGGCCATACTCTATATTTCTTTATTAGGATATTGTCCTAACAAATAACCTATAGAGTTTTTGTATTCAAATTTTCAGGAATGTGTTGATAGATCTATTTCGGGAATTTTCTAGGTTCCCATCATCAGAACACGTTTTGAAAGAAGTGACAATCCCATGCAAAACATCAAACATTCATATAAACAAACATTCATTTAAAAAACTAAGCTGCAAATTGGGTCATTTTGTAGCACTTTTCAGTTGGACTCTAGATAATTAACAAGATGGTAATAATGTGCTCTCCATAACTTTCGAGAGCGCAGAGCATAGTTTAGTTGGGCAGTAACTGTCAGGGTTGTTAGCAGCACTAACAACTAGATGGGGATATATCCGTACGGTACGACGTGCTAAAGAGGGTTGCCCATGGGAGCGATAGCGTCGAAGAGCACTGTTTTAGTACAAGTGCTACTGGTATGCCTTTAATTTCCGCTGTTTTATATACGTCGTCATTTGCAAGAAATCTATTAACGACTCGAACGGCAGCATTTCTTAAACGGGAAGAGCATATCTTAGAAGGGAGGTATCCGGTAGATCTTAATGAACTTCGTATATGTTGCAGAGAATAAAAATTTAACGGACCCTTGTTTTCTTTTTCAGCTACCCAATCTCATGTTTAGGCATAACTAAGTGGGGATCAAAAATTACCCCGTTTTAAGTTTTTGTTTCCAACTTTAGACAAACTGGATATCAAATGAAACTTTTTTTGAGCCCACATTTATTGGTTTACAAATTATGTCCAAAGAGTTTTAAATTTTTTTTCTTAAAATAATGTGTTTTGAGTAACATAAAATCTGGCGTTTTATTAAGGAATTTTAGTTGTATTGAGCTAAAAATAATGCCCATTTAATTTAATCATGGGGTGTCTGAGGTTTTTCCGTTATTCGAAATCGTGGGGGTGTCTGAGCTGTTTCCGCTATTCGAAATCGTTCGGGTTTTGTGCGACTTTTCTGAAAAGCCTTCTTCGCTATATTTCAAATAATTCAAAATTGTGTCAATTCTGGGTCCACTAACATATATAGTCAATATGGGTATCAAATTTGTAAATTAAAGACAAGTTCGTATGCAAAAACAAATGAAGTTTTTAACCCACTTTTTAATCCTTACACTTGAGATTGGGCAGCTTAAAAAAACCATGAATTTTTTTTATTGTCCCTCTACAACATATTCAAAGTTCATTAAAATAGGCGAGTTCGGTTCGGGATACTTCCCTTGGTAGTCATAATAGTGTGTGTTACTAATTATGCCGAAATATCAACCGGTTCATCCTTTATAAGAGTTTGGATAGAGAAACTAGCATTACCAAAAAGTCTTACTACCCCGAGCAGCAGCAAGAACTGTAGCATTCTGCATGCTGCCCACATATCGTTTTAAAGGTACTGAATTTTTTAAAATTCACACTATTATTGCAAAATTTCAACTGAATTCTATAATTGTTCATATAATTCTTAGTTGTTTTGCAAACAAATAAAATTTACCTATTGGTAACATCATCATTAATCAAATTAGTCTATTTTAATTTTAACAATGACTACATCTATGAAATACTTAATTTCATGGTTCTAATGAGTTATTTACAAAACAATTAATTTGTTCTGCTCAAAATCGTAGAACTAGTATGGTTTTGAATGATTTCAATGCTTCGGTAATTTTGCGCATAAATGCGACCAAGAAAATTGTTTTTAAAAAAGTTTGTTTTTATAAGAGATTTTCCGCTTATTTCACGATCTAACACCTATACGCCTTTAAATTAAGACATTAAGACAAAATTTTACCTTTTTTCGTTAATATATTATTTTTTTTTTAACAATCTAAAGATGCATGTAATGCATGAAACATGCAGCTACTTTTCTATACAATCTTCTTCGTTACTTTAATTAAGATGTGAATGAGGTTTGATGATGTTGCAAAATATCAAAGAAAGAAATGCTGGTAAATGATACCATGCCAAAGTATAAGTTACAAGCGAATCAATTTGATTAGTTACGCCAATTTCTTATCAGTAAACAATATCTGTTTCTTCCTTAACATTTTCTAATACTCCTCAGGGAGAAAGAGAGTGGTGAGCATAAATAAAAATTAAAATTTATTGAAAAGATGTAGAAATAGGAGGAAAACATGACTTAGCACTAATTCAAATAATAAAACAAAAGGATAAAAATTAAGAGGTTTTAAGTCTGTCACTCAGTCAGTTACAGTGATGTTAACTTAAGACATTTCTATTTTGTTTTGTACCGAAAAAATGTGTGTATGTTTTACCAAAATATTTTGTCCATAACGAATTGTTCTGAAAGGACATTACAACAATGTGTGTGCATGTGTGTGTTTGTTAGCAAACATCTATTATCAATTCTCAGGTTGTGTGTAGTAAAGATCCTGTAGAGTTTGCGCACTTTTTGTATACCGACAGCAGCAGCAGGAGCTCAATCAAATGTAATCAACATTGTAGGTGTTGTTGTTGTTGTTTTCACTGTATTCCATAGTAATTTCTACAATTTTGAAAATACAGTGGTTTGATTTAAAAAATATGGGATAAATTAATTAAATGATGAATTTTATTCGACCTTTTTTCTCAGAATTAAATGTTTCCAAATAATCAAGCTTTAGGTCTGATTTGGTATTAAAGTATGCTAAAATGCTGCATGCGCTGTCTACCCTGGTTTAGGTACCCACATACCAAATCTCAACTTCCTCACTTTAGTGGGTTGTCCAGGACCCTTCAAGCAGAAATCCCGTCTCAGCGGATTTCTACTCGGGATTTGAAACACTTTTTATCGACTTTCATGTTATTGCTCTTCCCCGAAGCAATTTCCAAAAACCCGTCTGAGCGGATGCCTGCTCGGGAAGAGGAACCCACTTACCAAATTTCTCACATTAGTGGCTTTTTCAGTCTGCCCAGGGGTGGCTTTCCTCTTTTTTCCCCTCCATGTAGAAGTTTTCAAAATTTCCGTCTAAGCAGATATCTACGCGCGGGATTGGGAACTTTCATATGAAATTTCAAGTTCATCGCTTTGGCCAGGCCGCTTAACTGATGACTTTTTCTCTTCATGCCCTCCCCATAGGAATATCTAGAAATCCAGTCTAAGCGGATGTCTACTCGTGATTGGGAACCCATATACATAATTTCAAATAACTCGTCTTAGTGGTTTGGCCAGTCCTCCAATGGGGGTTTCCCCCTATTTTCCCTCATCTTAGGCATTTTCAAAAATGCCTTCTTAGCACTCATCGTCATGGGGAAATTTTTTTTAACCGTTATTTTCACCATGTTTCAGCCGAGAAGTCCAAAAAGTTTATCAGTTAGTTTTGTTATATTCGAAGAAACATACATTTGAAATTAAGAAATTCTGGCCAAAGGGGTTCATGAATTAGGCTAAGGCAGAGAAATCCTGCTTTTTGCCCCTACCCATAGAAAATTATAATAAAAATGATATTTGGTATGTGGGCTCCTAATCCCGCATAGAATAAATGGAAAAAAAATATAGCAAAATGTATTTTAACCAGACACTGCAATGGGGGCCACACTCTCCGTTTTCTTTTTGGTTAAAATATCATTTCTGGTTAAGCGAAATTCTCAATTTATTTTCAGAATTAACACGTCTTATACATATGTATGAATTAACTGAATTAAGTGAATTATTTTGTTATAGAAACTTTTTTAAAAAAGACTTCCAAGTCATAACTTTAAAAATCTATATTAAAATATTTCTTAGATGTCCATAAAAGACGGTACGGTACACGAACCGATTTCTTTAGCACTAGAATGACACAAACTCTTATTTTAACTGGTTTGTCATAATTGATTAAAAACTACAAGCTTTTGCTCCAATTTATGCCAGATATTATTATATGACTTTTGTAGGATTAACAATTCCACGTAAACAGTTTCTTTGAATTTCACTTAGTTTTCGAGAAATATCTACTCTGTCCAAAAGCATTAAAAATTACTAGTGTTTTTTAAAAATTCGTCGAAAATAATTTTTTTATAAAATCACTCCGGTTGAACCATAAATGTAATCTACACCATTTCCACCTTCAACTGGAAAACGAACAGTTGAAATTGAGATTTTCCATTTTGAGAAATGTTCGTTTGATTTTAAGTTTTCTGTTTAATATTGAGAATAGTGCAAATTATATTGAGCATTTCAATTGGAAATTGAGAAAAGAACAAAGGAATTTGAGATTTTTCCATTTAAATTGAGTAACGAACATATTATTTTGAGATTTTCCAATTAAAATTGAAATGATATTGAGTTGAAATTGAGAAATAAACAAATGAATTTGGAAAAAGTAAAAATGTAATTGAGAAATAATAATTTTGAGAAAAGTCGCTAAGGGAATATGGTGAAATAATGTGTAGCTTTTTAGGGAATGGGCTCTAACTTATTCATTAATGCAATTATATATTTCCCGTGAAATAAATTAGAAAAACGCGTTCATCCAACAATATTTTACTAACTTCTCGTCTTGTAAAAATAGCCGAAGAGAATGGAGACAAATATTTATCATATTTTGATCTTCTAATATTATACTATAGCGCAACTCCCGCGCTATAAATTAAAAAAAAGTGTTATTGGGTTGAACAAATTATTAATCTTCAGCACAACAGACATCGTACATGTACTCAATTAACAGGAATATACATTTTTTAATACGAAAAATATGGAAAATCGCAATTCCATTTGTTCTTTTTTCAATATCGAATCAAAAACCTCAATTTAATTTGTTATTTTCTCAATATCAATTGAAAAATCTTTATTTTCTTTGTTCTTTTCTCAACATCAAAAGGAAAGTCTGAATTTCATTTGTGCATTTCTCAATTTTGAATGGAAAATGTCAATTTCATTTGATTTTTACTGCAATTTCATATGAAAATTTTCAGTATCAATTGTTGTTTTATCAATTTAATATGGAAAGCCCTCAATTTCAATTGGAAATGGTGCATTAAAACTATTTCGAAATGTGGTGTTGTATTAGCAATATTTGGAACATAAGGTAGAATTGTGTTAATTTTTATGAATTGCCCAAATATCGCTTAAACAACACAACACTTCGAAATGTTTTGAAGTGCTAGATTTATAGATTCATTGCTGCTTAGACCGTAATAATCGGATGAATATTTTCGACGAATTTTTAAAAAACACCAGCCGTTTTGCCTGGTTTTGGGCAGAGTAGGTACATATATAAAAATTTCGGTCATTCTAGTGTTAAAAAAAAGTAATTACTTCCAAAATGCACATTTTGTTTAAATATACCATTTGTATACCTCCAAAATAATGTAATGACAGTTCCAAATTATTTTGAACACCGGTGGTGGCAATATGACCACCCAAACTGGCGAACATTTTTCATATAAAATTTTGAGTGCTCGCCATTTTTTTGTTTCTAATCCGATTTTCAAAAAATTAATGTATTTGAAATCTAGTAGTAGAGACAAAAAACATGCTTACATGCTGTGTGTTATCTCTAACAGTTCCCAAGATATTCATATTTTAAAATGAGAAATTCCAAATATGGTCCGACTTAGTTTTTTTGCTAATAACGGGACATAATCGGGGCCAATTTTTTTTTTTAATATTGGTTAGATTAGATTATATGGCACTATGCACCGCGACCAACTTATTGGTTACTTTACTAAATAAATTCTTTTTTATTTTGGAAAACTTTTTTTTGGACGACCTATTTCATGGCTTTGCCAAAATTTTGCCAACGTTGGAAATTTTGTTTCTCCAGTTCTTATTCGACACCTTTTGAACAGACGGACCTTTTGTCCAATGATGCTATCATTTTGGGATTGGGAAGGCACTTGTTGTCAGCACTTGTACCACTTGCTAACATTGCCTTGCCAGCAGTGGTCCGTTTGTCTTCTTCTGACTGGGTTGTTTGCTAAAAATTTCGAATTTAATGAATTGAATCCGCATAAAAATTTAAGGTCATCATAGTTAGAGTTGAGTTTAGACAACTAAACATTAAATAAAATCATACTAAAATAGATTTCGATGTCTTTTATCTAAAATGAAACCAAAAAATTGCTTCAGTCAATGCAAATTTAAAAATTAAATCTATTTTTTATTTTGATATCATATTTTAAAACGGACTATACCACTGTATACTACGACCCAAAATTTAATTTACGTGTCCGGTGTGTCAATTAAACGTACTTACAGTGTAATTAACAGTAAAACCAACAAATTTTTTAAAAATGATTTCCTAACTTCATATTCGGGTTTAGCGACTTTTAAACCTATTCCATTGATAACATAAAATATAATCAGGAAAGTTAGGAAAACAGTTTTCTGCCATATTGAATTTTTTAAATATTATTTTATATTTTTGACAATCATCCCTAAAACGCAACATTTTAACGTGAACATTTTAAACACGTTACAAGTTATGAAAAAGTTACCAGCTGATTCACCATATTCAATTTTCTTAATCTGGATTAATTTTTCATTACAGCAACAGAAACTGCTTTTTCACTGTTATTAATAAATCTAATTAGAAATTTTTGGAAAAATTAAGTCCGCCAAATTGGTTTCGCCAATTTAAATTTTGTATTCAGATTCGTTATTATCGAACTCTTAACTAATTTTGTGATAATTATTTGGACGAAAAATTATAATTCTGACCCGAAGATATTCAAAGAGCAATTAAAATTTCAATTAAATTAATTATGACAAATTTGTTCGAGAAAATAATATCTTTAACATTTTATAATATAGAATTTACAGAGAAAATTTATCTTAATCATCTTAATAAAAAAAAAAAAAACTAAACTAAAAAAACAAGACGATTAAACCATTTTTTAATATTTTTGATTAACACACCCAGAAAACAGTATCAGTTGTAGCCACCGAATTTGTTGCCAATCGAATTCTGACGGTTACGACAACTAGCTTACTATTATTTTATAGCTTTGGTTCTGAGTGCTTAATATTCAGTTGTCACATTCAATATTATATTCCACATAAATATTATTAAGTTCCAAAAAATTTAATTTAAATTAAAAAACTTTTTTTTTTGTTTTGCCAGCATTGAACCGTGGTACTCAGATTAATAGTGCTCTGTCCGTACAGAATGCGCCACAATCACATTTAGTTTAATTTGGCTTATTTGCTATTTATATACTTAAATATTTTTTTAATTTAAAAAAAAAGATTTGTGTTTGTCTTTTCCAGGATTTGAACTCGGACACTCGGTGCAATTGGCTGCCGCTCTACACACAAACACTTATAAATGTTAAGTGCTAAAAACACCAATCATTAGTTGCTTCTATAAACAGTGAAATTCACAATTCTGTGGTTTCAACTGAACGCCCAATTTAATGGCATATTTGATTGGGAACTCGGGATTTTGCAGTTACCACTTTTGATTACCGTAAATTTTTTAATAAATTTGATAAATGGTACCAGCTTTCCTGTATTTTCACTTAAAAAATTGTTGCTTCTACACAATTGTTTTTTTTTTTTTTTTTTTTTTTTTTTTATTGAAATTATATTAATACTTTATTTTCGTTAACATTTCATAAAATTACACCTAGTTGAAACTAACAAGTAATATTTTTCTTTCAGATAAGTTTTGCAAATTATTAGACACTAAGTCTTGAGGTTTGTTTCTCTTTAAACGTCTTGAATATACATATATCTTCATTGATAAGAATGGAAGCTTTTTCGTTTCTGTCATGTTTCAGTCTACTTGCATGTTTGGATGCTGATTGTTGAATTACCTCGGATACTTTGTTTATTCCAAGATCTCTATGCAAATCGTCGTTCCTTATATACCAGGGCGCATTAACCATATTTCTAGCGATTTTGTTTTGAAAACGTTGAATAATTTCAATGCTAGTTTTGGAAGCACATCCCCATAACTGGACACCGTATGTCCAGACAGGTTTTAGTACTTCGTTATATCTCAGAAGCTTGTTTTCAATTGAGAGTTTAGTATTTCTTCCAATCAGCCATGTTAGCTTTTTCTGTTTTAAGTTTAGCTCAGTGTGTTTAACTCTGATGTGTTCTTTCCATGTAAGCTTAGAATCCAGCGTCATACCCAGATATTTTGCACTGTTAGCATAAGGTACAGCTAAACTTGAAATATTAATTGGTTTATGTCTAATTACTTTGTTGGTAAAGTCAACATGCGTTGACTTACTTTCATTTAGTCTGACTCTCCAAGTGTCTGTCCATTCTACAATTTCATCAACTGAGATCTGTAGTTTTGAGGTAGATTCGGTTTCGTTATTACCAATAGCTAAGATTCACGTGTCATCAGCAAAAGTAGCTATTTTGCTGTTTTTTGGTAATTTTTTTTTTTATTTAAAAAGCTGATTTTAAATGCCAACAATTGGATGTGTTTTTTAGTAACTATTCCCTCTTTTTAATCACCAGTACAGTATATTTGCTGTATTAATCAAATTTAGCGTAAATAAATTTAAATTTTTTGGACCGAATTCCAAACGATCATTTTCCTGGGTACAGTTAGTCCAACATTTTTTCTATTTCTAAACAATTGTGTATTCATACTAATAATTGTCTGTAACTCTATGGTTTGATATAATTTCGGTTGGCAACGCTAAAAGCATACATAATTAAGATGCCTAATCAAATACTGGCGATGTTGTCAAAATGTCTGCTAAAGCCGACATTTGCCTTGTTGCTCTTATGCAGTATCGCTATATGCGTCACGTTGGTATTTAAACTGACAAAGTTAATCTTTTAGCTGTGAAGTTAAAAGTTTAACTGTCAAGAAAACATGTGTAATCTTTGATAAAGTACATTAATTTGGGTGTCTAAGTTCACTATAATTTTGAAAAATTGTTTCTTTGGTTACTCTTATTCGGTTTTCTTATACATTATAAAAAATTTCGATTAAAATCTAATCCAAACCACTGTGTATAATTAAATGCAATGGCATGCATTTTCTTGTCTAGTTATTGTTAATAAATGAAGTTGTTTTCTGTTAGTATGTCTTAGCCACTGGGTGCGAAATTATATTGAGTTATATCAAAGTATACATAAATACATATATATCTATGGCTGAGGCCTCCAAAGTCCCTTGAGTCTGCCCAAAATAATAAAAAGGCTCTAATAAATTTATTATATATTTTCTTGATGTTGTAGCAATTGTTTTACTAACAATTGTTGTCCTTTCTGTGTGTGTGTTTATTTTTGGTGGGTGATATTTTTTTGTTACTTGGCGGTCAATATCAAGTAAAATGTCCTGCTGTTTAAGAAAAATAGAAAAAAAAAAAAAAATCTTATGCACAATTCTTTCGTTTACATCTTTTTGCTATTTTCTATGAGCGTTTTAGATTACTTAGATTTTGGCCAATATGGCCAGCCAAACAAGAGTATCACTTTGACTAAACCAAAATATTGGTTTGACTTAGCAGCCTTTGAAAGACAATAGGAACTCAAAAACATTGAAAGGTTTTATGCAAAATTAAAAGGAATAAAATAAGGAAAAACCCAAAATACAGATATTTATTTTTAAACATTTATCATAAGCTTATTGTTTTGTACAGACAATAAAACAATAGAGGTAAATTAAAGGATTTTCTCTTTGACTTTTAAAGAAATTAAATATTGAATGGATAATTTATGTTAAGATTATTACGGTACTTTTAACTTTTTCACTTTTTTCACAAGATAACGAACATACGGACCATATTCGTTCAGCGGAAGGATAAAACTAATTATCTGTCAAATCAGACATGAGCTAAGTGTTACCATTCACGAAGTAAGCACTAGTTGAAAAAAAAAAACGTTAGATGGCGGACCCTTTACAACAAATACTAAAACTAAACATTTTAGGAAATTTAAAAACCAATAAAGGGTTTTCAGCTTTTAAACAAAATTTATATCCTTCAAAATTTTGATTTAAATTAATACACCTTTAATTGTTTAATTATCACTTTCTCTTGTAAACTGATATTGTGACATCATGTCGCTAAATATTTTGAAGCTAAGTCGAATATTTTCCTAATTGAAACAGTACATTTTATGTTGAAACAAATTTTATTTATCTTATCTAGTTTTTTTTTCAAAATTGTAATTTCTTAATTTATAGTTTTATATTTTAAAATATATCCTGCTGTTGTTTGTATCACCGATTTTAAAGACCACCCAAATGTTTACAAAAAAAAAAACCTGAATTTGTATTCACTCTGCAAAAACCTATTTCTTTTATTATTTTTTTTATTTCCCGCTGTGTCCCATACAGAAATTTGAACTCATTATCTATTTTTTGCATTTGTTTAATTTACTTAATATTGCAAAATGTATATTCAGCAGTCTGTCTGTCATTTTGACAGTACGTTCCACTTTATATCTCTATAGTTGTCATTTAATCTTAGAAATAATGTAATTTTGTTTAGTCTATCTCTTCTCACAGAATGTGGTCTATATATTTTGGTATAATTTTGTTCCAGTGTATTGTAAATATTGTTTTACAATGTGTTAATAGGACAATATATGGTTTTATTGGTTGAGATCTGTGTGTCTTTCAGGTGTGTGTGGGAGAATTATTGTATGGGAATGTTTTCTGCAATTAACAGTGTTGTAAACAGATCATTCGAGTAGTTTTTTTTGGTACTGTGAAACAAAAGTTTTATTACATTGAAGCATCAGCAATGGTGAAAAAATTGATAAACATTTATAAAAAAGTTTTCATGATTAACAAAAAAGAAATGCTTTTTTGTACTGTGTTATATTAACGTCGTATAGACAGTCGTAATTAATTTTTAATTAATATGCATTTGAAAAATTTTTTTTTTTTTTATTAATTAATAATCATATAATTACAAATTATATACTATTACCCTAACCGAGCACTAGCTACTATGGCCTTCGGCGCGTTGTAGCGAAAACAGACCAGTGCCTCTGGTGGGAATCGAACCCACGACCCCCGCACTGATAAGCCAGCACGCTACCAACTAGCCTACCGGGCGCACGACATTTGACAAATTTAATTTAGAAATGTTGAGGTTAAGAAGGAGAATAAAAGTTTTTCTCTAAAAATTATAAAATCTATTAATTTTTAAAACAGACTAGACTAGCTTTGCCTTTTTTATGGACAGGCTCATCAGTGATTTTCCAGTTAAATAGTATTATTATTTGTGTCTTATAATTGTCAGATTATCTCTATATGATCAATTTTTCAACAACCTGCGGCTGTAAGAATCAAACCTGCGCTCATCTTACATTACAAACGTAACAATTCCAAGTCATGACCGTTTAGCGATCACACCCAAGTATGGCATCGAATCTAATGCAGCTAAATTGCAGTTTTCTTTCCTATTAGCTTTTTTCCGTTATTGTACGGGGTGTCCGACGGGAAGGTATACTACTTTGTTTGTTGATAGTTTTTGATTAAATGAAAGAGAATGGATCTTATGTTGATAAATGTTTTATTTAATGTCGGCAATTATGTATGGAATACAGTCTCAGATAAATGTCCGCCACTGTTAGCCTCACAAATGCGAGTCCTTTTGAGCACATTTTTCGTTACATTCTCACACATTTCAAGCGGAATTTCATTAATTTCATCACGAATATTTTGTTTAAGTTGATCAAGCGTTTCTGGTTTGTTTGTACAAACTTTGCTTTTCAGATATCCCCACAAAAAGAAGTCCGGAGCAGTCAAATCAGGCGACGGTGAAGGCCAATCAACATCACAATTTCTTGAAATAGCTTGTTGTGGAAAGAGGTCTCGCAGTAATTCCATTGTAATCCTGTCTGTATGTGATGTGGCACAGTCTTGTTGATACCACTGAATCTTAAATGTAAACAAATGCAAATCCTCGTGCAAAATTTTGGCCAAAGTTGTTCTTTGAAGCTCCTGAGCACGGCGTCGAATTGAGGTGGATGGATTGTTTTGAACACTTTCTTGAGCAGCAGTAATGTTTTCAGCCGATCATACAGTACGTTGTGGTCCATGCTTGGGCCTATCACCTACAGACCCTCTTTCTTCGAAATCATTCCCTACACGATAAATAGTGCGTTTTATTGGCACGTTGTTCCTCCCAAAAATTTCACGTAACTTTCTCATCGTCACAGTAATCGATGATTGATTTTGATAAAATGTATTAACGATTAAAACACGTTTGTTTATCGAATATTTTTCCATAATAAATTTGCCACGTGTCTTCTTCACGACTGCCAAATATGAACTGTCAAGACTAATGTTTACCAATATGGCGGCAAAACAAAGTAGTATACCTTCCCGGCGGACATGCTGTATATTATACTCAGAAGTGACAACACTATTTTATTTCAAAAAAATTTTGTATATTTTAATGATATTTTCATTATAATATGTTACTTTTTCTAAAATATTTTGACTCGCTAAAAAAAACTACATCTATTTTACTATTTTACATCAGCTGGGAAGTTAGGATTTTTTTTGCTCTTGTTTTTTTCCGTAAAAACAATTTTTTTGAAGTTTTGGTTTAATATATTGAAAATAAACGAAATTTTATATATTTTTTATAGTTTTAAAACATATTAAAAATAAACTTTTATTTGGCTATTGATCAATTCCATTTAATAACACCGTAAAATTAATCGATGTTTTCCGTTTTTGATAAAATTTTTTGAGTGTGTGCGGTAGTGAGCAAGTCTTAAAAAAAAAAATTTGTTTTTTTTTGGAAAACTTTGTCAATCCTATGGCTTCAAATTGTGGGGTAGGGACTTCACTTAAAAGGTCATAACTTTTTTAGGTTTTGGGGTATAAAAAATAAATAAACATATAAATTTTTGAAAAAAAAAATTAAAATCAATTTTTGGAAAAAATCCAATTTTTAAATTTTTTAAATTTGTATACAAATAGCTACACATGTGTTCTAAATACTCTAAAAATTTTAGAGTGGAAAGCTCCTTACTAAGTGAGATATCAGAAAAAATGTAGAAGTATGTATACCAGAAAACGTGTTTTTTTTTTGTTGCTATTGAAAAACTATTTACTATTACTATTGAAAAAAAAAAATTTTTTTCATTTGTTTTTTTATACCCCAAAACCTAGCCGTTCTTATGCAAAAATAAATTTGTCGATATTTTTTTACACATCAAAAGTTATGAACTTTTAAGTGAAGTCCCTACCCCACAATTTAAAACCATAGGGTTGCCAGAGTTTTGCAAAAAAAAAACAACATTTTTTTTAATACTTGTGTTCACTACCGCACACACTCACAACATTTTATCAAAATCGGAAAACATCGATTCATTTCACGGTGATATTAAATGGAAATGCTCTATTATAATTTTTTTTTACATTCAAGAATAACTGTAGTGAATCAATTTTGAAAAATTTTATCAGACAAACATGCGAAAATTTTTGTTTTTAATATGTGAACTCTTGAAAGCGTGAACTAAATTTTACCAAGTATGTTCACTAGAGGTGTTCAACTTTGTATGGCCGTTTTTCAAAATGAGTTCTAAATTCAAGCGATATGCTAGTTTGGTTCCCTTGTATGTAAAAAACATTTAATATGAAGTTTGGTGCCGATTGGATAAAGAAAACACGAGGCAAAAATCGATTGAAAATTGAAAGTGTGTTTTGTATGGGGTAAAAATGGCTTTTTTTTGCGTTTTTTCAAAAAATTTTTAATATTGAAGCAGTTTTTATTCCATATTATAAATTATATTAGTGGTCTGGGGTATTTTTTTTAATTGGGTAATTCTCAAACGATTTTGAAATTTTAGATCTTTTTGAAAACACTTTTTTGTTTTCATCTCGATTAATTTTTAATATGGAATAAAAACTGCTTCAATATTAACAATTTGTTGAAAAAGCTCAAAAAAAGCAATTTTACCCCATACAAAACACACTTTTAATTTTCAATCGACTTCCGCCTCGTGTTTTCTTTATCCAATCAGCACCAAACTTCATATTAAATGTTTTACATACAAAGGAACGAAACTAGCAAATCGCTTGACTTTAGAAATCACTTTCATTTTTTTGGACTCCTTTAATGTTAACGTTTTCAAATTTGTTCACGATTTCGGTTGCCAAAATTTTAAAATAAAAAATCACATTTTAACCTCAGAAATAAACTGCTAACAATCAATAAATAATACACACATTCTAACAATCAATAAACAATACAAACATTTCATTAACTTTGTATTCAAATTCATTTTTTTATAACTGAACGGCTTATTGTAAAAACTTGATAAGCAACATTTTATTTTTAGTTTAATTTCGGCTTTAAAAGGTTAAAAAAATGCAGAAAAATATGACTTTTGCAGGGCGTTTATTCTCTAGGTACTTGACATATGTGTTTAAACAAGACGCCTATCAAATATTAATCAATGGATGTTTCGAAAAAATAGAAAATCCATAAAACCCAAAATGTGATTATCATGTTTTTACAATAAACCCTTAAATTGTTTGACTAATTGAAGAAAAAAAATTTTTTTGACCATTCAGTCATTAAGTTCAATTTTAATTTAATGCATACACATCAGAGAAATAAAGTGCCAACCGAATTGAAAAGTATATTTTAATGGTAACAACTTATTAATTTAGTTAGTACAACGATATTGACATTAGATTTCTAAATATTTTGGGAGTTGCAACTAAAATTCAGATGAATTAACCGAACTTTGTTGTGAAAACTAATATTAAGCAAAGTTTGAAAAGACTTAATTCTTTAATTCAATTTTGTAAAATGAATGAAATTTTACTCAAATTTCCTAAGGAATGAATTCCTAGCTTAATTCTTAAAAGCTTTAAATAATATGAATGAATTCTTTCTTGAATGATACTAAAATTTCTTCATTCAATTAGTAAAATGTTGAATGAACATATAATTGGAATCATTCAATATATATTAAAACTTTTGAATGATGCTAGTGAATGAATTCTTAGGGAACGGGTTAATGAAATTAAATATAAGCATTTTTTAACTCAGAATTACATTTTTTATAAATTAAGCTCAAATTAAATTAATTCTTTCGAAGCTCTGTTGTTAAGTTATGCCAACAGACTGAAATTCTTGTAGAAAATAGCTACAATTTTCTTTGTGTGTAGTTTTCCTGCAGTTACTAAATTTAAATAAAGTTTTGCACATACATAAATGCAAGAAATTAAAGTTTGTTGCGTCCACTTATAAATATAGACTTGGACATCAATATTAATCAATTTTCATAAAAAGTCCTCGAATGGAGGACAAACACGAACTATAGTTTTTTCAATTATTTATTTTATCTTAATTACAACTGTTATACTATAAAAATAGTAATCGACATTTCCAATTAGACGTACTAAAAAATGAATTTTAGTATATTTAATAAATAAATGAAATGAAAAAAATAAAATTTTAGACATTCGAATTTTGGAAACTTAAAAAATATTTTTTTACAAATGGGTCATTTTCGGGCGAAATACGACATCGATTAACATTTTAAAAAAGAAAATTTTTTTTCTTCCATTTGGTACCATTTGGGGTTGGAGTAGAAAAAAATTGATGAAAGTTGGATTTTGGGATCTTCACAATGTCGCCCCTATTTCTTGTTGTCTAAAAACTCAATATGCCAAGTTTCAGCTAAATTCGTCAACATTTCTCTCTAGGAGAAATTCATACAACTTTAGGATTGTTTTTAATTTCGTAACTTACGACATGTACCTTTGCAAAATGTTCCAATGTAGTCTACATTTATGTGCAGAAAAGGAATACCCAGCAAAACCACACATTACCAAATCATGGGTAAAGTAATGTATCGCCATAGGGCTTCATATATTACTTTACACGTTACTTCACTGATGAATTTTACGGGCGATGAGCCTCAAAGTAACTCATTACCTTGTAGTGGGTAAAGTAACTGGTTACTTATATGGTTACATGGTGGGAAAAAGTAATGTGTCTATAAATAGATTTTCATAAAAAAAATACATAAATTTTTTTTTTACAGATATTTTTTTTTAATTAAATAAATAACTTTTTTTTTATTAAATAAATAACTTGGTCATGCTGGGATTCGAACCTGGGGTCTCTGGTATTTAACAATTAGTTAGGCGAGAACTCTACCAACTGAGCTATATATATTTATATTGCTTAACATATAGATGAGTTGTTGTGCTTCGTGTTTTCGTTCGTGATATCAAAAATATACACCTTACCATTATGCTTACAAAAAATCACAAAGTAATGTGTCTATAAATAGATTTTCAAAATATATATTAATAATTACTTTACGTTAATAATTCATGCATTATGTAATTGATGATCGGTAAGTCATTATTTTATGTTTTGAAGTAATGTAAAATGTAATGAGGTCTCATTACAAGGTAATCCATGAGTGTTTAATTATCGGTAACTCATTGCTTCTTGTTGGAAAAAAATGATACAGGTAAGGAGTACACATTACAAGGTAATGCATTACTGTATCGCACCCATTACCAAAGTTTTGCTGGGTAATTAAAAAAAAATGGAGTCTAAATAAAACGCGGATATCCTAAAAATGTTACTTACACATAGAGCAATAAAGAAAAAATAATGGGTCTAAAAACAGATTTTGAAAAAAATTACGAATTTTAAGAAATATTTTATTAATTTTTGTTTAAACATCCGTTACCGGCAGCCTTACATAAATACGAATTTTAGTGGGTTACAAGGGTATGCAAAATAAGCCATTACCAGAAGGAAAAACATAATGAGTTTAAAATAGATTTTGAAAAGAAATTACGAATTAAAAAAATTTAAATTTTTTTTAAAACATGGTCCAGCAGTGAATCGATCCCGACATATAACATTTGGCAGTTTAAAACATAAATAAATTTTTCTTCTATGTAAATTGGTTCAAGATATACCAAAACTATATTTTGCCTGGAAGTAATAAGATGAATAGCCTTTTATAGTCCACCAATTATTTTTTGTGTGAGAGTAATGCATTATAAGTTTCTTATCGGTAGCTCATTATTTTATTATTTAAAGTAATACAGACGGTAATAAGTAGTCATTACAAAATAATGTATACAATAATACATAGTCATTTAAATATTTTTGCTGGGTGGTGCTGTTTACTCAAGATACATATTAAAATTTTGGATCTTCTTTTCACTGTAGATTTTTTATTAACGAAATCGTGAAAATGAGAAGTTTCAAATTAAAAGCTATAGTTTGAAATTGAATTCTACAAAAAAGTACAGTAAAAAAAATATTAAAATCAAATATGAACATAGTTAAAATTAATGAAAACACTGTTGATTTACAACAAAGTATGTTTTTACTTATTTTAGATATTTTACAATTAATATTAACATGTTACAATTTTTAGTTTTTAATAGAAAAATACTTATTTTAAGTTGAAAAATAATTGAATTTAGTATATCAATTTCTGCTTTTCTAGTGTTCCATTCCACTTGTTCTAATTGTTGAAAATAAAACAATATATTATTTTACAAAATAAGTATTACAGAAAGTAAAAAACACTTTGTTTATGATATTAAAATTATGCACTTACCATTTATTTACGTAATAAATTAACAAAAAAAAAAAAAACACTTAATAACTCCGAAATTGTATATTAAATTATATTTTTTAAATCTTTACTTAAATTTTAATTCATTTTTCTCTATCAGTCTACAAGATGTCAAACTATTTTTGGGCTACTAAAGGGTGTTTTTTATAGAGGTATATAAATTTGAAATGGAACGAAAGATGAATTTTTTAAATTGACTTGAAATTTACTTTATTCGAAAGATATTTTCTGGCATTATAATTTAAATATGACTTCTGGAATATGACAGCCACGGCTGGCTCGGACGTAGTCTAATCTGGATGACTTTTTCCAACATTTGTGGCCGTATATTGGCACTAACTCTTATCGGTGTAGACTAGCGACAATTCACGGGTCCGAAACGTGAAACTAATGGAGCAAAATTGATGATTCATAGGTTTTTTGTTAAAGTTCTGCCTATTATGGAGGCTCTAGCTTTTCTAAAACTTCGGGTTCTGATGAGATCTTCAGCCAGATCGAAATATTAGTATCAACCTACCTGATATGTTTGATTTGCTTTATTTTTGTATCAGCCAAGGGGAGGTTGAAATCTCTTAATAAATTGAAAATAACATAAAAATAATCTCGATGTATATAAAAACAAAAAACTAATATAACTGTAAAAAAATAAACTAAACATAATTTAAACAAAAAAATTGTACTTATCAGCACAATTTTTATAGCAACATAAATTAGTAAAATATTAGTAAACCATTAGTTCTACTCAGTTAAAATTAGAGGTAAACACACAATTTCAGCAAAAGATTTCTGAGAAATTGTATATCTGATTAACAAGACGATTACTAACTTATTTTTTCGAGTGTAAGATTGAAGCTTAAGCTTTTAACAAAATCTTTTACTTTGGTTCAAGGACATAAAGGATTCTGATAGAATAGAATCTTTAAAACGTATGAATTATATTTAGCAGTATTAGTAAAGCCTTTAGGTTTGATCCATATATAGTGTACACTCAAAAAAATAAGTTAGTACAAAAGTTAGTAAAACGTCTTGTAAATCAGGTATACTATTTTTTAGCAAATTTTTTTGTTAAAATCGTGTTTTAAGCTAAAATTTTTGTTATACTTATTCAGCACTTAACTGTTTTATACTAATGCTTTACTTATATACTAATATTTTACTAATTAATTTTGCTAAAAAAAATTGTGCTGATAATCACATTAATAGTGTGGACGACAACCAGATTGAAAGATATACGCAGAATGAAGCAGATGTCGCGGCATGTCAAGATGAAGTAGAGAAGCGGAAAATGATACTAAAAAGTACAACTCTAATAAGACATAAAAAAATCAACCATGGAAGACTTTGTATCTGTTTTTCATACATAAAACAAAATTGAGGATTAAAACAACTTAAATTTTGCGTTGTCACCGGCTTGTGAAAATAATTGTCTTTTAATTAAATAAAAGACAAAATAAAATATTTAAATTTAATATGTATTTCTAAACTAAATGTTAATAGATTAATAATCTAGTGTGGTCAACTTGCAAACAAACAAACATATATAGACATGTAGACAGAGTAAAGCGAAAGACAAAGACAGACATCTTAGGTAGATTTTTATGGTTCCTTTTTCTTATTGCAAAAAAAAGGGTTGTTTTTTTCGTTTCGTTTGTTTTTGTTTATATTTTTCGTTTCGTTTCTATAATTATCTTCGGCAGTTGCGTCCTTTAAAAGAAAGCATCATTTAGACTACCATTGATGTAAGTAGTTGAAAGAAAATTTTTGTTATGTTATATATATTTATTTCTATATATTTTCAGATATTAAATTAATTCATATCGTGTGGGAAAATAAAAATTTTTATATTTCGTAATTATTGTAAATTATTTTTAAAAGAATCACAAAAATATGTTTTATGATTTTCAGCAAATATATTAACTAAATTACAATTTTTTTACAATTTTTTTGCGTTTTTTTCAGTCTACTAAAATTCAGCAAAAAAATTTATTAATTTTTAGCAAGGCTTTTTTATTTCTAATCTACTAAGTGTTAGCAAAACTTTTGCTGAATCTACTAATTTTGTTGCTAAAAATCAGCTCGCTGATTTTCAGCAAAAGATTTTGCTGACATTAGCAATTTTTTTGCTAGCACCCTCCTGACTAAAATTTTGCTGACTCAGCAAAATTTTTTGCTGACTTAACAAACTTTTTTTTTGAGTTTAGGTAATGTGCTTCTTCGCTCAATTTCGCGTTTTTTCATATCTTTTAAAGTAAAAGCAGCAAAAACTGTAATTTTTGAGCTGTTTTTATATCATCGGGAGAGCAATAATTTACGCCCAAACTTATTTTTTTTTTAGATTTTGAGATTCGCTCCAGACCTATTTTTTCCCCAAATCACCTAAATTAGGCAACGATAAAAATTTGGTAGAAGAACATATTGTTTAATTTTCGTGCCGAACACGTGGTATAAATTTCATTGCAAAAATGCTTTGGCCGGTTTGAGGGTTTATAAAGTGTCTTGACAGCATAACCGCAATACAATTTGTACATACAAATTTTGATAACAATTGTGTTTGCAAGTACTGTTTCTGAAAAAACCAATATGCGGTTGGAATTTCTTGCTACAAAAAGCATATTTTCTTAGATGGTGAAATAAAGTTGATGAAATTCATAATTTACCTACAAATTATTAAAAACTGAAATAAAAAAACACACCAACAAAAAATTTAATAAAATTCATTCACCAATAAATCTTCCTAAAAAATATATATTAATCTTTATTTGCAACAAATTTTGAATTTAAACCTAGAAATTTAAATTGCACAAAAAGATCTTCTACCAAAATTGTATCATAAAATACACAGGTAAATATTAATAATTTATATATTCGAAAAAAGACCGGTGTGTTTTGGAAGTCATAAACACAATCCCACCTACAATAAAATTGTATACCAACAACAACAGAAAAAAAAGACTCACAGGTAATAAAAAGAATTTAACTCAAATAAGGGTCTTTAAGCAGGTAAAGAAGGCTATAATAAAATTTTAAACCATAATTAAGAGCTTAAATTGGATTTTATGGTAGGTCTTTAAATACAACAATAAAAAGAGTGTATGGTTGGGTAGATACAGAGAGATAGATATAAACAAATCACAAACTAGGTAAGAGTTTAACATACTCAGGGGAAAAATGAGTAAAATGTCAGTCATTGGTCGAGAGAGAGAACTTGATAATACGAGTAAATAAAAGAAAATCGTATGAGGTGTGAGATACAAAAACAACATAACTATGACGTGCAAACAATGACGATTTTTTTTTGAGTTTTGGATTTAGTGGATGTTGTTGCTGTTGTTGTCCATATTGTTGTAGATTGTGCATGGTGGTATTGTCGATGGCGTTGACCATACAAACTATAACGATATAACAACAAAAAACGGAAACAATAAGATTTCCAAGTTGTAATAGTATTAGTGCAACCGATGTACGACAAAATTTATATATGGACGATATTGTTAATTAACCCTATAGTGTGTGATTGAGTCAGAAAAGAGACTGATCGTTTTAATAAATAATAATAAAAAAAATAAGAAAAAAATTGGTTGTAGAACGGTCACAGAACGCACCCGTAACTGCTCCTTGGAGACTCGCATCATTTACATGAGCTTATCATAGAATTGCACGTTCTGTTATGTCTCCAGTCGCGGATCCAGGAAAAGGGTTTTAAAGGGGGGGGGGGGGCTTAAAAATATCATTTTGGTGGGGGTGAAATTTCCCATTTCCCCACACCTTGAAACCGCGCCTGTATGTCACAGTACAGATGGAAAAGAAACTGTTATTGAATTGGCGCAATATACCCAGCAGGTGGTGTGCCTAAAAATAGGCTTTTACTCAATAAATGCAAAGATTAAGAATTGGCAAAAATCTTATGTTAGTCAGTAGGGCTCGATCACAGAATCTTTTGCTTACAAGTTAATCGCTTTACCGTCTGACCTCATATTGCCATGCATGTTGCTTGGCTAACAGTGCAGCTTATATGTTTCGCGTGTGTGTTCGAATACACGAAATAAAAAGGGTAAAGAAAAAACCCAAACAACCAAATAAAAAAAATATATATATTTGATGTACAGTGTTTTGCCCTCGGTGACCGGTAACCGGATATGTATTTTCAAGTCTGTTAACCCATTTGATTGCTGGTTTTGGCCTTTTACCTGAAAATTAAACTTTTACCATAAATTAATGACAAAAGTGCTTTTAAAATTAACTAGATACCTAAAAATATCGAAACAAAAAGTAACTGAAATTAAATATCGCTTGTAGATCTCAAGTTTAAATGCGTAAAAAACAATAAATTTAAAACGACACAAATTTTAATATTACATTGAAAAGGTAATATAAGTTGAACAAAATATCATTGAAAACCACAAAATATAAATCTTAAAAATTCTATGCAAATTAAGAAAGTTACATTTGAGTTTAAATTTAGTTAATTGAAAATAACAATTGACTCTGCTTAAATTAGAAAACATTTTTCCTAAACATTTGTAAACTAAAAACAGCAAACAAAACTGTAATACCAACAAAATTTTTGCAATTGCATAAATATTGTGGGACGCCAATAACACTATATTTTGCTAAAATCAACAGATATTTTGGATAAAAAAATTCAGATTGCTGATTTTAGAAGGGAAGATTTTTATTCGAAAAAATTTAAGAAAAACTCTTATTTTTACATTATTTATGATTTATTGTGTCTAATAATATTTAGAAAAGTTTGTTGCTGACTTTTTCAATTTGTTACTTTTTATTTACTAAAACTTAGCACAAATATATAGACTCAACAGATATATTTTTAATATTCTAATTTAATTAATATTTAGCAAAAAAAAAAATCTACCAAATTTAGCAGTTTTTTCTGCAACGTCTTTTTAACTATTTTTTAGTAGTTTTAGCAAAACTTTTTACTAATTTTTTTCTATTAGTGTAGAAACACATTTTAATAATCTCTTGGATAAAGTCAGAAAATTCAAAGATTTTTCTATAAAAAAAAGTCGTCAGAAATTGAGAAAATTTTTTCAAAATCTTATTGTTGAAAAAGTCCTTTGAACGATCTTTTCTATAGAAAGAGTATTCAAAATCTGTAGGATTGCCAAATATTTTTGTTTAACGCCATAATATAGGTCAGATTCTGACTATTATTTACTTTTGAAAAAGCCAAGTGTTCTAAGCACTTCGCCTATAGAAACAAATTATAAATTCTAAGAATTTTTTCCTAAAGTCAAATCATCATCATACTTAAAATAGACCGCAATACCATATCTAGGGGTTAAAACGTAGGATGAAATGTGGGACCAAAAAAAACAAAATAAAAAAATATTAAAAAGTACATAAACAAAAAAATTTTGAACAAACTTTAAACATATTTTTATACCCTAAATATTCGATTGGTCAGGTATGTTTCTTACTCTATCACATGCTAACCTTTATTGGGGGTTTGGTGGTCCGAGTAGGGATACCACCCTTATTAAAACGTTGAAAAGAGAACACATTTCAGATTCTTACTAGGATTTTGTTATACGAAAAAGTGTTTAGAACCAGGCGACTTTTTAATGAAAAGTCCAATAATAAAATCGGCCGATATTGTTACTTGAATAAACGTCACTACATTGCTAGGTCTGTCAAAAAAACAGAGTAGTATTTGGAAGATGACAAAGCCAATTGTGAATATATTTTGTTGTTGTTTTTGTTTTTTCTTAGATATTTTAAATTTTGAATCTCGCTCCTAGACGAGGACAAGAAATTCTCATTGAGTTTGTGATTTAACATAACAAATATCTCTAGAAATTCTAATAACAAAGTCCCCTGAAGATTTCCTTGGGCAGGAATGAAATCCGGATAGGGACACGCCTACATCAGATTGTTTCACAATTTGTTAAATAAGTTTTATGACTTTAGCACTATTTAATTACTATAAACGATATTTATTAGTTTTTTTTCTTCCCACACTCAAATAAAAACTTTAGTAAAGCATTTTACATGCCAATTTACAGTTTTTGCTCTAATTTTCAGTATAGATAATTATTGAATACAAATTCTTCATATTCTCTATTTATAATTATCTATTTTTTAGCAATTTTCGTTGCTTAATTTAGCAAAATATTTAACTAATTTTTTAACCCGAGTTGCTTAATAAAAAAAAAACAAAAATATGTACAAATTTTCCAAAGTTTTTTTTTCCAAGTTGAACAGTTTTTGGTGAACAAAAAAATATGGGAAAACAAGTGCAAAATATGTTTTATTTCAAAACACGTTCTATAGAAACGTAGTGTAAGTATTTTTTAAGAATCTCGTATAACAATTTAAAATTACAATGAAAATTATTCGAGGCCATACTCTATTTTTCTTTATAAGGATATTGTCGTAACAAATAATCTATAGAGTTTTTTGTTTTCAAATTTATTATTTGACCCTTTCAGGAATGTGTTGATTGATCTATTTCGGGAATTTTCTAGGTTCCCATCATCAGAACACGTTTTGAAAGCGGTAACAATCCCATGCCAAACAAACGAAAACATGTATTTTGCCATTTAATATAAACATAGTATTAGAATCAAAAATATGAAATCTATACTTATGTAACTAATTAGCAGTAACTCATTATTTTGTAATTACATATAAGAATAACACTATCCCATTATCAGTTTGTCATTAATTTCTATTTTAAAGTAATGCAATATTTAATGACCTATCATTACTTGGTAACGTAAACAGTAATGATCTGTCATTACCATGTTTTTGCTGGGTTAACTCCAAAAATGTCTCAAAATCTTAGATTTGGCTTTGATTAAATATTTTTTTAAATTTGTTTAATTAATTTATTTAATGAATAATTTTCTTTGATATCAAAAAATTGTATTGCTTTAAAAAATGACGAACGTTTTAGTTGTGAAATTGTTTATTCCATATAAGAGTTAAATAATTTCGCAATCGTAATAAATATATTAAGAATAAACTTTAAAGTATAAAATATTTAATGCAGTTAATATATTTTACCAAACCATGTGTGTACGGTATTGGGTTAATGTATTATATATGATATAGTCTTTTGACTGTCTGGCTGGCCTGGCTTACTGGCTAATGTATGTTACTTGTTGTTGTTTATTATTGCTTTGAGTTGTAGAGGAGGAGGAGAATTACACACAGGCAGATACAGATGGATTTCGAACAAAAATATTTAAAAAAAAGTCTCAACAAAGAAAGGTAGTCAAAATTAACACAACATACAATTCAGTCTAGTTTTAAACTTTGACGTGCAAACAACATTATTTTTTTTTTTTGAAAGAGATAAAGAAATATAAAATAATTTCTTTTAATTTTTGTACATTAAACTAATAATACCAAATATAATGGACTATTTTTATATCATTACTAATGGAAAAAACTTTTACAATATTTATGAATTAATAAAACAAACAATTTAAGTGGATTATATTCTAAAAAAAAAAAAATAATAAAAGCAAATATTTAATCATAGAAAAATACTAATTGTATTATTAACAGATTAACTCGTTGAATAAATAAGAGTTTAAAAAGTTTTTTTTTTTTTAATAAAACTTACAAAATAAAAATCTTTATACCCAACAATTAACAATAACGTAACACATGTTGTCCATTAGTGTCACTTGTGTTGCAAATTGATTAAAAAAACAACAAATGTATTCGTTAAACACAATAATTATTATCATTAATCTATTAGTGATAATGGGTGTAAACGCGGCTCCCACCTCTACATTATCTAATAGTGTTATAAATAGTGATAAAGATATAAATCAACAACAACATCATCTACTACATACCGCCGCTCTATACATCTTTATCATCATCAGCAGCAGCAAAAACAACATCTGTAACATCTTCTGCAACATCTTCTGCAAATCCAGCTTCATCGAATTCTTTACGTTTACGCAAACGCCATCGTAAACGGCATAGTATTTGGTATGATTATAAAAATTATAATGAAAATTCCACCATATTAGAATGGTCCAATCCTTGTGGTGGCTTTTATGATCCAAATGCTAAACAAACTAAACGACCAACAAAGAAAGAACAAAAAAGAGTAAGTAATTAAAAAATTATAGAAATTTTACAAATTAATTAGAATATTAGAGGACTGAACTCTGATTTTAAAAGTTCTGAAAATTTAAATATAATTTAGGAACGATTACTGAATGTCCAGTTAAAATTTAGCAAATACTTAAATTTTAAAAGTATATTGAAAACAACAACAGTAGTGTCAGTTAAAGTCACAGTTAGTAGCTAAAGGGACATTCAGTAATCGGGCCTAAATCTGCAATAACTTCTGATTATTTTTTGCAATTATCGAATTTTACATATTCTGGTCCATATAAAAAATGTAAAGAAAAGCAATTATATTTTTTTTCGCGGTTTTCAAACAATTTCGCTCATAAACTTTCTTAAAGTTCGACAACATTTATTTGTTTAATTGTTAATATTAATTAATATTTGGCTTAAGTTTTAAAGTAATTAAATTATAACGATGCCTAATGACCTGAAAGGCCACACAGGTTTTAAAATTTGACGAGGTTCGCCGAATTTGATAAAAAAAAGATTATAGCGTTTTAGCGATATTGTCATCAAAATTTGCAATACAACGAACACATCACTTAAGAAGTCATTTAAATATGTTGTAAATTAATTTTGGTCCACTAATGCAACTTAAATATTAAAAACGTAAAAAACGCATGTTTAGAAAATGCAATTTAAGCGGGAAATTTGTGTTGCAAAAAGCCCCAAGCAAGCGATTTTTATTGTTAATACAGTATTGCCCAGCACTAAGTCACAGACAAACATTTTGCAAAAAAAGATTTAAGCCTACACTCATAGAAATAAACCTGTAAAAATAGCAAAAAAGAAAACCTACTAAAATTAGTTAAAAATTAGGAGTTCGATAAGATTTCAAAAATATGTTCGATGAAAGTCTTTCTCACGTTCTTCGCATTTCCGTGTACACTTATAGAAATAAACCTGTAAAAATAGCAAAAAATAGGTACTAAAAATTAGTTAAAAATGAACTTGCAAAAAAAAAAACTGCTAAAATTAGCAAATTTTTTTTTACTAAACACTAGTTATTATAAGAGCAGCAAAAATAATTCTGTAGAATTTACAAATACTTAGTTTTATTTGAGCTAAATTTTAGTTAATTAAAAGTAACAAAATATTCTGCTAAAAATAGCAAAAACATTTACTAAATATTAATAGACAAACAATTTAAGAAATGTGAAATTTTTCTAGATTTTTTTAAGTATTTTTTTATGGTAATATCAGCAAGCAATTTGCTAAATTCATTATCTTCCCTGCGCGCGTCACGCTAGGGAAGATAATGAGACGCTCGCAGGAAAACTGTATTCAGCGAAACCACCTGCCGCGTCCTATGGAGGAGAAAACCCCTAAGATCGGCCGCAGGCCGCCACGCAGAAAAACTGAACAGTGTAACAAAAGAATCAAAAATATGAAAACAAAAAATAAAAAAAATTTGGGACATATTTCATTTCTTTGGAGCTTATTTCATTGGGGGTTATTTCATTTCTTCCTTTGGGAGTTATTTCATTACGAAACAACCCCCAAATTTTGGGTGTTATTTCATTTTCACCTTTGGGGAATATTTCATTTCTTTTGGGTATTATTTAATTTTTTTTTGTTGGTACTTATTTCATTTTTTTTGGGATTTATTTCATCGGGGGTTATTTCATTTTGTCGTTTGGGTGTTATTTCATTGGGGGTTATTTCGTAGCGCCAAATGTTTCACCACTTCGTTTATAAAATTTGATAGCAAAACAATATTTTGAAAATTACCGTCAAATCGGACAATTTGAAACTAAAATCCCATTATTTAGGCTAACTATTTATTTTAAATTTAAAATTTTTTGTTTCTATGACTTGGTTAATTTTTTTTTTGGAATTCTGATTGTTTGTTTTTTATTAACCAATCAAAATTCTCATACCCAGAATCGACAAAACCGTATGCTTAAAAATAAAATCGACTTTAAAATAAAGCTTTTACTTTTATAGTAGATATCATTAAATGTCTTTTGAGAGAACGTAATGTCTATCAAAATATTTGTAGATTAGTGTAGTATTTCAACACATACAACCATATAACCATTTGCCAACTAAAATTCGGTTGCTACTACTGAAATTGATTGGTGCAGCAGAATATTGCTTTTCGCAACAAAATTCGGTTAATAAAACTGAATTTAAGTTGCAACACCTAAAATATTCATAAATCACATTTGGATATAGTTGCAGTAATGTAATTTTTTGTTTGTGGCCACCAAAATACACTTTTAAATTTGGATGGCACTTAATTTTCCTGTGCGTCCTAATTACTTTTTCTTCAATCCAATTTTAATCCAGCTTTTAATACAAATGATCCACAAGCTCTCCAAAGTGATATGTTTCATTATTATTAAAAATTCATATCTTATTTATTTCGACTCCCTCCTTAGTTTAAAAATTGAAAACAGACTTGAAAATAATGTTAATTTGATTTTATCGAAAACAATCTTGAATTTCACAATTAAAAGAAATTTAAAATTGAAAGGAAGTTTTTAGAAGAAATTTTCTATAAACTGTTAGTTTCGCAGTAGAAAAATTTGGTGATAAAATTTTTTAAGAATTGGTTATTTTTCCTATCAAAAGATCCACCGATTATATGATGTTCAAATATTAATTAGAAAAGGATAATGATGCCAGAGCATTTAAGAATATTAATGGTAAAATCTTAGATTTTTTAATAGTTCTTTAAATTTAAAGGATTTTTTTTTGACAAGGATTTATAACAATAATTCCTATATCTTTATCACTGTTCTTCTGAAACAGCTTTATGTTAAAAGAAACATAAACCGAAATTGACTTTAGTGTGATACTCAGGTTATCGATTATTCGAAATTTTACGAAAGCCGGTTCCGGTTTTTCTAAATAGTTGAAATTTAAAAGAAACCACTTTCGGTTTTTGGATTTTGAACCGGTTAACCGGTTTTTAAATTTTCCTTAATTATACTCTGAAATTAAAAATTTTCTTATGAATTTGAACAATTAAAAGCCTTATGAGTTTGAAAAATTATAATTAATTTTGGAACAGCTTTTATGGTTGAGGAAATTTTTTGATGGTTTTCGAAATCAATAATCATTTTTATAGTTAAATCATTTAATACACTGAGAGAATTACATTTATTTCAGTAATAAATTTCTTCATAGCTTCAATGAAACTTTTCACTGGAACTCATCAATTAAAACTTTTCATAGGATCAGGCAGGTTTCATTAAAGTCAATGTTTATGAAATGTTTCTAGAATTAATGAACATTTTCATAAAACTAATAAATCATTCCGACAATGAAGCGTTTATAGAATTTATGAAACAGTTTCATAAAATTCTTTAATATTAAGGATTTCTTTGAATTAATAAAATTCTTCATGAATGTCTAGAAAAATGCATTTGAACTAAGCCAATGAACCGCTTCATAAGATTCCAAAATTAATTCAAGAACGCGCTGAAATAATATATCACTTTATAAAATATGTTGAACACTTGATATTTAAATCTTAAAACTAAAGTTTGAAATGTATGAAAATTAATGAAATTATGAAATTTTATTAGGAAAAAAAAAAACTAAGTCTTTGAAATAATTTCATCGTCCTAAAGAAAATTTTTATGAAATTTATGGACAGATAATTTCTGAAATGGAATGAATTTTTTCATGAAACTATAAAATTTTATGAAAAAAAAGTTTATTAAAATTTGCTTAATATTAATAAAATATCTTGTATATAATGAAATTCTACATTGAATATACGAAAAAAAATTCGAAAAAAATTTCAAAGAATTTATTAAAAATACAGTCTTATTGAAACAGACAAAAATAAAACACATTTTTGATAAACAAAATTTGTTGGTGTAAAAACGTGCTTTTTATTTGAGAAATTTTGTAACATATTTTTTATGTTTTTATTTGATCAGAGTCAGATCATAATACTGGAACAATTCAAAAATGACACTGAAAATGAATAATTTTAAGTCCCATGTAAAATTTTAAAGTATTTTATATGATTCATGGTTAAGTCTAAAAAATTTTTTTGCATTCACAACTTTTACAAACAAAAAATGATTTTTAAAGAAAACATTTCAGAACAATTCGTTTTTAATAATGAGTTTGCAAATTTGCAGTTTTAAATATATTGAGGCTAAAAACTCATTCCCAATGAGCCCGAAAATACGCATTTTCGTTATTCGGCTGTCAAATGAAATACAAATTTTAAATCGAAAACAAGAATAAATAAGTAAAATGAAAAAGGAAATCGTTCCTATAGGGTGACAAAAACTACACACAAACAAATAAAACCCATTTCAATTGCGAAATCCTCTGATTCAATAACTTTACTTACTGAAATTCCGCCAACAACTAATTCCATTTGCTACTTCCATTAGAAATTGATAGCTATTTAATTGAATTATATTTCAATTAAATAAATAATAACTCATTATCAATTTTATGATAATGTCTTAAAATAAATTAATGTTCAGATTTATACCACTAAAATTAAATTCTTTAACTCAATAAAGTAATAAACCTAATGAGAATTAATAAAATCTCGTTGAAATGAATTTGAAATATTTATTACTAATACTTAAACAACTACATTAATATTACAAAAACAAGAACAATATGTTAATGTTTGACTTGTAGCAATAATATAACAAAACATCAAGCAAGTTCCGAACTTGAGCACATATTTAATTGATGTAATTAATGAAATGTAAAAATTTTTAACAAATCGATTTAATTGAAAAAAAGTAGGGAAATATTTTTTTCTGTGTAGATTTTAATAAAACTTAAATAAACATTTTAGTTGTTGATTTTTTTTTTCTAAGGCCGATATTTAACTATATTTTTTATTGATAATATTTTATTTTTTTTGTTTTTATTTTAATATTTGTGTGTTTTTTTATTTTTATTTAGTTTTTTATTTTTTTAATTTTTTTATTTGTTTTTATTTTTAGATTTATAACAATTTAAGACATACCGCCTTAAATGATTTTAGTTGGTTAAATGGTAGTTATCAGCAAGATATTGATATAAGCAATATTGAAATTTGGTGGCTACACAATGGAACTTATAAGTTTTTACCAAAACTAAAAACCAATTCAAGTGTAAGTATATTTTTTTTATATTCAAATTTTATAAATTAACTCATAGGGTAAAGTAACCTAAGTTCGGCAAAACTCTCAATTTGTCACAAATTTTACATGGCTTCCCAAGATGAACTCAAGGTTCAACTTTAAGTATGATATATGATTTTCAATAGTACACTCACAAGAACTTTTCCATAAAAGTTCAACAGTTATTTAAAAGTTTATTCGGTAAAGTTGTTTCAATGGAATATACAGTTAAATTACCAAAGAAATATATTTTTTAACTTTAAACAAAATAAACAAAAAAAAAAACGGACTTTCGGTAATGGTTAAAATATTCAGTTAAAATTTTCTATTTAAAACAAAAAGTTGTTATATTATATTGAGTATTGAAATAAACGAAGACAGGCTATTGCTTTTACCGATTTTGTCAATTATTTTTTCAATAGTTAAAATAAACTAAAATATACAATTGTTTTAAACGAAAACTAAATAGTCCTGGTTTTAATTGATTTTCAGTTAATTTAATGTGTATGTTCAGTAGTCTTTACGGAAAAAATATTGTGAGTGAATATGTAGATTTTTTTAAGCAAAAATAATTACATTTTCAAAAGTTTTGCAAACAATCACCTTTGTTTTATTACAAATTTGTCACAAGGGTATGGCTTTTGTTAGAAAAACTTTTGCAAATACAGTGGAGTAAGGCTATAACGAATATCGGTTATAACGAGCTTTGGCAAAACTGCACTTCATGGGGCGTTCTACAAAAAAAAATATGACCTCATCTGGAATTAAAAAATAATTTATTTGGGGCCCCGGTATGCGTAGCAATATACAAGTGTGGGTACTAGGGCTGGTCGATTTAAAAATCGCTCAACGTTCAAGGAAAATCGTATTCTAGGGATCAATATAAGAAACTTTGCCGAAGGAACCTATACCTCTAAAACGAATTCTGATGTCCCGACTTTTGACCCGTAGGGTGAAATTTTGAAAAATCCCACTTTGACCCATTTAGAGTGCCCCAATCGAATCCAACCCAATCGAATATATTTATACTCTATTTCTTCCGAAGAAGAAATAGAGACCCTAATCTTGGAAAGACTCCTCCTACTTTCTGAAATATCTCTATCCCGAGATTTGCACATTTTGCTAAAAAAACACGGCTAAAAAGGCCCTCTTTTAACTTAAATTTTAACCCCTAGAATGATGATTTATGCATTAATCTGCTAGCGCGTCTCCCGGAGAAGAAGTATCTCCCATAATCTTGGAGAGATTCCTCCTACTTTCTGAAATATCAAAGTGGGCTTTTTCAAAATTTGACCCCACGGGTCAAAAGTCGGGACATCAGAATGCTTTTTAGAGGTATGGTTCCTGCGGCAAAGTTTCTTATTTTGATCCCTAGAATACGATTTTCCTTGAACGTTGTGCGATTTTTTTGCCTCCATACAAATCGACCCGGCCTAGTGGGTACTCATATGAAAGGAAATTTCATCAAGATTTCAAAAATTATATTATTTTTATGATATATAATGCCTACCGCCCTCTAGAGCTATTTTAATTATATTTTATATACAAAAATGGGAAGAAAGTTTTTTCCGTGTTTTTTTTGCTATTTTTGTAAAGTTTACTGTTCGAATAATGAATTTTACATGAAAATATAAGATTTTAGTTGCTATCGTTAGCATTACACTAGGAGAACCGCGTGGATGTGATAGTACAAAATTTATTTGGTCGGACTTAAGGGTTTTCTCTTATGTGATAGGCTGTTAAGCGGCTTCGCTGCGTAAAGTTTTATCAAAAAAATTTATTTTGTTGTAATTTTGATATATTTGAAAGTGTTTTCTAAAATAGCGCTGCTGGCAAAATTTGATGGCGGAACGTATCATAGATTCTTGAATGTTACTATGCGTACCGGTTTTTGGGCCATGGGGATCCCACGGACCCTGGCGGCCTTAACCGAAACTAGAAAAATATTTTGATTTTTAAATTCTGGAGAGGACCCCTACTTATTTTATTTTTTGGAAAACGCCGAATTTAAGAAAAATTTCTAAAATTTTTATAATATTTTGGAAAATGTTTACCTAGCTTATAGCTAACTTCGCTTATAATCAACTAAATTGTCTGGTATAAATAAAATTTTAATTTCCTTACGAATTTATTTTATTCATTAACAAAAAAGTTATGCCAACTATTGGCATAACTTGGAACTACTTGTGATGGGACTATTGGAAAATGTATACCGACTACTAGAAAATATGATGCTTTTTACAAAATACTTAAATTAGTAAACTGAATTAATACCTTTTTAGAAACAGTTAATTTTGATCTAAAACAATAACGCTTATTAAAGTGGACTATCTAGTTTTCACAACAATATCATATTCATATGCGTAAGGACATCAGTTAAATAAAAAGAAAACGTTCAAGTGCCGATTATTGGCTAAATTACCCTATGTAGTTAAAGCGGAATTAAAGTACTACTCATACAACAAACGGAAATTCCATTTGAAGATGATATATCTTAGCATGCAACTAAACTAGTAGTATAAAAATTAAAAATCTCCCACAATTTTGGACTTTGTTACTCATGTGTGTCAAGCATGGGTGAATAATGACAATAGTTATTAAACAAATACTACATTCCATTACATGACGTTTAACTTAATATATGATTAGTCATATTAGAATAAAAAGTCAAAATAAACAAACTTTGTAAAACAAAACAGTAAAAGCTCGAAGAATAGAAATTCATTTTTAAATGAAAAGTGTTAAAACAATAATTTTTAAATTTTGAATGCACAAGTATAAAAACACTTCATAACAATTTAATTAAAAAATTTGTTGATTCACTTAAATTGCATTCGAACCTATAAAAAAAATCTAATATCACGGCATGACATAAAAAAAAATAATGAGGTTCTGACCATAAATTCTATATATTTCGGTCTGGATGATTTCAATGCCGTGCATTGTTTTTCTATGTATGGCACAGCTTTTTCGCAAAATGACTTTAAAGTTTGGCACTTCTTTAGAGTTGTCAAATATTCGACCTATTTGAAATCTCTGTTTTCGAATACTTTTAAAAAATAGCATTTTTTGAATTCATTTCTTATTTTATTTTCAATCCGGTTTAAATAATCATTTTTTTCGTTTTTTTAAATCGCTTTGTGTCGTTTATTTATATGTTTTATGTTTATTTGTGTTTAAGTTTCGTGTGGGCACATTTTAGTAACAAAAATTTCAATAAAATGAATATTTTTAAATTTAGGTAAGGTAATTACATAATTTTTGATATTTCGTAAGGTGCTTAGTAATGATATGTCATTATCTTTCGCATCATCCCCATATAAAATAATGAGATTTGTAATGCCAATTGTAAGTACTTGCAATTACCTAATATGTATTTATATAACCCATGCGCGGATTCAGAGGGAGGGAAAATATGAGATACTACCCAATGACAAGTATATACATTTTTCATTACAAAACTCATTACCTTAATATGGCGATGTAGAGTAAACTAATGACATATCATTACTAAACACCTTACAAACAATCAAAAAAAAAAAAAAAATATTTGGTTACCTATATATCGGGTGTTTTTTATAGAGCGACACAAGTTTAAATCATAATAAAACAAGGAAATATATTTTTAATATCAATGAAACGGGCTTTATTGGAAAGAAAATTTTATTAATTAAATTAAATTAAATTAATGTTTAACTATGATTTCTGCTATGTGGCCGCCATGGCTGGCTCATAAAAGTCGCAATCTTGAACATCAATTTTCAACAACTTTTCGCAGCATATGCGGCCGTATTTCGCCGATAACTCTTCGAATGTTGATTTTCAGGTGTTCAATTGTTTGTGGTTTATCGACGTAGACAAGTGGCTTAACATAACCCCAAAAGTGGTTTAACATAACCCCAATGGATTGGGGTTAAAACACACGATCTTGGTGGCCAATTAATCTGAGCTCTGAAGCACGATTATGTACGCCATAAAATGGAAGAAGTGCACGATGAGTTTGAACAAATATTTTGATTAAAAATTTCAACAATTTGTACCCGTTGCTCTGGTGGAAGTCGAATCGTAATGAAATTTCAAAGCAAGCTGAACAAAAAGCAACTATCAGCTGTTAAATGGGTGGTCAAATAAAGCAGTGACGCTTTACATACTTACTAGTACGGACAAAAATAATGAGTTTAAAAAAATTTGTTCCAAAAAACCTTAATTTAATAAACAAAAATAATGTTTTTATTGAAAATTATTTTTAAATAAAATATACCGACACGGAATTCGATCCTGGGACTCCAGGCCGACACGAGATTCGCACCTGTGACTCGGTCAACCGTCCATTTAACATCTGAGCTATCTCGACATGTTATATTAGATACATAAAAACATAAATGACTTACTTGCGCAAAATGTCAATACTTCATAGCATGCAAAAAAAATTAACAATAAGTACATTAATAAAAAAAAGTTTGTTCAAATTTTGTTAAACGTTTATTTAAAATATTTGACTAACTTACAGCTAATTTTAGTTAAACGGTTTTACTAAAAAACTAATTTGCAACTAATGTTTAACTAGTTTTTGTTGCTACCAAAATTGTGCTGATAAACACATTCATAGACAAAGTCGAAAGAAAGTAATAGATAGATCGATACAAATAAATACAACAATTTTAACACTTACAAAAAACTTTAGAATTTAATTTCAGCAAAATAAATTAACTAAAGTAAAAATATAGTTTTTTAATTTCAGAATAGATTTTAATTTGCATTTAACTAAGTGTCCGCAAAACATTTTGCTGAATTTACTATTGTTTGGCTGATAGTTATTGGCAAATTTTCTGCAATGATCCTTCCAGCAAAAATTTTGCTGACTTAATTAACTTTTTTGCTAACTTTACGGACTTAGTTTTGAGTGTAGTTATATATGCTCTAACTAAAGTTATTTTGAGGCTAAAAATAGTTTTTCAAAAAAGTTTTAATATACACCAAAAAAAGTTTGTTGAAAATTTTGTTAAACGTCTATTTAAAATATTTAACTAAGTTTCAGCAATTTTTTTTTTTTACATCGCGTTTTCAGCTAAATTTCTAGTTAAACGTTTTTACTAAAAAACTATTTTTGAACTAATGTTTAACTAATTTACATTGCTACTAAAATTTTGCTGATAAAAACATTAATAGCATGGAGAACAAGTAAAAAGACTAGACGTAGATGTCGCACCATTACAGTTTCTACACTGCTTAGTTCAATTCATTTTTATTTCAACTCTATCGAACCACTTTTAAAAGCTTTTACTCTAATTTTTGTTTTATTATTGTAAAAAAAAGTTATACAATTTTATAGACTCTTTTTTAATCACTTAAAAAGATTTTTAGGGGGTCTCACTTTTCAAAACATATTTTAACGTAATGTTATCTTATCTTATTTCGTATTTCCTGTCGATTGCTTTTTCGTTTACACTTTCATTTAATATTTGGTATCAGATACCATCATATCATACTAATGAAACATTTAAAAATATTTTCGTTTACTTTATTTTTAAATAATTATATTTATTTTTGTCCAATTTAATTTTAGATCGCACTTAAGCGTTGGTATCGCAACATGCAAACATATGTGGCATCCTTTGCGTATTTGCGTCGTATACAATCAAAATATGATCACTCGAAATCACAACGTGAATCGGCTACTTCCCTAGAACTGAAGGAGTTACTGAAAAGTTCACGAAATATGTTATGTGAATTAGAGACGGCTGTCAATAAAACACATCCTTATAAGGCTCGACAATTACCTCAGATATCTCGCATCGAAATGAATCAACGTTTAAAATTGCGCACCAAACAGCGTTTCAGAGATAATGCAAATATTTTAGCAGAAACTGATTCGATAGATTTAAAATTTGTTAAATTTCACTATTTTGAATATTTAAAAAATATGTGGCAAATATTAAGGAAATTTAATAAACGTAAAGGTCAAGTGGCTTTACAAAAGCAAACACAACTCTCAGCCAATAAACAATTTAATGAAATTGATAAAACCTCAACAAAACCCCAAACAAAACGTAATAAAAAAAGAAAAAATTCAAAATCTAAACATAAGGTAGTGTAGTAAATTTAAAAGTAGTTTTTAAAATAGTAATAAGTCATTTTCTCAAATATCCCCTTTAAAAAAAGCATTCCCCAAGAACCCACAAAAACATTCGATTGCAAACATTCCATTGACAAAAAAAAAAAAAACTATCATTTTCATATTTTATTTATATGTTCTAGTCATTCCATAACAATAAAAAATTTAGCCCTTCCACCCGACCGCATTTTAATTTCATATCATTACAATAGTATTAAATTTCTTTTTAATTTTCATTTTTATTCAATTTATTGTGTAAAAAATTATCGAAATGCAAGTAAAAATTAATTTTTGTATTATTTTTATAGTATTATTAAAAAAGTATATTTATAGCCAGGTTCCTATATTTAGCGTAACAAATTTATAGTTTATTACTATGATTATTATTAAGTTTTATAACTGTGATATTATTATTTTTTAAGAGAATTTTAAGTGTTTTTGTAATTACGTTGGTATTTTTATAAGTATTTTTAAACAAATATTTTTTGTATAATAATTGTATGCGCGTAATTTATTATTGTTTATTTTATAAAGAATTTTAAGAATTTTTATTTTTAAGTGTGACAATAATATAAACCAATCAAGTGAAATACAAAAATGACAATTTTTTATAAAAGCAACAAACCTTAATTAACTGGTGTTTTATTTTAAAAGTTTTAGTTTAAGAAAAAGTATTCAAGTTTCAAATCTTTTGTGAGAATTAATTTTCTTTACAAAGAAGGGCACATTACTCATCCGAACTCTTAGATTTTGATATACATGTGAGGGCTTCCAAGCCAACTGCCAAGCTGAAAAATGTATGATGTATCAATGAAAAACTCACAATACTTATTGTTCAAAATGTGGGATAAATAGAAGTGGCTAAATATTGTAAAAGTTGGCGCAGTGAAATACCTCTCAATGAAATAAAATAAGTCACAAGAAAAATAAAATGAGCTCCTAACCGAAAAAAAAAATAAATCCCAAAAGTAATGAAATAATTTCCAAGATATAAATGAAATAATTAAATGAAATATTGTGCGCCCCGGTAGGCTAGTTGGTAGCGTGCTGGCTTATCAGTGGTTCGATTCCCACCAGAGGCACTGGTCTGTTTTCGCTACAACGCGTCGAAGGCCATAATAGTAGCTAATGCTCGGTTAGGGTAATAGTTTATAACTTGTAATTATAATTAATAAAATAAAAAAAAATTAAATGAAATAATTCCCCCAAAAATTTTTATATAATTATCAACATTCCAACACAATTCGGTGTCAAAGCTAATTTTTGTCACAAAATTGGTTAAAATAATTTCGTTTCATCAAAATTCGCTTATGAAATTTTAGGAAATGTGTGAAGTTTTTTCTTTACCAGATAAAAAGGTGATAAATTGCTCACAAGTTTTAGTATAATTTTTCCAAAAAAAAATGGAAAGACCTTTTTTACTAAGATTTTGGACAACCTTAAAATTTTTCTTGCACATAGAACTCGACATAAACGAAAAATGGTGACTTTATTAAAATTGTTGCAGTAAAAAATAGATACCAAGAGTTGAAAATGAACTTTTGCAGGGAAAAGTGTTGAAAATTTTCATTAAGAAAAACTTGAAAATTATTCAAGTTCGAGGCCATACTTTATATTTCTTTATTAGTATATTGTTCTAACAAATAATCTATAGAGTTTTTGTTTTCAAATTTATTATTTGACCCTTTCAGGAATGTGTTGACAGATCTATTTCGGGAATTTTCTAGGTTCCCATCATCAGAACACGTTTTGAAAGAGGTAACAATCCCATGCCAAACATTCAACATTCATATAAACTAGTTTACTCACTACATGAGAACTAATATATGAGCTCGAAGTTAAAGATTATCACCATTGATCAAAAAATTAATTGAAAACTTGTTTTTTGTGTGTATGTCTACCTTTGGTAAATATTCAATACACGTTTGAATAATTTTTAATTATCATTGCACAATTAAAGGTCGAAAAAAACATAATTTTTATTTTTAATAAAAATTATACATATCAAACTTGTATAAAAGGCAAAGTATGGTCTTGTTTACTACTTCCCTTGTACATCTTCTTTTTAAAACTAAATGTACAAATCAAAAGGAAAAGAAACAAACAAGTGTATTGAATATTTACCAAAGGTACATTTTGTCCCCTGTACAGAAAAACAAATGTACAAATCAAAAGGAAAAGAAACAAAAACGTGTATTGAATATTTACCAAAAGTAGACATACACACAAAAAACTAGTTTTCAATTTATTTTTTGATCAATAGTGATAATCTTTAACTTCGAGCTCATATATATATTAGTTTTCATGTAGTGAGTAAACTAGTTTATATGAATGTTTGATGTTTGGCATGGAATTGTTAATAAAATTAATAATGTAATTTTTGAAGTTAAATTGTGTTTGATAAAAATATAAACATTTTTTGTTTAACAAAAAAAAACATGCTAAACATAAATTAAAAATTAGTAAAAAAAAAAAAATGAACTAAAGAGCTAATTTCCAAACAACAAAAATCTAAAATTTTTTTCCGAGGTTTCAATAGAAAGAGAAAAACTAAATTTTGTCTGAATTTGTTCACATAAGTATAAACAAATCTGCTAACTAAATGAGAATTACATGCCCGTTTAAGTACAATGTTATAAATTTCAAGCTATAAAAAGATTTGGTACGGCAACAACACTTTATGCAATTGCTTTTTTGCTTTTTAAGAATGCATACAATATTGATCACTTTTTAACCAAATGAGCTATTTTTTAATTGAAAAATAATTCAACTAAAGAGCTATCAATTTCTAATTGAGATAGCAGTTTTCGTTGTTGGCGGTATTTTAGCAATTAAAGTTATTGAATCGGAGGTTTTCGTAATTGAAATGGGTTTTTATTTTTTTTATGTGGTACGTTGTGGTGTAATGGTTAGCGCGTTGGACTGTTACACAGATGGTCTCGGCTTCGATTCGCGGTGACGACAACATTAATTAAAAAAAAAAAATAATAATATGTATGAGTTTTCATCACTGATATGTATCGCTGCGACCACCTTCGGTGTTCATATAGCACTTAACCCCACCGAAGTAAAATAATGAATCAGGGCTATGAAACAAAAAGTTTCAATAAATTCGCCTACTCTACATCAGGTGGCGAGCAACAACTGTTCTAAGACTTATAATCTCGCACAATTACAGTGTTGCCATGTTTGAAGCCCTTCATCTTTCACTACCTTTCATCTCTACATATCCCCTTTCCAAAAAAATCCCCAGTCTTAAAAAAAAAATACTAATAATGAACATACAAAGTTTTAAATTAATTTTTAGTCACGGACATCCCTGATAAAAAAAAATTCGTTAATTTTTTTTATTTTCGGAAATAGAAAATTAATTTCGATCGAAAAATTGCGATCACGAATGTAATTTGTACTTGAGAAAACAAAAATTTTGATACCAATATTACATATGTAGTGGGTTAGGATTAGCATTTATTTATTTTTTTTTTTTAATAGGTTAAAAAGCTATTCGCATAGAAGCCGAACAATTACGAATTTTGGAAAAGGCCTAGACACCCTATCGTTTAAATTTATTAGACATTAATATATATATTTTTTTTAGCTAAATCAAACTATAATTCTTTAACAAAAGACCAGTTTCAATATCACTTAAAATACATTATTTTGAATAACAAAACTACTAGGAAGTTATCGTACATGTTTCGTATACCAGTTAATGCGTGTCCAAAAGCTCTTTCATTTGGTAACCCATTTTTATAAAGTTTCTGTGAATCAAGTTGAAATAAGCGGATAAATTGGAAAATGATTTAATTTTTTACCCCAATTTTTAACCCCTAAACAGAATTATTTTTTTTCTTCATCACATGTCCAAATTTCATGAAGATCTTAGAAAATCCATCGGGAGACTCCCCTTGCTAGTGCAATATCGAAACTTCCCTATAATGCACCAAAGTGCCAAAAGAATGATAAAATGTTTTTGTTTTTTACCAAACTGTTAGGTCGGATAATACCCTGAAAAAATCCCTGCACGAAATTAATGAATTTTTGCATGGAAGAATTTGAAATTCGTGCTAATTGAAGTTTCACAACATTTTATGAAAATTATCTTTCAATACAAAAATGTAAAAAAGATTAAAAAAATTAATTGAAAATACTCTAAGTTTCCCCAAAACCTTTCCTGGAACCGCGACTGTATAAATAAAAATGTTTTTTTTTTTAATAAATTACTGAACAGGCTCTTGTTGTTGTGGTAGAAAAGATATCGTAAACACATGAAACAAAAACCAACCATCATTATTTATATAAATGTACGCACACATGTACACTTGCGACCTATTGTTTTTAAAACATAGCCACCATATAGCCAGTTTTAACAGTTTGTTGGGATGCTTAACCGATTTGCAGTTTTCTCATGAAGAAAAAAAAACGCTTTTTATAAATTCATGCAGGTTCTACAATTTTTCATGTTTAATCTTCACATTTGTTTCATTTGCTATTTAGTTTTGCTAAAATTAAAGGTTTTAATAGAAAACTAACAAAACGTTCCTATTGTGAAAAAAAAGCCAAACAAACAAATGTTTTTTTAAGTACCAACTGTATATACAATTTGTCCAAGGACGATCATCCATGTCCTTTTTTTAAGGAAATTCGTTCTAGTTTGCGTTTAAAAAAAAACGCAATGGGGTGGTAACTATTTTCCAAATTTTTTCTTTTGCCAAATTTTTTCTTTTGCGATGTACATCATCTTTGTAAGTAAATAATTTAGATTTTTTCAAATTAGATGTATTTTACACGGTGCTCTGGAATATATATAAATGCAATTTTGTGGTAACTCTAATATGATAGCGGATTTAGTTTCTAGATCATGTATGGGTGAAAGTAGGATTAAAGAAAGAAAAAAAAAAATGATCCACGACTTTTTGGCGGCGTATAAAATTCAATAACTTTTTTTAATTTGCGAAAAAAATATGCCGCCAAAAAGTGGTGAATTTGCAAAAATCTAAATTATTTACATACAAAGATGATGTACTTCGCAAAAGAAAAAATTTGATACCCATATTGCCCTATTTAAAACGAAGAGTTACACGAAGAGTTACTTGGACAAATTGTATATACAGTTGGACGCGCCTTAAAAAACCTTTCTTATGATACCCATATTGTATTTGTTGGTATGGAAACAGATTCTTAAATTAACAAAACATGCAAAAATTGACCCGTTTTCAAAATGGTCCAGCTCACGAGAGGTCAAAGCTAGAGCCGAAATATTTTAGATGTCATCATAAAAAATACCAAGGTTAATTTTGAGGGACGTACATCTTGCACTAATTTCGCTCCCATACAACTTAAGTAGCTCTAATGAATATGGAAGTGTATATTTTTGAATATTTTAAAATGACTCTATAAAAAGGCCAGAATTGAGTTTTGCAAATATATATTTGGCAATGCTTATGAAATGATCATGATCTATAAAATATCTGTCTTCAATTACTGTAAAACTCTTCGTCGTATTTATGAAATCTTCATAAATATGATTAATAATTCATGAAAAATCATTTATGAAACATTTTCATTAATATCATGAAACTCTTTTCCCTGAATGTAGATTGGCTATGCAAAAATATAATCTACTTATAGTATATTTAGCCAATTTCTAAGTATAGAAATTAATTATTCTGAATAAAACTTTTGTAAATATAAAATTTTTTTAAATTAGTAAAATTTTTTGCTAAAAATTTGCAAAATGTTTTGCTGAAATCAGTAACAAAAATGGATAAAAAATTCCGTTATTTGTAAATTAGGATAGCAAACATTTTTACTATACACAAATATATTGTACCAAAAGCCTTCTACAGATGTATCAACAAACTTTTTGCCTCAGTGTACTATTGCCAAATAAATTCTGTTTTTTATTCAAGATATATTATGATGTCTTCCACATTTTTTAGTTATGTGGATAAGTTCTTTATATATTTTGTAATACTCCAATGTTCTTCTGACCTCCCATATACCAAAAAAAAAGTACAAACATCATTACTTACAAATACAATTTACTTAAACCTGTTTAATTAATTATATAATTTTTGATGATTACCTTACTTGACACCCATGTTTTTACTATACATATGTATATATTTTGGTTCCCAGATAATCGTGTCACACATAAAAATGTCGTTGAACTACTGTTAACTTATAAATTAATTAACTAGTTAGTGTGGCATTAAACCTCTTATGATAACTACAAACAAAAAAATTAATACTACCCAGCCAGCAAAATTTTGATAGTTTTTTAAAGTTTCTGATTATAATTGTAGCAAATATGTATTCTGGCCCTTTGTTCCAACTAGGAATTACAGGATTATATATATATATATATGTATGCACAGCGCATAGTCTAGAGACATTTATTCGTTCCCCCGCATAGTTTAGGGACATTTGCTTACTTTGGGGACTGTCCCCAAAGTTTTCGCGCCTTTTCATACATCTAGCGTATTAGATGAGGACAACTTTTTCCATACACCGCATATTCCGGCGACAATTTTGGGCGTGTCCCTAAAGTATGCGCTGTGCATACATATATATATATATATATGTATGCACAGCGCATAGTGTAATGTAATGTTACGTGTATTATTAAGGTTCCCTATAGCCCAATTCTATATTTTAATAGCTGTGTGGGGGTCAGCTTATAAATAGGCGTTCAAAAGAACTGCCAAAATATTTGAGTCTTCAAAAAGTAAAAACACAGTGACTTGTGTAGTTTTGGAACTCTAAAATTGAAGTCTGTTTTATTTACAAATTTACATGTCTTATATACTATTCTTACAATCTAACTTATTGTCTAGTATTGAGTGATTTTAGGAATCACTCAATTTATTTTTATTCTTAATTACTTTTATACATTGTTTTCTTATCGTCAACATACGGTCATCAGATATTTGAGTGCAAGTAAAAGAATGCGGTCATAGGTGTCGCTAGACTGTTACTTGATGCCACTTGTATGGTATTCACTCTACAGTATTTGAGACGGTATGTTGGGAAATCAATATTAGTGGTTGGTATGCAGTGTACGCTTAAGGAGTACACTACACCCTTACCCTTAAGAGAAAAATTATAAAAGTATTTTATTTTTTAATTTTTCTATATTTTTGGTTAGCTTATGAATAATTTTATAATGTATATTAATGTATTATATATATATTTGTTTTTAATATTAATTATTGTATAACTTTGTTTCTATTAATGATAAGTTTTTATTATTCACTAGTTCTTAATGCTATATAGGGTTTTAATTGATTATTATGTATTTCTTTTTCTTTTCCATTGTAATCTATTATTGTATTTACACCATTATTCCTAATTATTTTGTAAGGTCCTTTATATGGACTTTGGTTCTTTTTCCTATTTCCTACTTTGACTAAAACTAAGTCTCCTATCTTTAAGTTTAATTTATTGTTGTATCTATTTTCTAATATTCTTTTCTCTTTTGTTCTAATTGTTAATTCTTTAGCTCTGTTTAAAGAATATTGTAATTTACGTTTTAGCTCTATGGCATAATCATCGTAATTATATATTTTAGTTTCTTTTGTGTCATATACTTCAGATGGTAAACATGGTAGTCTTCCATATACAAGTTCAAATGGCGTGTAGCCAGTGTCTATATGGGGTGCCGTGTTGTAGGCAAAAGTAAAATATGGAATCCATTTATCCCATTCATAATCAGTTGCTGATGTTAGCAAGAATTCATTTAAGACTCTATGATTTCTTTCTAATGACCCAATTGTCTCATGGTGGTAAGGTGTCGAAAAGGTCTGTTTAATATCAAGTAGTGAACATATATTACGCAAAAGTTCGTTTGCAAATTCTGTACCGTTGTCTGATTTCAGTACTTTGCATTTACCAAATTTTAGAATTAGGTGTTCAACTATTGTTTTTGCGGTTGTTAGTGCATCTTTCGTCGCCATGGGGTGTGCAATAACGAATTTTGTTAGTTCGCATTGTATGGTCAAAATATATCTGTATTCATTCGAAATTCGAAGAGGTCCTACTGTGTCAATTGATACTATTTCAAAACTGTTACTTGGAGTGTTTGTCAATGTAAGTGGTTCCTTAATGTGTTTAGTTTGCTTGTTCTTGTTGCATTTGTCACAATATTTTACAAATTGCTTTACCATCTTATTCATGTTTTTCCAGATGTAGCGTTGTTTTAGTTTTATAATTGTCTTTCTTATTCCTAAGTGCCCTGCATGTGTGGCATTGTGGAATTCGTCGATTAGTTTGTATTTTAGAATTTCTTCTGTGATTCTTTTGGGCTTATTATATATTAATATTTTTAGTTGAGGATCCTTGTTATTTATTTTTATTTTTGCATATGCTTCTATCAATTCCTTTTTACTGTAATTTTCAAATATTTTATCTTCACTTGCAAGTGCTAATTCTTTTATATTCTCTTTATTCATTTTTGATATCAGTTTCTTCAGTATCGAATCTAGTTTCGCTGAATTTTCACCGTATCTTGCTAGCTTTGTATTATTTATAATTTGGGTACGTAATTTCTTCTTAGTCAAAACTGGTTTTGATGAATTATCGTTACGACCTATGTGCACAATATTATTTTCAATAGATATATCTTTCTCATTTATTTCTTCAATTGTATTAAACTGCAGTTTCTTCATATTTTTTATGTCATTAACGGATATGCATTCCCAAATTTGAAGTTGATCAGACTTCTGAGAATCACATTTTTCCATGTCGTTCTTACGTCTTTTATTCTTGTTTTCCTCATTTTCTTTATTTTTTATTATGTTTTCCTCATTGCGTTTCTTATTGTTCATTGCCCTTGTTATAACTAATGTTCTTTTTTCTGTATCGACGTTTTCTAACGGTATCATCTGTTTTAGTATGTCTGAGTTTTGAGTAACTACCTATTGCTGTCCTTACACCTGAGGTCAATTTGTCGTGGTAGACATATTGCAAGAAATCTGTTTTTGCTGCGTCAGTCAGAGTCTTTTCGATGAGTTCTGCTGTTATTAGGAAACTTTCTAGTTCTTCATAATTTCCAGCAAAAATTGGGAGTGCCTTAGAAGTTAATTCTAAACTAAATGCTGCCATTTTGGTGTCTAAACTTTTAGTATTTGGTATTAAATATTCTTTGATTTTTTATAAATTGTATTAAATTCTAACTTTAATGCTACTATCTCTTTTTCTTCTCTTTCTTCATTTTGAGCTGTCAGAAATTATTTTTTTATATTGTCTATAGATTCTAACTTTACTTGTACAGTTTTTTCTGAGTATGTCCTTCCTGGACTTTTCTTTAAATTTTGCTAGTATATCTTTTAATTCTGTTAGATATTCTTCCATTTATACTTCTGTTATTATAATTTTTGGTTTGTTTAAATATATATTTTTTTAAAAAATTTATATAAGATCAAAGTAATCAGTAATAAGGATATTATTATTTTTTTTTTTTTTTTTTGTGTAAGCATTTAAAATATATATTTTTATAAAATTGTTAGTTTAAAAAGATTTTTTATATATTTTTCTTAACAAAATATGTAGAGTAGAAATTAATATGATGAAAATAATATTCATATTTAAAATTTTTGTAATTGATTTATTTATTAAAGCACTTTAAATGCAATATATATATATATATATATATATATTTTTTTTTTTAGCAAGATTTAAGTAGTATTTTGTTTTAGTTTTCAACATATTTACGTTATTAATTAATTGAGGATATATAAAATTTTATGTATAATTCTATTTGAAATTACAATTATGTTTATACAATTATAAATTTCCCTATTGGTGTTTTTTTTTTTTTTTTCATTTTTAGATAATTTGAAGTTAAAAATTTTTGCATTTTTTTTTTGAAAAATTTTGTTTATGCAAAGAAAAAAATTTATATTTACATATATAATTTGTTTTTTATTTAAAGCGTTAAAATTGTGTTGTTTTTAATTATTTAATTAAAATGAAGAGGCCAAAATATCTTCATTATTATAGTTATTGCTAGAACCGGTTGAGGATGGAGTATTTAATTCGGGCTGAGGATCTAAATAAGATAAAATTTCCAAAATATCAACATCCGAAAGGAGATTCAAATCATTGGCGGCATCTGTGCTTTTCATATTAGAAGGATCAAAACTATTTAATTCAGCATTTAAATCACCCTCATTGAGATTCACCAAAGGTTTTGGTTTGGCAGGATCGCCATGTAATGTAAAGTAACGTGTTAATTTGGCAGGATCGCCATGTAATGTAATGTAATGTGTAATAACGAATTTTGTTATATAGGGTTTTAATTGATTTTTTATTTTTAATTACTTTTATACATTGTTTTCTTATCGTCAACATACGGTCATCAGATATTTGAGTGCAAGTAAAAGAATGCGGTCATAGGTGTCGCTAGACTGTTACTTGATGCCACTTGTATGGTATTCACTCTACAGTATTTGAGACGGTATGTTGGGAAATCAATATTAGTGGTTGGTATGCAGTGTACGCTTAAGGAGTACACTACAATAGTCTAGGGACATTTATTCGTTCCCCCGCATAGTTTAGGGACATTTGCTTACTTTGGGGACTGTCCCCAAAGTTTTCGCGCCTTTTCATACATCTAGCGTATTAGATGAGGACAATTTTTTCCATACACCACATATTCCGGCGACAATTTTGGGCGTGTCCCTAAAGTATGCGCTGGGCATACATATATATATATATGTATGCGTAGCGCATACTTTAGGGACATTGCCAAAATTGTACCCGAAATATGCGGTGTATCGAAAAATTGTCCTCATCTTAAACGCTAGAAGTATGAAAAGGCGCGAAAACTTTGGGGACTATATATATATATATATATGTATGCGTAGCGCAAATGTCCCTTAACTATGCGGGGGAACGAATAAATGTCTCTAAACTATGCGCTGTGCATACATATATCTATATATATATATATGTATGTACACCGCATACTCTAGAGACATTTATTCATTCCCCCGCATAGTTTAGGGACATTTGCTTACTTTGGGGACTGTCCCCAAAATTTTCGCGCCTTTTCATACATCTAGCGTTTAAGATGAGGACAATTTTTTCTATACACCGCATATTTCGGCGACAATTTTGGGCGTGTCCCTAAAGTATGCGCTACGCATACATATATATATATATATATATATATATATAAATATGTCAAGTAAGCAACATGTTTCTAATATTTAAAAAATTTCAGGAATTTACTAATTTTCTGGGTTTAAATATAATTCTACTTAAAAAAGTTATAAAAGGCACAGAAGTTTTATTAAATCTGCAAAAAAAGGTTCAGAAACGATTTGGAAATGTAAATAAATTTTAATATTGACAATTTAAATAAGCTATAACTGAAATATTTTTTTGGGATTATAAGATTTTATATTTTTTTTTAGTAATTTTTTATTTAAAAAATAAATATATTTTGAACATTTATACAAAAATTTGAAGTTTTAGTAATATATTTTGAGGCAATTTTTTTTATTCTATTTTAGCTCTTTTGCTGGCTGGGTTGTGTTTTTATTTATTTACTAACAACCGGCAAATTTTTTAATGTTTTTAATTATCTTTTAGGTAGATTCTTTAATAAAATAAAGTGTTCTGTAACTAAAACTGGTTGGTAAATTTTAATTACTCTCAATGAACTTGAGTTTTATTTATAATATAGTTACTGTTGTTGCTTTTTTTCTACTTTGTGTAATAGTTTTATGGTTTGTTCTTTATCTAATAGTTTTCATATATAATAAAAAAAAATTATAAAAAATATTTAGTCATAAAAATTATTAAAACGACATCTAACTTTGCTGCGTTTAATATGTAGTAGGGTGAATCTTATTATAAAGGATTACAAAATGAGATGTAAACACCAATAAATTGTTGAAATAATTTATAACATATAGTTAACCGGTTAATTAGTTTTGCCGCATATGCATATCGCTCATTTACTTCAAGACTGTCATATGTCAAAAAATGCGATTTCGCACGCAACTCTCACTAAGAGAAAATTATATTAAAACCCCCTATTTATAAAAAACGTGAATAAATAAATACAGAAAGGGTCGAGTGAGGCAGATATGGATTGAAAACTTTAAACTCGTTTTCTGCAAAATCGTATTTTTTGAGTTATGTCAGTGTTGCAGTAAATGAGTGATATATACTTTGATATTTGATGCTTTTAGTAGTATAAAATCCTGTCTTTCATTTGAGCCATTCATTTAAATTTTGGAATGTTTGTTTAAAGGTTATGGTAAATTTTGTAAAATTTGTTATTTATATTTTGAAATTAATAACCCAGTTAGGAGGTTAATGGGTACATCATTTTTTTTTTTATTTCACATTTCGATAGTTTGAACCTTTTATTAATTATAAACAATACAATACAAAAATGTGATGTATTAAGTTTATCTACCCAACGAAAAAGTTTATATATAGCGTGATATAATTTGATGTACTTATATATAAATGTATGCACAGCGCATACTTTAGGGACACGCCCAAAATTGTCCCCTAAGTATGCGGTGTATCGAAAAAATTGTCCTCATCTTATACGCTAGATGTATGAAAAGGCGCGAAAACTTTGCGGACAGTCCACAAAGTAAGCAAATGTCCCTAAACTATTCGGGGGAACGAATAAATGTCTCTAGAGTATGCGCTGTGCATTCATACATATATATATATATATTATATATTATAGACGTATATATATATTATACGTAATGATATAAATTCAGATCTCATACTTATTTTTAAGAAAATTTCTAATATAGCGCTATATATCTTTACATAAAAGTTGATGTTTTTATCTCTTCATATATACTTGATATAGCTAAATATGAGATCATAAATATATACTTTAAAGTATAATTATATATATGCATACGCGATACAATAAAATCAAACAAATTCTATCACTTTTATATATAATTATATATGGCATCACATATAATTCTATATAAATATATGTGTTAAAATAAAAAAAATTCTACAAAAAAAAATTTTATCACATTTAAATATAATTATCAGAAAAGACAAAAAAGGAAAATTGAATGTATTTAAAGCAAAAAAAAAATATTGTGATATAAAGTAAAAAACTTAGAAAACAAAGTTCAAAATTAATAGATTAAATAATATTTATGATTAAAAAAATTATTTAAGGTCAGAAAATCGTAAAAAAGCAATTCCAACCACAAAATCTTAAGATTCTTTGAAAAATCCGAAAAAGTAAAAAGCCAAGAAAAGAAAAAAAAGTTAATTTGCCTTCTCTGATAATTAAATATAGGACAGAAACAAGAAAAAAAATTAGATTACTTTTATATACAATTGTATGTATGTATAATGGCATCATATATTATTCAAATTAAAATCACATCTAGTTTTAAAATCCATTGATTTTTATTTAAATTTTAGTTAGTATTTGAAGTACGAAACAAAATATTATTGCCGATTTCCAAACACTTTTAAAGGATTTTATATCGTTATATTAGATTGTATCAAATTATATATAACTAGATCAAATTCGATAAACAAATTTTTCGGATCAAATTACATCAAATGAAATCCCATGGGATCACATGAGAAAAGGTTATTTATGCCATTTTTCGGATAAGCTAAGTTACGATGAGATATGAAGTTATATATATGATTATATATGTTTATATATGTTTATATATACCCAAATCGGAACTTTTTTGGTATGGTATCTAAAAATGGAATTTCCATAAATAATGCATTTTTTGAAAAAAAAAATTTAAAAAATAAATTTTTTTAATAAATAATGTTTTGTGTACTACAAACTGTTCTTAAATCTGTTAAAATTATAAAAACTGCAAATAATACAAAAATCCTTGCATTATTAAGCCTTTTTTACAATCTCACATTTTGCATTCGTTTTCTCTATCACACATTCACAATAGAAATACACATACAAAAATCGTTGTGAAATAATACAAGTTACACTCCAACACTTTCTGAATCGGTAAAACACCATCTAATCGGTAAAACACCATCTAAACTAAAAAAAAAAAAAATTGGCAGATTTTTGTATATTTTTAGAATTTCCATTTGCCATTAAATTCAAAATGTGTTAAAAAAATTTATAGCCAATATTGTAGAAAGTCTTTAAATAATCTTTCCCTTTTTTAACACAGCTGTATCCTTTCATTTAATTTTTTTTAACTAGTCATATTTCTTAAGAAAGATTTAACAGTTATATATGATTGTAAGCCTTTAAAAATACAAATACCTAAAACAAAATCTTAAAAAAAAAAACTATTGTATGAATTTGTAATAAAGACGACCTCAAGTAGACATGTAAAATAAAGATGATCATTATGATGATTATAAGTTATTAAAAATATTGCTAATCTTTAAAAAGTTTTTAAACTCAATATTCAAATATCAAACAATTCAAGCCGATCATTCAACATAATATGTACAATTCTAATTGTTAGATTAAGACATTGCTTAAGGCACTAGATGTATATTTCGAATAGAATTTGTCAAACCAAGAAGACAAATTTTTTTAAAAATATTTGAGTGACACTTGACACTTGTTGTATTCATTATAGTCGACTAAATATAAGCAGGTAAACAAAAATAGAATAATTGAAAAATTGACCAAATGTAAAGAGTAGCAGTAAAGGTTTGTGGCATAGTAAAGATATGATCTATTGTAATCAATAAAGGGCTTAAATATCCAAAAACCAAAGCATTTCCTGTGTAATATTTCTTCTTTTATTTTAACTAACTGCTGGGTATACACCTTAATATCAAGACAATATTTATATTGTTTGGATTTAAATATTTTACTATCTAAATCCTTTTGTCATCCTTTTTCTGTGTATTTGTTTGAAATTGCGTAGTTTTTAAATTTCGAAATATTTTGAAAACAGTCAAACGCACATAACGCTTAAATATTCTAAGTCTAAGAACACTGCGCTACAAAATTGACCACTAAAATCGAAAACCACAGTAACGGCCATTGACCCGAAGTTATATGCTAGCCAAAAAGGCTAACATATTACCCAATAGTGCGTATACAAAACTGTCATATTGACCAAGTGCAAAATCATATTGCCTAAACGTTTTTTGGGCAATATTAGAATTGATTTAATTAGGAAATTCTTAAAAACACAATACCGTGAAACAGTATTTGTTGTATTATTGTCATTTTTTGCGTTCAACCAACACTTAGGGGATGCCTCCTCTAAATGCAGCTCATTGTGTTGATATCAGGGAAATAGGTTATGAGGATGACGAAAGAGGTAGTAGTGATTATGGACATTACACTTGAATTTTTCAACATTGTAATTCTCAGGAAAGACCTCAGTTTATTTCATATATGGCAAGTTCGACTGATGCACCAATTTTTCTTTTAAAACGCAGAGCGATCCACTGGACAATCGACAACAAACGGATGTGATCTACTAGATAGCCGTGTGTTGCGAACGAAAACTCGGGCTTTTATCTCGGTAGAACACTTCCCATGGTACGAGAAATATCGACAGAACAGTGTTACACAACCCACATTCTGACGGTGCTTCAATTAGTCAATAGAGCTGGATACCCTACTGTCATTGATAAGTGCAAACGCCCTCGTTTAATCACAGTGCAAAAGCTCCGAAATATATTTTGTAGCTCCTGCCCATATATGGGTGTTGTATTCCATCATCGGTCGGATATACATGGTATAAATAGTAAGGAGCTCAGATGGGCAGAATTAGTTCGTTCACCAATTAAAAACACCAATTAATTTTAAAGCTTCTTTCGACTCTTGAAAAACATGCTTATTCCAAAGGAAATCGCATTGAGTTTTCATGCCTCAAACATCAAAAGTATCTGATTCCTCAATAAGCATACCATCCATATGCACACATGATATCGTTGGCCCCACATCCGGGAAAACATACAACATTGGGTTATGAGCGCATTAAAATCGATCCTATTCACACGACCTCACACATAGATTACAGTCAGGTCCTGATTAAGTGTGTCATTCATAAACTCCCTCTTGTCCTCAACCTCAGTGCGGTCTTGAATAGTATGCAATGGAAAAGGAATTTTTTTAATATGTTGCCGGTAAACGATTCGATTCTAAATTATATAAAAAAATTATATTTTATATCATAGATTACATTGATATCAAACTTTTCATCTTCTTTTAACAACAAACACATTTTTCATATACATTCAATTATTTTTTGTATATGTATAGGACGTGTGTCCAATACGTTCTCAAAAGTTAAGTCCTCTGACAATAAACGTCAAAGAGTAATTTATCTTTGTAATCTATTGTTTTATGTTACCAAACTTGAGTTTGTATGCCAATCATCCAACTCAAGAATTTTTTTTTAGTGAACAAAAATCAATTGAGAATATAAACGAACAATGTAGAAGCCCACAGTGCTTCTTGGTTATACTAATACTTCAAGTGGAATACGAAAAGTTTTTTAAAAGGTAAATGATTAATGTGCAATTAACGTATTGTAAGCGATTTGAACTGCCGGCCGATGGAGTAATTGTATTTATTGCTTTCTTATATTCTACACACAAATGCGAAGAACGCCAGAAATACTTTCTTCGAATATATTTTTGAAATCTCCTCGAACCCTGTGTCTTTGAGTCCTTCCAGTACGAGTTTAGTTAGAAAACTTGTTGACTGTATATATAACATAATTTCCTCGACCCTTGAATATTATAAATACTCCCAAAAGTGTTGTTCTTTAAAGATTTTAAAGTAAAAGTGAACAAATGTTTTGTTTACTTTATTCTAAAATAATTTAGTTAATATTTCTTTATTTTTTGGCATTTCAACGTTTTTAAGAATGTAATTTTTGGATGCCATAATGCGCAACAAATCAAAAAAATTTGGTTTTGGGGCGATATGATATTTTATTTTTATGCTTTATGATTTTTTTGGGCTTTATGATTTTGGGCGCTATTACCTAACGCCAATTTGGTCGCGTATTTGTATGCATGTTAAAATAAAATTTTAAAATATTTTGTAGACATTCACTGTGATGAAAGTTTTTGTTAAGCTAACTTTTGCAAATATTAACTTCCTTCGTTAAATTTTGGTATACATAATTGTTTAAGCTCATAGATTATCCTTTTTCGCAATGCTGTCATATAAATTTTAGGCACATTTTGCGTTTTTCTCATGAACGGCACGTTCTATTTTTTTCTTGTTTACACGAATCAACTGTTTAGATTTGTATTTTTTACTTATGCGCAAAACAGTTTGATCCTTTGGTGTTATTAATTGTGTTATTAATTGTGCAAAAATAGTATTATATAGTAAACTGAGAAAAACCGCGGATTTACTTGTTAATGCTTCATATAAATATATTAAACAAATTTGGTACCAAAATATTTTCGAAAGTCTCATCAGTATTTTCAATATAAAATTAAGAGAAAATGTCTAATTATAAAAATCGTATTTATAAAAAACTTTGTTATAACGAGCAAAACTTTGGTAAAATTTTTATAAAAATATGCCCATAAATAAACAATCTATGCACTCCATCAAAATCAGCGTGCCCTAAATATTTAGGAACAGTGCTATTTACTCTTGTTTTATTTTTCGAGTTGCGCAGTGTAATATTTTTCATATTTTATCTGTAGCTTGAGCCCAGATAATCCTACCATACTGATAAATCTTTTTTACTGTAGTATAGTATATTTTGAACTTAAACTCTTGTTATTGCAACTTAACACTTGTTAAACTAGGCTTAACTGTTTGTTATTACCTGTCACGTTCTACCCCCTCTAAGTTATCATACGAATTCGTAAATCTCTCCTTCAGTTTCGTTTGTAAAATTTAAATTCTACTTTTTTGTAAATATGTTTATCATTTTGTTAGTATTATCACAGCTTTTATGTCTTTCATCTAATTGTGTGTCTCACACAACAGTATTAAAAAGTAAATTTACATAAATCTCCTCTTTGGTTTTGGAGTAAATCACATTGTAGACAAAACATTACTAACTTATGGACTTACACAATCCGTTGTTTATCTAGCTGCTGTTGAGCTCTTTAAACTGGTTTTAATCATACAATTAGCAAAAGATTTATCATTAATCAGTTTTTTTTTTTGTTCAGTTTTGGTTCATGCTAAAAATTTGTTTGGTCTAGAGTCTAGACTCTAGACATTTACATTGTTTGTTGCATGAATTAAATGTTAGTTTTAAAATTGTTGTACACTTGACGCTGTTGTTTGGTTCAAGTTGTTGTTTGTTGGTGTTTGAAAAATAAATGTTTTGACAACTCTTAGTGTTATGTTTTAAATCACGTTAAGTTTAATAATGATGTCAAATCCTAAGAGATTTGTGTTATAGAAAATATGCACGAACTTTTAAAATACAAAAGTATACTTTAGAGTATAGAATGGATTTTTACCGTGTTATTGGAATTGTTTATATAGAAAAAATTTCCAAAACTTTTCGATAAATTAAACGTTTCGTAAAAAAAGGCACTGTCATAAACTTATATGAAATGTGGAAAACAACAGATTGTGTATGTTGTTATATGACTCTTCATAGCTCTTAAAATGACTTTCAGTAAAATCGTAGCTAAATCTCTTTTTAAGAAAGTCAACTAGAATTTTGTTTAACCCAACCGTCTCGGATTTCAACGATGATTTGTATAGATATTACACTACAAATATTGCTATAAACAAATTAAATTTCACTGGAGAAAAAGACTGCGTACATTTCATTAAACTTAACTAACATTGTCATTTGATTTTTACTGACGATAAAATGAACCACAAATGTAGTAAAAATAAACCACAAATGTAGTAAATATTAACCACGAATGTAGTACAAAATTGACAATTGCTTATTTGTTTTCATTTAAAAAAAAAAAATAAAACTGATAAAATTAATGTAAATTCATAGTATAGGAATTTGCTGTGGTTTGTTTCTTAAATGAACCTCAAATGTGGTCAAAACTGAAATTTCATCCACAAATGACTGCTTTTTCACTTAAAAATAAAGATACTGCATTACTACTCAAACTACTACACATATTTACAGCAGAAGTTCCTTGAGTGAATATAAAATAAAGCATTTGGTTTAGAAGACGTGGTTCCGAGAAATTTCAAATATGGGTCAAACCTATTATTTTCGCATGTTATTTTTACGGAATTAGAATAGTCAGTTGTCAAAAACTTGCATGTAATAGTTTTACATATCATAACAACTCTTTAGTATTATACAGGATTTTTAGACGATTTGTTTTATACTTTATTCAATTAATTTGATCTTTTACTTCACACCCATTTTTCACATTTCTCGCGGTTTTGAAAAGTTTCGTAAATTTTTTTGTAGGCATTAATGAAATAATGCTAATGAAATATTAGCATTATTTCATTAATGGTAATGCCGAAAAAATTTCATTACCACTTAATTGTAATGAAATTTTTTGTCTAATGCTAATGAAATCACACAAATTACCAAAAAAAAAACTTATTGCAATTGAGCGAAAAAAGCATTTCATTACAAAAAAGTGGAGTGCAAATGGCTTCACATAGGAATAGAACGGGCATCGAAAGGAATTGTAACACTGAATACGGGAAACGAAATGTATCGAGGAACTAACATTCTATTATCCGAGGATGTTTTGAATAAATTTGTTGAATTGAATTTGTGAAAATATTTAAAAAATTCAGAAAATATGGAACTTCTAGTAGGGAACTTCTGCTGTTATTATTTGAAGTTGTTTGAGTATTAACACAATATCTTTATTTTGGAGTGAAAAAACAGTAATTTGTAGAAGATGTTTCTGTTTTTACTACATTCGCGGTTCATTTCAAAAACCAAACAACGTCAAATTACTGTACTATGAATTTACATTAATTTTATCAGTTTTTTTTTGTTTTATCTACAAAAATAAAACAAATGAACTTTAATATATTTTTTACTACATTTGTGGTTCATTTTTACTGCATTTTTATTTCATTTGTGGTTAATTTTTTGAGCAATTAAAACAAGTGGCAATGTTAATTGAATTTAGTGACATGTCAGTCGTCATTTTTTTTAGTGAAAATTAATTATTTTTAACTACGATTGCAGCGTGGTAAACCGGTACTATTCTATGTCTAACTTTGAAGAGCCATAAAATCGAAAGTTATATCGGATTTATATAATTCGAAAAGCATACGACTCATGCGGTTGTCTCCTTTAGCATTTATGCAAGACGAAAAAAGTATTTTAACAAATGCATTTGTGATGCAAATGCAATTTGTAAAAGCAATTTAGAAAATTTTCTCCCTGTTTTAAAATGTTTTCAAATGCGCAAGAAAGCGTTAAACTTAGAATTTCGTAAAATTTTAAAAATAAATATTGTGAAAAGAATTTTCAAAAATCTTGAAAACATATTTATGTTTACTATAAACCATTGATACTTAGCACAAAGTACTTGCTTGCAAGTTCTTAAAAACCTTAAATTTTGGTTCAAGGACATAAAGAATTGATATTATCTTGAAAACGTATTGACGGATTAGCAAGGCCTTTAAGTTTCATCAATACATGTTGCAGTTTCGGAGGGGTTTCGCACAATTTCGTGTTCTAAAAAAAAAAAACAAAATCTGAAGTAAAACCACAAAATGGGTAATTTTTGAACTCTATTTATATCTTGGTAAGAGAAATAACTTATGCTTAAACTTATTTATTTTTACGGATTCATTTTCGAGATTCGTTCTGAACATATTTTAAAATAGGTAGAAGAACATGTTGTTTATTTTTTGAGCAGAACAAGTGGTATAAGTTTTATTGCAAAAAAGCTTAAGCCGGTCTGAGGGTTAAGCTTTCATAATATGATGCTCTTTTTTCTACGTGCACTTTGCAACTGATGGTATTACTGACTGCCCATTAGTAACATCAAATTCACATGTTTAAATGTTATTATGTTATAATAATTCAGTTTGTTTTTAAATAAAATTAAATATAATTAAATTTTTATTACAAATTTGACAATTGTAAAAAAATATTCGATTTAAAAATCAAAGATTTTAATAAAAAGTTTGTGATAAGTTTTTACTTGCAAGGGAGGAGTAACTTGTTTCTAAGGTGGAAAGGGAAATTCCCTTGTTAAAATAATAGGGTTTCTAATAGAAATGTAACCACATCATTACAAAATGTAACCTCGTTATGATAAAAAGTTTATTTTTCCACCCAAAACTTATAAAAAATTAAATTTTTAAAATTTCTAGTTAAACATTTTTAAATTTTAATTTAATACCAAATATATAAAAATTAAATTTTCACAAAAAAAAAAACTTATTCCATTTATATGTTTTGTAAGGTGTTAACAGAATGGACATGTCCTTGTTAAAACCCAGTGGAGAAAAGCATTACCATATAAGTGTCATTACTGGTAGGGCGAAAAGTAATGAAATGTCATTACCGTTTCTGTAGGTCCATCTAGCTGGAACCATATGTCAGGATTATTGATAACTACCGGACGTAACAAAGTTTTCAACATTGTCCGATATACCGCCCAGTAGACGGTTTTTGGTTCCCCAGCTTAATTTTCGATCAAATATGGACCGATAACTCTATCAGCCACAATTCCATACCAAACCGTGCGTTTGAGAGGGTGTAATTTTCGCTGATGCACTGCTCTAGGATTTTGAGTATCCTAAATTCGGCAGTTCTGTTTATTAACTTATCATCCATTAAATGAAAGTGTGCTTCATAGCTTATAATGAGATTATTCAAAAAGTTGTCAGTTTCCCTCGCAAGCAAAATTAATCAAAATTAATCAAAATTCTACAATTTTTACGTGTTCTTGCATTGAGTATGATGATTATTGCCTGCAAAAATAATAAAATTAAAAACAGGAAAAATTTCAAATCTGTTAGTCGAAGTTTGCCCACTATGTATATTTACTTATTTAAGATTTTTTGTAAGCTGGAAAGTAATGACATTTTGTACAAGCACCTCATTTATGTTATTATCTATTAAGTATAAAGAGCTTGACTGACAACCTGGCTTCGAAAGTTCGAATCCAGTGTGGCCATATTTTATTAAAACAAAAATTTTCAGTTATGGTGTGAGCAGGATTATTCAAGTTCAAGATTATTTTTTTTTTGTTATTTATTAATTAAAAAAAAAATTTCGAAAAAAATATTTTTTTTTATTAAGTTAAATTTTTCTGAAAATTTAGTTTTAGACTTATTATTATTGTCCATACTAGTAAGCCTATAGGTAGCCGCATATTTTTTTTGATATTTCTTAAGGTGTTTGGTAATGATGAGTCATTATTTTACGCGATATTCCCGTATAAAACTAATGACAATAGCAAGTACCATTATGTACTTATATAAACACTTATATGGTAATACTATTCTACCCTGGGCGTTTAATTCTTTTACATAGACTTATATAAATTCTAATTTTTTTTATTTGTCAAGTTCTGAATTATTTACCTGCAACATTTCCTCACAATTGGCAACTTAACTTTTCAAATTATTTAAATAAAATTGTGATAAATATTTATTTCCAGACTTTCGCTATAAGATATTTATAATTATTTGTTTCTATAGTAAGTTTTTAACATTCTACTACTACTTTATATGAAAAGTTAAGAAAAATTATGAATGACTGTGGGCTATTGATAACGACAAACAGCAAAAGCTCAAAAAGGATGAAGTAAATGTTAAAATAAAAACCTCAATACATATACGACATGAAGCACTCAATGAATCTGGTGAAACAACATATTTCATCATACAAATATGTGAATGTGCAGAGACTGTGTAAAATGGTTCATCCGTCCAACTTAGTCAGCAAACAGGCAGTCAGTCATCTATCCAAACATTCATCTATCCGCTCATCCATCCATTCAGCCAACCTCAAAAACTAACCCCACATATAAGTAACTTTACTATGAGATGGCGCACAGTAAGGGCAACAATTAAGTTGGTATCAACAGCAATATATACGAGTATAAGTGCAAATATCACAGGGGCTATAGCAATATAAGTAGCAGCAACAGCATCAACTACAGGATAAAAAAGGTAACAAGTTAGTAAACGGTTGCCGCTAAAGTTGAGTGTTGAAAAGTAAAGAAGCTTTAACAAATTACCGCCCAGACGCATCACTAACAAAATATTATTATGAGTGTATCAAAGAATGGCTTAAGCTAAACCTGGTAAGTTAGTCTGGTGTAAAAGTTCTGAATTTATAAGTGTGCATGTGTGTGTCTGTATGTATATGTAAGAAAAGATGACTGGCGGTGGTAATGAATGTAAGATTGTTGTTGCTGAGTAAATGATTTTGTTCTTCTTGACCATTCCAGACATCTACCGTATCCAAACATAAAGATATATAGTCACAAACCAGGCGCAGACAGTTGTTGAGAAAATACTCCATAGATAGACACACAGAGGCAGACAGACAGACGGTGGGTACATTTTGCCCAACGGCATGACACTTACTATACGTTAAAAAAAAAATAACATTATCCATGCAAAACTAAGCAAACCATGTCAGGTTACCAAACTGCTGCATAGTTATGGACTCGTATGTGCCGTACGCTTTTTTTGTCTTGGCTTTTCCTACATTTTTTATGTTATATGTGAGCGGCAAAACTTATGACTGAGTAATTGCTGACGATATTTATGCGAGGAAGCGTTTTAGCAGTCATTGTATGTTTTCATACAAAAAGTTAAATATGTAATGCAACTACAAAATTGATTAACCTGTAAATGGAGAAAATCGATAAATGAAGATGGGACGCGCATAGGAGGAGTACACTAAGGATATTATGTATGTAAAAACAAATGAAATTTCACTTGAGGAAAGGACGACTAAAATTATCATCCACAATCATGTTTATGATTGTTAGGATCATAATATAATAATTTGTCGTCGGCAATCATGTTCAATCTTGTTTCCATTTCGAGACTATGTTTTCTAATTAAACTTGAAGATTCGGATCATAATACACTGAACTGACAGATGCCAGTATAAGTCAAAGCTTATTTACCTTTACGGTTTGGATTCTATATAATTTTCTACAATTGAACTGTCATCGTTGTCAGACTTCAGTTTGGAAAAATTTCCAAAAAAAATTTTATTTCGTTTCTTTAAAATACACTCAAAAAATTGCTCGAGTCAATGAAAACTTAAAATTTTAATTTGTTTTTATTTTGACCTAAACTATTAAAACGGAGTATACTACAGGATTCTACACCCCAAAATTTAGTTTACGTGTCCCAGGGTTTTAATGTGTCATTTTCACATACTTACTTTGAAATCTAATTAGCTTCAAAATCTATTTTTTTTATAATTAGTTAGTAAGTTATGCTTTTTATTACCCGAGTAGAAATAATATTATATAATGTGATCCAATTTTGTACAATTCCATATAGTATCATATATGTATATTAATATCCAATTCTACTTGAAACTGCAATTTTTCGTAAATCGGTATATCTAATTGCATCATGCAATGTGGTAAACCACACTTTTTAGACGGGCAAAATATAATTGCATTGGCAGAATTAAATTCATATATGATGAATTTCATATCAAAACCGATATTCGTTGAACCCGACCCCCTCAGAATTTGATGAAATTTTGCATGCAGCAACATTTTACCTATAGAAATACAACCTCATATTTAGAAATTGCATTTTTGAAAATATGTGGGCGTGGCAAGGTATCGAAGTTTTTGAAAAATCACGATAACATGTACTTTCAAGCTGAGATTACTACGGAATGGCTGAACCGATTTCAAAGATTTTGATACCATTAAAAAGGTATTTCAGTTAGCTTTCGAAAACAGACACTGTAAAAATTTTTACAGTGTATGTTATCGTGATTTTTCAAAAAACTTCGATACCTTGCCACGCCCACATATTTTCAAAAATGCAATTTCTAAATAGGAAGTTGTGTTTGTATAGGTAAAATGTAGCTGTATGCAAAATTTCATCAAATTCTGAGGGGGTCGGGTTCAAAATGTGCTTTTTTATAGGTTTTGATATGAAATTCATCATATGGTATTAAACAACACAATGTAAAAAAATCAAAACCATATTAAAGTCATTTAAAAGTTAGGTTTTTATTTTAAAATCCATAACATCCTACTCAAAATTTTAAATGTCGAAAATTTTAATTGCAAATTTCGACTAAAATTATCTTAAATGAACATGACAAGTTAACATTTCAAACTCCAAAAATTTTAGTTTGACATACACATTTTTGATTGTTTAGCATAAAAAATTGGTCTCTTAATAATCTGAGCATAATATGAAGGCCTCTGTAATCAATTTAACAAAGTTATTTTCACTGGATTGAAACGTATCAAATTTTATCAAACTCAATGTAATATAATCCATTTATATACAATATTTGATACATTCATCATATTATTTTTTTTTAACTGAGACCCTTCTCTGCATGATGCTAATTTTTTGCTTAGAAGCGATGAAGTTACAATTGACCATGTCCAATGAAACTTTAAATTAATGCAAGTTTTCATAAAATTTTATGAAAAATATAGTTTTATTTATTAAATTTTCCATACACTCAACAAGAAAGTTTCATTAAAAAAACTAGTTTCACACAAAGCTTTTCATTGATTTTAAGAAATATTTATTTTTCTTTGTGAAACAAAGTTTACTGAAAATGTTCATTATTTTTCATCCACTAAAATTCTGTCAGCAAAAAATTCCCAAAACAAGGGTAACTTAAACAATTACTGTATTTATTTTGAATCGTTCAAGAAAACTATTCGTATTTCATTGCAGCTAATGGGGAATTGTATACCATATTACTCGACTAGGTACTCCACATTACCTTCCATGTTTGGGCATGTAGACTTTTTGGGTACCTTAGCTTTTTCGCGTATAACTTTTTTTTACCATATCCATAATGCATTTTTGTAATAAACACATTTACACAACAAATCCAGTTATATTTTAACTTTGACTTTGTAAATTTATCTTCTATACTATGGCGGAAAACTACAAAACTAAAATAGATATTCCATATTACCCGAACTCTATCTCTCTTAATTTTCAAGATATGAGTCATTATTTTAAAATATCGGTAGAGGATGAAATACCGTCTTTTACAAAAGTTCGAATATACTGGTGATGCCATCCACGGAGTATATGCCAGTGTTGCCAAGTAAGAGGTTTTGCCCCTAGATTTAGTTGTTTTTTAATCGTGTAGGGGCATTTTAGCGTGTAAAAATTCGTTAGTGTGAAATTTTGGGAGTAAACAAATAATTAAAGTGGGTAATTTTCCATTTATAAAAACTAAATTTTCGGTTCGATGATTGATTTTATAAAATTTTTGGCAGTTTTTTTTCCAAATATATTTTAATTTTTTTTAGCTTTTGGTGAAATTTATGTCACTTTATTGCGCTCTTCAAATAAAATTTCAGATTTTGACTCGAAAAACGGAAGAAACTAGTTCAACTCCAACGAAGTTAGTTTATTTTAATATATTTGAAACAAAAACATAAAAAATTAGCAGATTTTTAGAAAACCTTTTTTAGGGGGATTAGTTTTGTAGTAGAGTAAATCTAAAAATTGCTCAATAGAGGGTTAACTAAATCCACTGAGTTTGTATGATGAACGTGTGTGTGATAAAAAAAAGCTAAAAAACGATATGATGCAGTTGGTTGATGATTCTTCATTGTGTTGGTTATTTCTTGATGAGATGATGATGATTTTTCGCATAAAGCATAACATCACATACAATAAAGCGGTGTATTTGCTGTCTTTTGGAATGTAAATCATTCGTTAAGTGCTCGATTTAGGTGACCGTATTTACGTATGGAAGCAACAAACGATGCATACAATATACGTGCGCGCATGCGTACATACCACTACGACGACAAGTCTTACGAGACAAGTGTACAAGTACACATTGTGGTTGTTTTTGAACAAGGCTGTGGCAATTGGCGAAGAGCACACGCTCTATGACGAAAAGTAATGCTCCGTTCATAACTCATCGCACATAATGAGACTGTAATAATTCATTGTATGACTATAAAGTCCTCGGTCATAGTACAACATCTACTTCCACTACTTGTAATTCATCAGTGCAATGTTAGTACACTCAAAAAAATAGTTAGTTGAAAAAATTGTTAAACGTCTATTTAAAATATATAACTAACGTACAGATATTTTTTTTCTTGCTGAAATTGAGTACTCAGTAAAAAATTTAGTTAAACGGTTTCACTAAAAAACTAATGTATAACTAATGTTTGACTAGTTTTTGTTGCTACCAAATGTGTGCTAATCCATAGCACGGAGGAGAACAAATAAAAAGACGCGATATACATTTTCTCTCCTTGTTTTTAAATTTAATTAAATAAATTAATTAATTTAATTGATTTATAAGCTCACTTATTGATTTATAAGCTTTTCAAAAAATAAAAAAAAATATTTAGATGCATTTTTAAAAAAAAAATGTTAACTTTTATTATTGCTCGAAAAGAAGTCAAAAAATAACTTTTCTAAAATATAAAAGTGAAAACATAACTGTTAGTTTGGCTTTAAAAAATAAAAGTAAAAAAATTACTTTTATTTTTGCTTGAATAAAAAGTCAAAAAATAACTTTTATTTTTAATCGAAAAAATAAAAATAAAAAAATAACTTTTATATTTGCTCGTTGAAATAAAAATCCGAATTTTTAAAAGCAGATCATTTTATGAAAGACTTCAATGACCAATATGGTTTATTTGAATCAGATCTTTGACATTTGCTTTAATAACTAGGCTTTTCTGCAACCAAATCCTACAAAAAATGCCTCCGCGGTTGATTTCAGTCATTTAATTTTTTCTTTTGTATATATAACTGAAAAATCAAAGTGACTCTGCAAAAATTTCATTCTTTTAACCATGTGGAAGTCCAGACGTTTTTATATATTTCAAATAAACACAAAAAAAAATTATATTTAAATATCAGCAAAATAAATTATCTAAAGTAAACACTTTATACTAAGTTTTTTTCAATCTTTAGCGTTAGAAGAAAATTTTCCTGGTTTCAACAAGTCGATTTTCATTTGCATTGAACTAAGTGTCAGCAAACATTTAACTGAATTTAATTTAATTCACTCATTGCAACACACATTTGCAGACATTAGCAATTTATCTGCAAGGATCCTCCCAGCAAAAATTTTGCTAACTCAACTAACAGTTTTTGCAAACTTAACTTTTTTTTTTAGTGTAGTTTGAAACATATGAAAATTGTAGTGTAAAACTTCCATACTACACCACATACATAATACCAATTATTTACCATGCAACTTGGCAGAGAGGCTACTCTTATTTTCCATCTTATATACAATTCATCAAGTTATCTTAACATATTGAAGCATGCATGCATAACTTCTTAACTGGACATAGCACAGTGGGATACATCACAAGCATTTTGGTAATAATTTGGCATTATCTTACATAGTGGTCCGATTGCAGTGAACAGGCATCAATTTTCGAAAAACGCGAAATTGAGCGAAAACGCATGTTGATTAAACTTAAAGCCTTTACTAGTTATATTTAAAATAATCTTTCTGCCAAATTTCATAAAAATTCGTCCATGCGTTTTTAAGTTAATACGATGTCCTTTACAGGTATCCTTTTACAACCCTGTATGTCCTTAACCAAAATTATAGCTTTCCTTAAGTTTAAGCTTCAATCTTACTTTGTGTTTAGTATCAACGATTTACCGTCAATATAAATACGTTTTTAAGATATTTGTATATTGTGTTCATTTCAAAATACGAAATGTTAAATTTAACGCTTTCTTGCTTAAAAACCGTACCATGAACACAAAAAATTACTTCACAACATATATTGTAAATTTGATTTTCTATTGGAATAGCTAAAATTCTTATTATAAATCAATCATTTAAAATGCTAAACCTGGTAATGTGCCGTCATAAACATTTTCATTTTTTTAATCCCTAATATTAAGGATATGCCTTGAAACCTTTATAATTCTTAAACCAATTAACATATGATATTCAAAACAATTGCAGAAATTTCTGTATTTTCCACAAAATATGATGTATGTAAGGAATAAGAAAAAAAAAGCTTTGTATCCTTATATTTCTTTGCACTTAAGAAATATATCACAAATTTTAACTCTGTTTTTCGATGCATATCCGCAAAAACTTTGGAAATTTACCAATAATTGCAATTTTATCATATATTTTTAAATTTTAAACTTCAAGCCATCGATCAAATTTATGCTCGCGTAAGGACTCAAGTTTTTTATATCTAGTATTTTAAGTGTTAAAAGTGTCATTGATGCACACAGAGAAATAAAGTGCCAACCGAATGAAAAATTGTATATTAAGGGTAACAACTAGTAAATTCAGTTAGTACAACGATATTAACATTAGATTTCTGAAAATTTTGGGTGTTGCAACTAAAATTCTGTTGATTTAACCGAGCTTTGTTGTGAAAACTAATATAAAGACGTGCCAACTGTCTGAAATTCGTAATTACCGAATTCGATTAGTAGTAACCGAATTTCAGTTGGCAAATAGCTTAATTTTTTCTGTGTGTGTGACATTAAAACATTTTTAATTTTTTGTTAATCCCAAAAAGGAAAAAAATTTTCAAAAATGTCCATATATATCTCGGGAACCATAAGAGTTAACTCACATATGTATGCAAGTTTTTTGTAGTCCTAGCAGATTATAAATTGAGGCCTATGCTTCATAGGGAGTTAAGCGGAAATGAAGAAGCACAGTTTATAAATATATTACTTTTGAAAATATGATAAGTGTAAAAATGGCACTCAAAATTGTTTACGCACAAAGTGCCCTACTTTGAGGGGTCATATTGTCGCCCCCGAGGGTCTCTGAGCTTCAACGTCAAAACCTAAGCTCAATATTACGCCATTTATACCTGTCCTAAAATGGTATTGCAATCGGACCACTAAGCAAGAAATGGCCGAATTATTTTCAAAAATTTTGTGATATATCCCACTGTACATAGTTAAGGAAATCTTTGGGGTTTTTGCTTAAAATATCCTAGTTTGTTGTTTTAACTTTTCTTTTTACTCTGCTACTAACTATAATTAAGTATAATGAGCATAATTGCTAATGTATACGTTGGACGTTTTTTTGTTTGTCTTATAGTTTTGCTCGTAAAACTACGTACATCCCAACCATCTGTGTAGTTAACTTTTCGATTGTTTAACTTCGCTTTACTCGGAGACACTGTTGTATCACTTCACTACACATATTCCCAATATAAGAAAAAATTAAAATGTATGACAAAGTGCGTGCAGTTATTCCTTGTCAGCTAATGAGTCTCGGCAATGTTAATATTTACGTACTAATTACACGCAATGAATGATATCGATACTTTAATTGAGCGCAAAAATTGTAGTAGTAAATTAATCTTACAAATACAATATATTAAGTTAAAAGTACAAACGACTAGTACGTCAAAGTATTATTTAATATGTGACCAACATTACTGATGATAATGCTGCATTATTGATACGCACTGTATTGTATGTGTGTCTGCTACACTGGTATGGAAGATGAAGAACGAATATTAAGAAAAAAAGCGGAAATCCTTTAAAGTTTTGATTTACTTAAACGAATATGAGATTGTATGCGAGTGTAAGTTATTCTTAATGTGTGGTATTTTATAAAAGTTAAATGCACTACTTGTAAAGCTTTGTTTACTGATGGGTCATAGACCTCTTCAATATGTTACTTATCAATCGATACGTATGGCGATAAATATCGATATAATCGAGAAAATCTATTTATATAATTAAAGTCGATATATACGACTAAAAAAGAGAACGACTTTTTTAATATTTCGAAAAAAGGGAAAATTTTACGTTATAAATATTGACAAATTTTTAATAATAATTTAACTGAATTGAAGAGCTTATTGTAAAAACATGATAAGGCACATTTTATTTTTAGTTTGTTTTCGCCTTTTAAAGGTTAAAAAGTGCAAAAATTATGAATTTAGCATAACGTTTACACTCTAAGCAGGACGTTTACACTCTAATTAATTTCTGTTGAATTTTACCCAACTTATAGTAGGAAACTGTACTCCTACTATAAGTTGGGTAAATTTACTTTATGTGTGTAAATTGGTACACACACAATGTGATCACAAATGTATAGCAACATGCTTCATTACACATGTGTGTAAATTTACACATAATGTGCGTAATAAATTTTTTTTCTACTTTATATTCATATACATATTTTTATATGCAAAAAACAAAAAATGTCGGCCTCAGCAATTTATAAAAAACAATGTGTCACAGGAGTTCAGTGTTAGACATTCTTTTAAATAAAAGTTGTTGGTCCATTTCATATTTTTTTTATGCATTTTCCAATTATAATTACGAAAAAAATTATAAATAAGTTGGTTGCTTTCAATTTACAAAGATAAAAAAGTAATTTTTTTATATGTTTTTCTTTTGTTATTTTGTATTTTGACAATTACTACTGTTTGTAGGTAAAACTGTTTTTAACTTTAATAACATGTTTCCCAACGTGCAGTTTACTACCAATTATGTGTACTTTTACTACTGCATGAAGACAAAAATGTTTATAAATTTAAAAACATGTTTCCCAACATGCAGATGACTAGCATTTGTTTTAATTTGTGCAGGCATAAATGTGTAAATTAGTAATTTAAGCATTTTGTGTGTATATTTACTCATTTTATGTAATTTTATACAAACTTTTACAAACTTTATAGCAGTAAATTTACCTTCATTTTTTAGAGTGTACTTGTAATAAGTGTTTAAGCAAGACTTCTATCAAATATTAATCAATGGAAGTCTAGAAAACAGCGAAAAACCATAAACCAATAAATGGGGCTTATCAAGTTTTTACAATAAACCCTTCAATTGTAAAGCAAGTTCTGAATTTTTAGTGTAAAAGAAAACGCAATTTATTTAAGAGTCAAAAACAAAACTTTTTTTTATTTTTAAAAAAAGTTGATAAGTCTTTCTAACGACACAGAAAATTTCATTGTGTAACTTGGCAGCATTTTGGTGAAAATATTTGTTAGGACCATACGGCGTATGATGAATCAAATTAGTACATATAATAATATTTTTATACCCAGTTTTATTCTAAAAAGCAAAATTTTTATATTTGGAAATAGATTATATTCAAAGAATATTTTTTCCAAAACGCAGCCTTGTTACACGATAACATTTTCTGTACCAATAGAAAAACATTAATTTACTTTTTTTTATAAATAAAAAATATTGGTTTTCATAAATACAAAATATTGTTCAATTTTTGTATAAATTGAGTTTATATTGCACTAAAAATTCAGAATTAATTCTTAATTTTTTCAAAAACTTTTTTTTTAATTCTCAATAAAACCAGAATATTCATACACTCACAATATTTTTACAGTACAGTTACGGTCAAAATATTGTGAGTGTATATAGTTTATTTAAAAAGTTATCAGTAAAGTTTTGTTTTTTAAGGAAGAACTTTGTTTTTTAATGTAAGTATTAATAAGCACATCTAATATAAATTTACACATTTTGAGCTCAAAAAGAAATATTAGACATTAAGTGTGTAAATATACTAACAATAAAACTTAACAATGGATTTGTCATTTAAATGTTTGAAAATAAATAAAAATATAAAAAGAACAAACATTTTATACATAAAAAAGAAAAAAATATTATAACGCGATGGAATTAATTTTACAAAGCTGAACATGGTTTTTCGAGTGGCTTACGGTTGTGTTAAGGTGTGCATAGAAAAATTATTTAAATTAACTTCTTCCGCTAACGAAATAAAAGCTCGTTCAATTTTTAAGGATTAATTTGTATTTCAATTACAGGATTAATTTGAGGGTTTGCCATTGCCGATAATGGAAAGTGGAGACTACCAAGAATTCAAGGGCCATTTGAAAGTCAATGTTAATAATCATCTGGAATGACCCTTTTTGATTTGTATAAATTTTGTCATTCACATTTCTTAATTATTTTCTAGAATTTGATTTTAAAATTGCTGTTTTAATTTGGTGAACTAATAACAAATATCTGCACAGTGTGTAATTGATAAAATTTTTAGAAAATTACATTTTTCTGATCACTGCGAATGTTCCCAAATGGATATTATTATTTTTGTACACACATTGGTCAATATATTTGCAAAAATGTATAAAAATACCAATTTGATTTCATAAAAATTAAATTTCTGCATATTACATTTTTGCAATGGTTTTTATTTTAATAGTAATTTTTTATGATTTAGAATCGCTAAATCCAAATCTGCATTTTATTGTTATCTCGGCACAATATTAAGAATAGAATTGCAAAAAGTTTCTATTTTGTCCCTTTATAAACGTTTCTATATTCCATATTTTTGAATGAAAATAATAAGGACAAAGTAAATAGAGTGGGGTTGGTTATATCCAGAGACCGGAAGTTCATGCAAATGCCTGTTTTTTCCTTAAGTCCGAGATAAGGGTAAACAACATATCTTTGCGAATCAAAGAGTTTAAGCTAAAATAGCATCGATATGTAAGTGCATATTTTAGCATATTTTGCTTTAAATGCATATTTTTTCCATATTTTGCTTTAAATGCTTATTTTTATTGCATATTTTTACTTATTTTGCTATAAGTGCATATTTGTATTGCATATTTTTACTTATTAAACCTATTTTTATTGAAATTTCGCGTAGTTTTTCGTAAGAAATCATTTTTAATATTATTTTATATTTGACCAACGAACACATAGTCTAAAGAGTATCAAAACTACTCAGGCCCTCTTAAGTATTCTTTTGAATTATTTAGTGGGTTTTTAAATGCCTAATATTTAATATAAATAATTAGAATTTTGTGTTAATTGTGCAAAACGTGTGCAGAGAATATATTAAACAATAGAAATTAACTATAAATTTGATTATGCCATATAAAACTATTAAATAATAAATTTTTTAAAAAAAGTGCATATTTTTTTAATTTTAGTTCATATTTTAAGTTTTGTTTTCATGCATATTATAGGTGCCGAAACTCGTTTTTAGTGCGTGACGTTCCTGTCACTGGTTATAAGGAACTAGCGTGGATCAAATTTTCTGGTTCGTCGTATGGGAAGTTCGTTATATCTGTACTAATTTCACAGTACCAAAAATGTGAATAAAGTAAATTCGTTATAGCAGTAAATTCGTTATAACCGGTGTTCGTTATAACCGCACTCAACTGTATTACCATTTGAACTGTATGTATTTCAGATACGCTTATTAAAACAGCATTAATTTAAACAGTATTAAAACGCAAATCACAACGAAATTTTGTTAAGTTTAACAATTTTTTTTTATATAGATTACGTGGGGTTAGTCACAAGAGTTGTTATAAATATTAATCTAAATTTTAAAATTGTAGTGTTATATATAAATTTCTTTAAAATAAACACCAGTTTTTATTATTATTTGCTGTTTGCAATCCTCTTTTAATTTTAAACAAAATATTTTAAGAGGTTTTAACTATATTTATACACACAGAGAAATAAAGTGTCACCCGAATTGAAAAGTGTATATAATGGTAACAACTGATAAATTCAGTTAGTACAACGATATCTACATTAGATTCCTGAATATTTTGGGTCTTGCAACTAAAATTTAACCGAACTTTGTTGTCAAAACTAATGTTGAGTTGTGCCAACCGTCTGAAACTCGTAATAACCGAATTTGAGTCATAGTAACCGAATTTCAGTTGGCAAATAACTAAATTTTTCTCTGTGTGTACGCATTTTCCTTGTTTTTCTTAGCCATGCGTTTTAAGGCTCTCTGTGATTATGTTCACTTTTAAAATTAACTAAATTTACAATATGAAACTAAATAACTGAACATTTAGTACACATATTTTATGTAAATTTGCACACATTGTATGAGCATTACACAAAATGTGTGTATCATTTTGAATTTACGCACATAGAGTAATTTTTCGGATATTATAGTAGGAACCTTTTTACCTGCTATAAATAAGGTAAATTTAAGTATAAGTTTATTAAAGTGAAATATTATATTAATTTAATGTATATTAGTGGAAATTAATGGAATATAAATTATTTATACAGGGTGTCCGCCGGGAAGGTATACTACTTTGTTTGTTTATAATTTTTGATTAAATGAAAGAGAATGGATCTTATACTGATAAATGTTTTATTTAATGTCGGCAATTATGTATGAAATACAATATCAGATAAATGTCCTCCTCTGTTAGCCACACAAATGCGAGCCCTTTTGAGTACATTTTTCATTACATTCTCACACATTTCACGCGGAATTTCATTAATTTCATCGCGAATATTTTGTTTGAGTTGCTCAAGCGCTTCTGGTTTGTTTGCATAAACCTTGCTTTTCAGATATCCCCACAAAAAGAAGTCCGGAGCAGTCAAATCAGGCGACCGGGGAGGCCAATCAACATCACCATTTCTTGAAATAACTTGTTGTGGAAAGAGCTCTCGCAGTAATTCCATTGTAATCCTGACTGTATGCGATGTGGCACCGTCTTGTTGATACCACTGAATCTTAAATGGAAACAAATGCAAATCCTTGTTCAAAATTTTGGCCGAAGTTGTTCTTTGAAGACCAAGCTCCTGAGCATGGCGTCGAATTGAGGTTGATGGATTGTTTTGAACACTTTCTTTAGCAGCAGTAATGTTTTCAGCCGATGTTGCAGTACGTTGTGGTCCATGCTTGGGCCTATCACCTACAGACCCTCTTTCTTCGAAATCATTCACTACACGATAAAAAGTGCGTTTCGTTGGCACGTTGTTCCTCCCAAAAATTTCACGTAACTTTCTCATCGTCACAGAAATCAATGATTGATTTTGATAAAATGTTTTAACGATTAAAACACGTTGGTTTATCCAATATTTTTTCATAATAAATTTGCCACGTGTCTACTTCACGACTGCCAAATATGAACTGTCAAGGCTAATGTTTACCAAAATGGCGGCAAAACAAAGTAGTATGCCTACCCGGCGGAGACCCTGTATTATGTTTCCTTATCAAAAATGGCCATAGAATAAAATATAAGATAAATTTGTTTCATCTGAATCCCATATTCTAAAACAAAAAGAAAAAAACTGACTAACCTATTAGGAATATAAATAAAATTAGCCGAAATAGTATTAAAAATTATAATATAACAAATCTAGCAAAATAAATCAATACAAAAAATATTTATGAATAAAATATTAAGGTACCTTAAGCGGAAGCTGCAACAGCAGCTTAAACATATAACATTTTTTTTTTTTAATACAAAGATGTTTTGTTTAATTATAAAAACGAGCCAAAAACGTGGCGGTAAATATTTGACCGCATGCCAAAAACGCGTACAAGTTTAAAATATAAAAAGTAAAATAATTATGCCTGCTGAGCATAACGGAGGTGACGACGACAACGCCAACTACTATGACGATAACATGAAAATGATTCTCTTATAGATTGAGTTTAGCAACAAAGATCATGCAGTGAATATTGTTAGCCAGCTGGAGGCCACAATGTGGCCAACAGTTACGCTTTAATTAAGCCAACGATTATCGTAACAAATTGCAATTACATGGTCGGCTGGATTGTAAATATGTGACAGATAGAGGGCCGAAAAAGGAAAAGCAAGTCTTTGCAACGGAGGTGGCTTTGGGCTAACGCAAAAACCTAGCGTGTGGTTTCACTGTGTGAAACTTAATAAAAATTAAACAATTACACATAAAGAAGATGTTTGCAAAACTTAAGCCTTGGCAAGGGATTTCATTTCATGGCTTTTAAAAAGACAACAAATAATCATAAAAATCTATCAAATACATAAAAATGCAAGGACTAACTTAGTTATCGATCGACTAACTAACTGAGTGAGTAACGATATAACAAATTGTGACCTTTTTCGCAAATTCTTAAAAAGTATTATTGAAATTGTTTTGCAAAAACATCTGCATCAACCAAGAAAATTCACTTTTTCATGCTCATAAAATAATCACATGCAGTATTAGTATCAAATACACCTACTACAAGGAGGAAGGAAGGAAAGTAGGAAGAGATGCAACACCAAATAGCAGTGGAAAAAAGATCGTTATACACTACTTGTTGTACTCTTTGTGAGTAGAAGTGTGTGTATGCGTTGTTGTAGTTAAAACAAGAGAATGCATGTCACTGTGTTTTTGTATTGAATATATAAACTTGGAACGAATTAAAGCACCCATTGTCATTTAAACGCGTAAAACGTGTTACACACTTTGATCACGTTCTCACCATCATCGTAGTGAACACACCACCACCACTCCACTCATATGCAAGGTTGCCATTTTAGCTATTTGCCGGCTAGTTCTAGCGATTTTTCTCCATTCAGCTAGAAGAAAAAGCTAGATTGCATTCAGCCGGAAGATTTTGCTATTTAGTATTCGTTTTAGCTATTTATTTCCTAACAGCCTATTTTTAGTCACTTATTTTATTAATTATTTTTTAAGATTTTAAGTGTTTTATTTTAGTGTGTTATTAAGGTGTCCAATTAAGCTATTTTGCAGATTTTGTGTTTATTTTATCAAGTCATAAAAATATTTATTAATACCAGGCTGGCAGATCCATGCCATTTTGATTAGGTGTTTTCGAAAATTTTAAATGTTTAAGATTAAAAGTTCATTGAAAATTTCAATTCTTTCAATAGTGTTGCCACCTTTTGAAGAAAAAATTAAAAATGAAAACCGTATTACATACTAGTTTTTTTTTACAATTACAAAACATAAAAAAGGCGTGTTATCGGAATAATCTCAACACACATTTTCAATTATAACTTATTTATTTTTAAAAGCAAACAAACAAGTTTCATATACCCTCTATTTTTAAAATTAATATGCTCCAAGCAATTAGGATACTTAAAATACCATCAAATTCCGAATCACTCACTTTTTAAACAGATTCAATTTGTAAGCGAAATAATTATTTGTTTATTTTATTGCAGACATTATCTGGCAAACATGTACTTTTTAAATTTCCCATTACACGATTTTAAAAATTTCAGTATACAATAGGAGTCCGAAATACCCATCAAAGATTCTTTGAACCTTCTGAACTCATAGCTATATGATTGTGATTTTAATTGTCGATGAAGACTCTTTCTGAGCGCTCTTGTATGACTCATAAAATGAGAATTATTGAAATCTTCAGAGTTTTTGAGGCAGTTGTGAAAATTTTTTGAGTCTTATGTGAGTGCTGACAAATTTTTCAAAAATGTTCAATTAAGATCATAAATAAAAGTCAACTATGATTCATTTATGAAATTTGAGCGATTTTGAGCAGAGTTTAGAGTCTGCCAGAATCATAATTTCTGAAATGCTCAGAAATTTGTTGACTGTAATTTAACTAAACATATTTTAATTGCAACTGAGGTTTTATAAAATTTACAACTTCAGAAACAAAGTTTTGACAGCAATTCTAATGCTACATTCACGGAAACAACTAAAAACGGGTTCAAATTAAAAAATGTATTCAATCAATTAATATTTTAATTGATTTTGCACCTATCACGGCTATGATAATATTAATTAAAACATTTATTGAAAATTAAAGGGAAAAAAGCTATTAATAACTTTCTACAAAAAAAAGTATGATACTCAAAAAAAAAAAAAAAATGTGTGAACGACACGTTTGTATGTATATGTGTTGTTAGTAATGCTGTATCTGTTTGTGTATTCGTGTACGTGCGTGTTTTGTTTGTAAACACAAATGCATTTGGTATTGTATACAGAAACTTTTCTATTTAACAAACAGTAAATGAAAAAATAATTTGAGAATTATGTCTAAAATATAATTTGTATTAATTTATTCAAAAGTCAATTAAAATGTTAATTGATTCAATTAAATATTTGTTTATAAACAAATTTAACTCAAATCTTTTATTAGATATTTTAGGTTGATAATTTTTTCTGTGTACTTAAATGTTATAATTTTAACGGAAAAAGCTTAGAGCTTTTTAAAGAAAACGAAAACTGGGTAGTTTTAAGGGAGTAGACTATTTAACGCTTCTAATTTTTTATTAACAAATAATAAACTTTTTGGGTTTTTTGAAACATTTGCGATTTTAATTTTGAAATCTAGTTATTTTTTGAGTCGTAGAGTTGGCAACCTTGCTCATATGTCGCATTCAACGCTCGTTTTTCGCTATTAAGTATGCATGTCGCGTTTAGACGAATAAACAAATGTAAAGTAGAGCTGATCCAGGTATAAGTTTTATATGTATGCTCAGTGTATTCAGTGTTTTAGCCAGTAAGTGTAGTGATCTTTAAGCAATAAATCAATTACCTTAACTGTACCCCGGTGTACCAGTTAGTTAGAGAGATGTTTGTGTTGTTGTTAGCATAGTAGTTTGGTCGAGAAAATAAAAAAATACCTGTGTGTCTTTTTTATTTGGATGGTATGCAGTGTTAACAATGTGGAGATTTTCCAGCTTGATTTGGAATGTTTTTTCTAGCAAAAGCGTCGTTTCGAAAATTAACACAAAAATTTAAATAAACAAAATGAAACACATTCAAAGCAATAAAAACAAGTACAATTTGTTGTAGTTTCGCGTGCGATTTTTTAATTATTTGTTTAACCGGTGTCTTTAAATTCAATAAAAGATATTAGGCCAAATGTAAAATCGATTGCATAGAAACGTCAAAATTATGTGAACTGCGGTGTAGTGAAGAACACTTTTATTGCTAAGAAATGTTACAATTTTTTTTAATAACAATTAAATTTATCACACAATTAATTATTGTCTACAAATAATTAAGGACGATGTTCATATGAAACGAAAACTCGGAAATACAATTATTAAAATTTAAACAATTATAAAATTTCTTTTCATATCAACACCTGATTTAAATTACTTAAGCCAATTATGTTTCAGCCTTAAAACATTTTCCCGTTTTCATTTACTAAAATGTTTGTAGTTTTTTATTGACAAATTAATTATCTTGATATTGCAACAACATTAAAACTAAGGTGATAAATTGTATTTCACCTAGGTGAAGCGTTGCGTTATATCTATACAAAGTGTTTTGTTACAAAAAACAATTTACATTGAAATAACGCAACGCCTCACCAATGTGAAATACAAAATTAAGGTCTCGACGTGAAATTTTTCTAACAAACCTTTGATTAATGACATAAGAGTATAAGATCAATTCTGAAAAGTTGTGCCAAATCGGTAAAGTGTAGCCATTTCGACAGCTTGCTATTGGTTTGACCAACAGACCGTTTCTTAAGTAATTTTGTTAAATATCTCTATTTCTAATTTCAAAACCAGTTTCTTGATATCTTATTTTATATCTGATATATTCCGAATCGATAATTTATCCGCAATCTTAACGTTTAATAAACATTGTTTTGATGCATCACCATTAAAAAAATTCTTCATTATTGTTTGAGACCCAATCTGCATGAAAAAAGTTCTTGATTTCTTATGTTTAACGTAAAATAACTTGTAAAGTATTACACTTTACCGATAGTTATACATATTTAATAAAAGAGTGAGGTAAGTTTCTAAAAATAGAACTGTTGTGTTGTTGGAGTTGTACTTCTGAGATTATGTATGCAAGCACAAAAACACCGTGTATTGAACTATTGAACTAGTTTTAATCACAACAAAACTCGACCTGACGATAGATCAGTGCGCTAAAGCTATCTGTCTAACGTGTAGGGCGAGTGCATGTGGCATTAGAAATCAGTTTATCTATACCACGGTCAGTGATTGCACAGAAAATTTCATATAGACGCAATCAAACAAATAAAAACATAACAAATATTACATTATTAAAAAAATAAACAGGATCACTGACGAAGGTTCAATACCAGAAACTGCGCAGTCTGATTCAGAAAATTGAAGATTTATAATGTAGTTATGATTTTTAGAAAATACACTCATTCTTCTCTAACACGCCTTTCACAAATTAAAATTTAATAAAATTGCACATTAATTATAGTATTAATTGCAATTGTCTGAGAAAGACGTTAAGATTCAAACTCGAACAAAAATCAAACTTTGTTCTCTGGCAATTCTTCCCTAACTACGTAAGTGCCATCTATCGAATATACAAAGAATATATCATAGATGTGGCATCACTTACAACATACGGGAAAACAGTGTACATTAGAGTGAGGTAAGTTTCTAAAAATAGAACTGTTGTGTTGTTGGAGTTGTACTTCTGAGATTATGTACGAAAGAACAAAAACACCGTGTATTAAATAAAACTAGTTTTAAACACAACAAAACTCGACCTGACGATAGATAAGTGCGCTGAAGCGCTCTGTCTAACGTGTAGTGCGAGTGCATGTGGCATTAGAAATCAGTTTATCTATACCACGGTCAGTGATTGCACAGAAAATTACATATAGACACAATCGAACAAACAGGAACATAACAAATATTGTATTATTCAAAAAAAACAGGGTCACTGACGAAGTTTCAATACCAGAAACTGCGCAGTCTGATTCAGAAAAATTGAAAATTTAGAATGTAGTTATGATTTTTAAAAAAAAAAAATCATTCTTCTCAACCACGCCTTTCACAATTAAAATTAAATGAAATTGCATATTAATTATAGTATATAGTCTGAAACATACATTAAAATTCAAACTCAAAATATAATTTTGTTAGAAATATAATTGGACTTTTTTCATCAATAAATCTATTATTATCGAACATTTTCACTGTCAATAGAAACCATCAAACCACACAAACATAAGAGCTAAAATTGACCTACCGTAAACAAATTTAAAAAATCGACTTCATTATTGTTTTGCTACATTACCAAAACAACGATCATAAAAACAGAACAAAAAGAGTACTGCTTTTAGACGTCAAAATGTATGGTGATGTAGAATAGTCATGTCAAAAAAAATTCATATGCAGTACAAAACAAGAATATTTTGTTTTGCAAAAACTTAATAACTTTGGATTTAATCAATATAAAAATATAAAGATATATATTTTTAAATGTTTTACTTTTAAATTTTAAAAAATTAAAACCAAAAGTTTATTTTTCAATCTTTTATCATAAATTATGATGTGAGCAAGATTATTCAAGTTCAAGATCATTTGTTTTTTGTTAAACAAAAAACCGTGCAATGTTTATTTATTACTCAAAAAAGTTTTTTCCCGCTAACTTAGACTTTATCTACTGACAGGTCCTTACATGTTTCATTTCGCGTCACCGAAAATCATCAGAGAACCAATGTAGAAGAATATTCTACCCAAATTTTGAAGGAAAAAGATCAACGCTAAACATTGCACGGTTTTTTATTTAACAATAAACAAATGATCTTGATCTTGAATAATCTTGCTCACATTATGATATATAGTTTTATTTAGAATTTTTTTTTTTTTTTTTATTAATTAATAATTATATAATTACAAATTATATACTATTACCCTAACCGAGCACTAGCTACTATGGCCTTCGGCGCGTTGTAGCGAAAACAGACCAGTGCTTCTGGTGGGATTCGAACCCACGACCCCCGCACTGATAAGCCAGCACGCTACCAACTAGCCTACCGGGGCGGCAATTAATGAGAAAAACAATTATTTATTATGTAGATTTTTAGAAAATTAATGTAAACACTTTTCATCGTTTTTCTTGATACCGTCTTTTTGGCAAGAGGGCAAACCCATAATACGCTGATGATCTCCGCTTTTCAGTCAAGGATTCTATTCCAGGAACAACATATATAAAATATGATTAATAAATTTAAAATAATTTTTTTTTTTTTTAATATTTACAAAACAAGCATTTTTTATATAGCATTTGCCCATATATTCTTATATAAAAATTTTTTAAATTTTACTTTTTAAGACATATTACTACAATTTCACTAAAAATTTATTTTAGTTCGCTCTTTTTGCATTTTAGAACTAACTATAACTAACTATACTAAATATAAATGTTGTATTACTTAATTTTAACCCAATAAATTGTATATTTTTCTAGGTTCAGCGGTTTTTTTTCTAACATTGAGATAGTTTTTTTGTCACTTTTCCAGTTATTTATAGCGATTTTTGAGTCAGATTTAGGTGATTTTCTTAAAAAAAAAAAATTGGCAACAGTGATGGTATGTATGAAACATATGAGGATGCTGCATGTGCGGCATATTTCCAAAAATGCAATTCTTGGAATGCAACAGCGCCTAAATGTTTTTTGTATTTTTTGGTAGTTTTTATTTTATTTTTTCTTTCTTTATATCATTCTGTACTTTTTGTCTTACTTAACTACCTTAAGATTTGAGTAACTTTTTGTTTTTGGTCTGATTTTGTATGTTAAACATTGGTAATCTGTTGCATACCAACCATATAGTACCACAGAAAATACTTAAAATTATTACGGTTCACTATTGACTTTGATGTACCCTACATCCTGCCAAATATTTTGGCCGTCCTCCGGTTTTGATGTGCTTTGGATATGAAAAAATAAACGAACAGGTTTTGCCCAAACTTATTTCTTTGGTTGAAAATGGATATAATATATCATTAATTCTTTGAAAGAAGACAAAAAAATTGTAATTTTTTGACCTCATGTCAAATTTTGATTTTCTTTATATTAAAACATATATACTCTATGGAGCCGATTTCATGCAGTTTTTCTTGATATGCAGTTTTCAAAAAACTCACAACTTTTTCAAAGATTTAATTTTTTAAAAATTTAAAAAATCCCAAAAGTAGGTAACAGCCGTATACTCGAAAGCTGTTATCGGATTTCGCTGATTGCAATAAAAATGCATAAAAATAATTTTTATTCAATTTCTAGATGCATTTTCGAAATTATTTATTCGAATTATACCTATTTAATTTTTTTTGTAAACAAACACTCCAACGTTTTGTAAATCAAGTATACTATTTTTGAGAGATTTTTTTTTGCTGTAATTGTACTTTTTCAGTAAAAAATTAAGTTATACTTATTCAGAAATTACCTCTTTTGAACTAATGTTTTACTAATATATTTTGTTAAAAAATTATGCTGATAAGTGCATTAAAAGTGTGAAAGATATAGAATGAAGTAGATGTCGTAGCATGTCAAGATATAGTAGAGACGAAGAAACTGAAAATAAAATGTACAACTCTTGTAAGACATATAAATAAATCAAATATGCCAAATTTTTATACATGTTTTGCATACATAATAAAATAAAAGTATATAAATTGTATATATACAAGGTGGCGCAAAAGTAATCCTCCTATCAGAAAATGCGATAAATTTTGCGATTGGCCCCTAATGTCAGTTCTGTTTTGACATTTGTGTAGTAAACACATGCGAAATACACGTTAATAAACAATGTTACGATACACTGCTCCAGAACGCGGAATATTGGTGACTATTTATTTGACCAATAATCGGTCGGTGACTTTGGCACAACGTGAATTTCGTCGCAGATTTCCTGGCCGTCCAACGCCTACTTTTGAAACACTGCGACGTTTAGCCGCTCGCCTCGAAGAGACTGGCACAACACGAGATGCTGCCAGGCGTGGCAGACCCCGGAGTAGCCCGCTCAAAGTCACTGTATGGTGTGCTGTTTTCGTCATCGGACCTTTTTTCTTCGAAGACGTCGCGGGCCAAACGGTTACTGTGAATGGTGAGCGCTACAGAGCAATGATCAACGAGTTCTTTTTGCCGCAACTTGATGAATTGGGATTGGAAAACATGTGGTTCCAACAGGACGGTGCAACGGCACACACTGCACGTGCCACAACCGATATGCTGAAGGATGCATTTCCCGGGCGCCTAATCTCCCGTTTTGGCGATTTGCACTGGCCAGCAAGATCGCCTGATTTGACCGCTCCAGACTTCTTTTTGTGGGGCTTTTTGAAGTCGCGGGTTTATGTCAACAAGCCTCAGACTCTTGCAGCTCTTAAAGACAATATCCGTCAAGAATGTGAGGACCTATCGCCGGAAGTTTTGGCCAAAGTGATGGAAAATGCCATAAAAAGGGCTCAAATGACAATCAACTGTGGCGGCGGCCATATACATGACATCATATTCTCGACTTGATGTAAAAAAAAATTAAAATACCAAATAAAAATAATCCACAAGAAGAATCAAAGTTTTTCATTTTTTTTTAAATTACAGCCAAAAAACATCGGAAGGTTATTTTTGCGCCACCTTGTATATATATATATATATATATATATATATAAATATATATTGTGGATTAAAAAAACTTAAATTTTGTGTTGTCACAGGCTTTTCAAAGTAATTGTCTATTAATTAAATTAAAGGCAAAATAGAATATTTAAAACGGTATTAAATGAGTATTTGTAAACTAAATAATTATAGTGAATATTAATGTAGTGTGGTGAAATTGCAAACAAATATACGTACAGGTAGACAGACTAAAGCAAAAGACAAGGCCATACATCTAATTATTTATGTTTTCATTTTCTTATAGCAAAACAGGGTTGTTTATTTCATATTTTGTTATTTCTTTTTGTTTCGTTTCTAGAAATATGCTTTTTAGTCAACTATTGATGTTAGTATTTGAAAGATAATTTGTTTATGTTATATATAATTATTTCTATATATTTTCAGATATTAAATTAATTCGTGTCGTCAATGTGGGATTATGAACATTTTTATATTTTGTAATGTACTGTAAATTATTTTTAAAAGAATAACAAAAAAAAATTTTAATTTGAAGCAAAAAAAATTAACTAAAATATAATTTTTCTACAAATTTTTTGAGTATTTTTCAGTCTACTAATATTCAGCAATAATATTATTAATTTTTACAAAGGATTTTTTTAATTTGAAATGAACTACGTGGTAGCAAAACTTTTGCTGAATCTACTAATATTGTGGCTAAAAATCGACTCGCTAATTTTTAGCAAAATATTAAGAAAATAATTTATTATTAAATAGAGAATTGGCTGATTTGACCAAATCATTTTTAATTAAGGGTTTTCTTTTTGTAACGTTTACTACTATTCCAACTACATTTAGTTCATTAAAAATGGTTAGCTATTTTGCTAAAAGCATTTGTTTTTTTCTGTAAAATTATAAAATTTTGTCTAACTTTTACAGCATTCTTTATTTCAGTGTATGTTTGGCTGATAAAGGGACTTACAGTAATTCTTAATAATGAGGAAATATTCGATCCGCTCCATTTTGATCGTTAGTACAAACTTCTACAAACAGGTAATATAAAAACTATAGGGTATCTTACAAATTTAAAAAACCTTTTGTTTCCAAAATAAAGTGCAACCAAACTAACATGACCGCTATAAAACGATAAAGTCATTTTGTAGTTCGTTTTAATATGTGTCATAAAAGTGGCAGCAAAGTAACAGTAACCCAGCAAAAAAATAGTGTTTACCTAGAAGCAGTTCTGGAAGGCATTATTTAATTACCGAGTTCTTCCGAGGCAATTCTAGAAGGCATGATTTTTGTTTGCGATGTCCCACTTGGTATGTTTCCTTTAAGCAGGTGAAAAGCTCTTCTTTCATGTGCTCTAAGAGACACTAAATTCAAGCCTTCGTATGAAATACAAAGCGCTTCTTTTGTGTGTTGACAACATTATTGCTTCTTGGTATGCATTCTTTACTGCTTCAATGTAAGCACTGCTTCAAAGAAGGCATTATGGGAAGCACAACAGAATGTCTTCCCTAATTGCATTGTTGTATGCAAGGCGAGGTTATTTTTTGCTGGGAACAGCAACAAACAATAACAACAACTTAACCTGGTTTCTGGACGATATGGGTAGCACATACACTCACTACTGTAACTGCTGTGTGCGTAAGTGAGTGTTTGAATTTCACCTAACATCACCATCAGGATTTACATGCAAATGTATATCCCTTTTTTCTTTTTCTTTTTCTTTCTCTTTATTCCCTTTTCTTCTACAACATTAAATTTTAAATACATACTTCGTGTAGTTTAGTAAGTGTAACCAATTTTAAAGAAAAAAAAAAAAATAATAATATGGCCTGTCAATTGTTGCAATTGTTGTTATTACATGTCATAAACATACTTCTTTTTTTTGCGCGTTGCTACTTTTACTTATCTCTCTAAACATATTTAGTTAATGCGTTTCTTACTTTTCTTTTGTAGCCGTAACTCACTCTGTTGGCTGACAATATTGACAGTGGCTTAGTGTGTTAAAAGGTCGTATTTTTATGATTAGTATTTTGGCGAGTTTTATTATGGTCAAATGACTGATTGAATTTTTATGACAATTTTTCATAGTTCCGAAAATGTTAATAATTTTGAATGACCTTGTACTTTCAAATGTTTTACTTAAGTTTTCTGCATTGTTTTTTGCTTAAGTACACTTTTTTTTTTTTAAATAAAGGTACGCTTAAATTTTCCGTTTATGATTTTGGAAAATTTTTGGTTAAAAAATTTATTCATACATATTTGTTTTCTTTAACAATGTGAAAATATCCTAATTCTAAGAATTAAGATTAGTCTAGGTAGTTCTTTTAGATTAACAAATAACAATAATAAAATATGGAATATATTATATATATTTAATCGCGAAACTTCTATTCCACTGTTAACATGCATGGCCATGGGTTGGAATTTAATTACATGCTAAGATTTATAGTTTCAAGTCGCGGTTACGAGAAATTGGTCACCAATTTATATTTTTTTTTTCTTCAAAGACTCTTAGTTTTTCTGTGACTTGAAACCAAAGATTGAAAAGGCGTAATTATTTAATTCAATTTTCGAAAATGAATGAAAGGTTCTAAAATTTATTCCGCAAAAACTACACACACAATATTTTTTCCGTAAAGACTACTGAATATTAACAGAAAATCTTTTTAAAAACAGGACTACTTACTTTTCATTTAAAACAATTGTATTTTTTAGTTTATTTTCAACTGTTGAAAAGTTAATTGACAAAATCGGTAAAAGCAATAGATTGTTTTCGTTTATTTCAATGCTCAATATAATATAACAACTTTTTGTTTTAAATAAAGGGTCCGCCGTCTAACGTTTTTTTTTCAACTAGTGCTTATTTCGTGAATGGTAACACTTAGCTCATGTCTGATTTGACAGATAATTAGTTTTATCCTTCCGCTGAACGAATATGGTCCGTATGTTCGTTATCTTGTGAAAAAAGTGAAAAAAACTGGCATCCTCATCGATAAACCAAAGCGTGAAAAGCCAACAAAGTGCGTACTCCCGAGAATATTGCTGCTGTGGCAGAAAGTGTGCGTGAAGCGCCATCGGCATCAATTCACCGTCATTCTCAACAATTGAACATTTCGGAGACATCATTGAGACGAATTTTACATAAAGACCTTGGTATGACGCCATACAAAGTCCAATTGGTTCAGGAGTTCAAAAAAAAAAAGTTATTTGGCGGACCCTTTAGATAATTTTAACTGAATATTTTAATCCTCTAACTGGCAAACGATGTTTTGCAACGATATTCATACCATGTGCTCCACTTGAAAAACAAATAATAAGTTCTTCAACAAAATTGTTTATCGTTGCCTAATTTAGGTGATATTAGCCAAAATAGTTGAGGGTGCATTTCGAAAACTAAAGCATATAAAAAATAAGTTTTGGACAAAAAATATTTCTCTTACCAAGCCATAACCACATTCGAAAATCTTTTTTTTTTCTGCTCCTATTTAAGAAGATATCGGGAATTTCGCTTTTTGGAAAATTCGAAATTAGGCGAAAAAGTGTCTAAACTTCAATATATTTATATTGTTCAAACTTCAACGCTTTGCTATTAATACTTAATGTCTTCTTTCTGCGAAATTTCATAAAAATACGTCTATTAGTTAGAGGAATCCTGATAAAATCATGTGAGTCCTTGGACTTAAGTAAGGACTTATTATTAAAGATAAAGCTTTAATCTTACTTATATTCTATTATAAAGAGTTTTTAGTCAACTTAAATTGGTTTTTTTAAGTTTTTGAAAACTATATTTTTTTTTAAAAATAATTAGTTTTTGAAATTTTACGAAATTTTGATTTTGAGCTTTCTCGTTTCCAAACCGTGGACGGCACACGAAAAATTTCTTCGCAAAATATTTAGCAAATTTAGTTTTCTATTGTAATATATAAATATTTCTAAGTATAAAACGCTCACTTGACGCATTTGTGGTAAATTTTATGAAGGCTACCCTGAGGCAGCCTTACCTGTTAGAGGGTTAACTACTACCGAAGGTTGGTTTTTTTTTTTTTTTTGTTTATTTTGTTTATTGAATAACAGACCGAAAATTAAAACATATATTTCATTGGTAATTTAACTGTATATTCCATTGAAACAACTTTACCGATTAAACTTTTAAATAACTGTTGATTTTTTATGGAAAAGTTCTTGTGGGTGTAGTGTTTCCGATTCGGGTTATCCGATGAATTTCGATTAACCAATTCCTCGGTTAATCACCTCCACCTTGGCAAAAAAAAAAAAAAATTGTAAGAAAAACGTATAAAAAAAGAAACGCTATAAATGTGACAAAATTCTTTTAAAATCGAATGAAAGCGATCATTAAGCCTCTAGGCAATATATTCTAATAAATAAACCATTTTTATTATGTTTTGATTTTTTAAAAAACCCAAATAATGTTAGCCAATATTTCAATATATTTCAAGAAAAGATTGCATTTGTTTCGTAACGTTGTCACATAACTATGAACCAATATACGAATTAATACTGTAGGAATCCGACTCCTTCTCCCCAGAATATTTTTTATAATCGGTTCCCAACCACAACAATTTTCAAACATGTTTCAGTGTTTCAGTTCAGAACCTGTTTTTGCGAGTACCTGCTCGACTTTGGTGCAATAAAACCGACACTAGCACCTGTTATAAAGAAACATTATTTGTTATGAAAGTCGCTCTTCCAAGCTCGGATATTTTGAAAATGGTAGCACTGGCATTTTCTTAGGGCTTTTTAAAAGAAAAAACTGTGTTACTCTAAGGATTTATTTCCACTGAAAATATTCGATAACCGGGGTAAGTTTAAAAGACAAAAAAGTTAATACATAATATCACACAAATAAAGTAAAATTTTCACAAAAACGCAAAAGTGGCATGATAATTCCAAAAATTGTTTAAACTAACTGCTGATTTAAAGTTTTTTGTATAATATTTTCAATTAAATACAATAAAAGAAGAAAGTTACAGTTAAAATGCTAAATAGTTATGGTTGTAATTAAGAATTAATTTAAAAGTTTAAAATGTCGTTGCTTTAAAAAAAAATATTTCGTAATTTATTTTTTACAAACATCTAATTTTTACAAGCAACTACACAGAAAGAAATTATTGTCCTGTTTGTTTCAATTAAATCGATTTGCTGAAAATTTCATAAGCTATAAATTAAAAATTAATTGCAGTAATTATAAATTTTGCTCAAATCCGTAGCTTGTTTGACATTTTTTTTATACTATCGCTCAAAATATATTGTTGTTGTTTGTGTAGTAATTGTTGTTTTAAATAATGCTTATGTATTAGTAACAAATATTTTAAATTCATTTCAATTGGATTTTATTAATTCTCATTAGGCTTATTACTTTATTAAGTTAAATAATTTAATTTCAGTGGTTTAAATCAGAATAATAATTTATTCTAAAGCATTATCATAAAATTGATAATGGAATTTTTGAAGTAAAATTGTGTTTGATAAAAATTTAACCATTTTTTTTAAACAAAAAAATTTTTATTTTCAATTTATAGCGAGCTTTCTATCTCCTTATATTTACAAAAATAAAGCAAATCAAACATATTAGCTATGTTGATACTAGTATTTCGATCTGGCTAAAGTTCTCATCTGAACCCAACGTTTTAGAAAAGCTAGAGCCTCCATAATAGGCAGACCTTTAATAAAAAACCTATTAATTAGCAACTTTGCTCCATTGTTAGGAAAAAACGCTAACCACATGTTTGATTACTACGAAGACAAGAATGGAGCAAAATTGATGATTAATAACTTTTTGTTTTAAAGCTCTGCCTATTATGGAGGCTCTACCTTTTCTAAAACGTTCGGTTCTAATGAGATCTTTAGCCAGATCGAAAAACTAGTATCAACCTAGCTAATATGTTTGATTTGCTTTATTTTTGCAAATATACGGAGGTTGAAAGCTCTTTATAAATTGGAAGCTGCACCAGTTAACTCTTTTGGCTCGGTGGCTCGATGTCTCGTTGTCTGGCTCGATCGCGTAAGGTTGACACATCCCAACCTACTCAAATAGAAAAATACAATAGGCACAGTGTTGGCAAAGCTTCGGCGAAGGTCGGTTATGCGTTGGAGGAACGTATTATTAGCAATCTTGACAGTATGGTCCTGTTACCCGATTGATAACAGTGGCCAATCGTTGGTTGGAGCGAACATGCCACCGTTGGCATAAAGATGAAAGTTCAAAATATCTGGTGCTTTTAAAATGATTTAAATTTAATTAGTTTTGAGAAATATGTACAATAAAAGACATTTAAAAAGCTGCAATACAGTTCCATCTTATCTTAGTCATTTACATCACATTTAAATGTGTGAAATATAATAAAATATAAAAAAAAATGTTTCTAATTGGTTGTCATATTGGTAAAAATATTGGAAAATAATTTTGCGGGTGGCACTGGCAAAACACATGCTTTGCAAACAAAATACTGCATTTCTAGTACAATAATAGTTGTACCATCGCTAATTTTTTTGTGTACGGTGGGTTTTACAAATATAGCAGTGGTTTGCCATTTTTTGTACGGTTGGCAATTTCGACCTGGTTGGCAATAGTCGATACTATGTCTGATCTGTGATAAATAGTACGTGAGATATAGTATTTTAAGTACAATTTTGCATGGTTTAAAAAAAGTAAAACAGGAATAAAATCCCGGCTATTAAGAACTTTAGAGAACCGAATAAATTATGTTGCTATTTTATAGCATTATTGTTTAATGGACTAGCAAAACAAAACCTTTGCTAAAAATCCACTTTCTACCCTATTAGCTGATGTGCAGCATGACATTTTTTTGGGTCGGAGCGAGAAAAAAAAAACACTTTTGCCTATATAACCTATATAATGCAGAAACTTAGTTGGTATCATCACTGGTAGTAAAAACAAAAAAATAATGATATCGCATCACCGTTTTTACACTGGGAACAGGCCTCTCTCACATTATATCAGCTTGTTCTTCCAAACTTAAGTTAATGACATAAAATCCACAAATACTTAAATTAACATCTCAAAGTCAAAATAATTAACATTGCAAAACCAGACTAACCAAAAAATGCAAACAACAACAACATAACAGAGAATAAGTCAGTGGAGGTCAAATAAGACCACCCAAAAAAAAAAAGAAAAGAAAAACTACAACAGTGATAAGGCTCAATGTTTAAATGTTTCCAAACAAACATACAATGCAACAGGAATCCAAAAATTTATGCATAAATATATACCCTAAACATGCTGAGCTCAAAATGAGTAACATGCAGCGTTAAAAATGTTTCAAAATAAATAAAACAGCATTAAAATGACAGAAAACAATAAGATAAACTTACACAATAAAGGAATCACATACAAAAAAAAAAATCCATCAGATGCAACACAAAGAAGAAGAAGAACATTTGCTAAACAAGATGTATGAATATTGTAAGTTAAATGCAAAGAATGATAACATTATTTGCACAACACAACCTAAAAGACATATAATTATTGAAAGAAAAAGTATCAAGAGATATAAGATTAAAGTGTAAAGAAAAAAAACCGAAACAAAAAAGAAGATATAAGTTAATTTTTCTTTACGATTTATGGGTAACCATGATTGAAGGTGATCGTTATATTGAGGAAACACAGTGAGTTGTGGCAATGACAACAAATTTATCACGCCCTTTAGAAAAACTCATAAAAAACCTTACCTTCTTTTGTTAAACTAATTAATTTTAATTTTTACAGATTTTCGAAAAAACCAAACAGATACTACCTCTGTTCCATATTATGGTAAACGTTTTATTTTTGTAAATATATATTCTTATGCATAAGATCAACTGAGGACAACGCTAATAAAACTTATACTAATTAACCCTCTAACAGGTAAGGCTGCCTCAGGGTAGCATTCATAAAATTTACCACAAATGCGTCAAATGAGCGTTTTATACTTAGAAATTAATATATTCCGATAGAAAACTAAATTTTGCAGAATATTTTGCGAAGAAATTTTTCATGCGCCGGTCACGGTTTGGAAGCTAGAAAGCTTCAAAATCAAAATTTCGTAAAATTTCAAAAACTAATTATTTTTAAAAAAATATTGTTTTCAAAAATCTAAAAAACCAATTTAAGTTGAAGCTTTATCTTTAATAATAAGTCCTTACTTTAGTCCAAGGACTCACAGGATTTCATCAGGATTCCTCTAAAGAAAATCGTCTTAACTTAACTAATAGACGGAAATATGAAATTTTACAGAAAGAAGACATTAAGTATTAATAGCAAAGCGTTGAAGTTTGAACAATATAAATTGAAGTTTAGATACTTTTTCGCCTAATTTCGCTTATTCCAAAAAGCGAAAATACCGATATCTTCTTAAATAGGAGCAGAAAAAATTAGTTTTTCGAGCGTGGTTATATCTTGGCAAGAGAAATATTTTGGCTCATGTCGCCTAAATTAGGCAACGGTAAACAGTTTTGAAATGTTGCGGTTAAGAAAAAAAATAAAGGTTTTTCTCTAAAAATTATAAACACTATTAATTTTTAAATCAGACTAGACTAGTTTCTGCCTTCTTATTTACAGGCTCATCAGTGATTTTCCATTTAAATTGTATTATTATTTGTGTCTTATAATTGTCAGATTGTCTCTATATGATACATTTTTCAACAACCTGCGGCTGTAAGAATCAAACCTGCGCTCATCTTACAATTTTGTTGAAGAACTTATTATTTGTTTTTCGAGTGGAGCACATTAATTATATATCATTAATTACTACTACGGCTTTGCTGTTTCCGTCTTGAAATTAGTTAAATTAATCATCAAAGTTAAAAAACATTTTGATAATTTTTCCTGAACAATTGTTTTTATTTTGAAATTTTTAAATGGAAGATTTATTAAGCAGACAAAGTAACTTTAAGAAGTTGTCATTCAGTTTAAAAACTAACCGTCAAATATTATGGATTTTAATGTTCTAGATCTTGTACTTTTTAATTCGATACAGGCTCTTCAACTTAAATCGTCACTAAAACCCATGGATGACTTGATGGAATGTGTTGAAAATGCATGTTATGAATTAAGTTAAGAAATAATTTTATAAATTTTTTTTTTTTAAACACTAATAATATTTTTTTATAAAATATATACCTACCATACTATGGAACAAACAAAACCAACACCTATACCATAATATGGAACAGAGGTAGTAATTAATTTTTATTTTGGGTTAAGATCCTTTAAATTGATTGATAATGATTGAATAAATATTTATGAAAATTTTTGTTGTTATGGCATTGAGGAACACACACTATGCTGCAATTATCTTCTTAAAAATTTTAAACAAATCATTTTCTTTACTGTAATAAGAAAAAACAAGTATCACTTGAAATGTGTGTGAGATTTAATAATGATCATTTCACATGTTTCTTACTTTTTTCAGGTGTAATGCATTTATCGAAGTTTTACATATTGTGTGTGGTACTTTAAAGGAATTTTGAGTCATATGAGGTTGACTTTGCTACTTACTTTACGACATTTGGATTGTATAAATCTTACAGTTATCTAAGTGATCTGAGAGGTTAATCTTTGTAAGGAATTAGGAAATTATCGTGTGTCATAAAATTATTGTACCGTGTTGTATGATAACCGTAAATCAATTTTGATTTCAATTCCAACCTTTTTGTAATCATTAATATAACTTTGATAAAGGCATGCAGAAAAAACACATTAGGGATATAACTTTTTTGTGGGTGCAAGCTCCCAAGGCAGAACATTGTAGACAATTTTGTACTGAGAGTAAAACAGTTTTTTTAAGTTAATTTGGGAAGAAAAATCTCGCGCACCGAAAGTGATTTGGAAAATGTTTTATTTTTTTTTGTTTAAAGTAACTGTTTTTTGAGTGCAAGCTCCCCAGGCAGAAGCTTTTAGACAAATTGTTACTGATAGTAAAAACAGTGTTTTAAGTCAATTTGAAAGAAAAATCTACTCACTGAAAGTGATTTCGAAAATGCTTTAATTTTTTTATTTATCAATTGTTTTGTGTTTCAATTAGTGTACAGAGAATAAATTAGTTGGAATTCCATTGCAACCAATAAAATTTAATCATTATTCAATAATATTAATTTTAAACTTTTAAACTATATCGTGGACAGAAAATTTATAAACTTAAGCAAAACACAGACACAGCATTCAAAATAATGGTTTTTCTAATCAATATTGAAAAAATATTATCTAAAATGTTTGCGTTTAATAGTTCATAAAATTTTTGTGTTAAAAAAGGAGGTGTTAAAAAAGGAAATCAGTTCACGCAATACGCTAGCGAATTTAAAATAAATCTTATTTAAACTTTTGGTGTGCCACAAGGGAGTGTAGTATGCCCTTTATTGTTCAATATCTTCATAAATGACGTTTTTACATGTTTTAAATATTCTCAGTTTCTACTCTATGCTGATGATATGAAAGTATTTTCAAGAGTTGGTAGTTTGAATGATGCATTAAATTTACAAATTGATCTTTATAATCTAAATACATGGTGTTTTCATAATAAATTGAATTTTAATATGAACAAGTGTTTTCATATGTCATATGCAAGAAACCGTAATCCTATACAAACTTCTTATAGAATTGGTGCTAATTTAGTTAAATCTGTTAATGAAGTTGAAGACTAAGGAATAGTATTTGATTGTAAGATGACATTTTTGCCGCATATGGAAAAAATGATTCCCAAAGTTTACTCTACTTTTGCTTTTATTAGAAGAAATTGTAATGATTCTTGTTTAATTGTTGTATACTTTTTTTTTTTTTTTTTTTTTTTTTTAAAAGAGAAGCAACACTCAGGAAATTCTGCCTATTAATGTATGTGTTGCTTTCTTTAGAAAGGGGATAGTGGAGAGATGAAAGGTGGTGAAAGATGAAGGGCTTCAAACATGGCAACACTGTAATTGCGCGAGTAGATAAGTCTTAGAACAGTTGTTGCTCGCCACCTGATGTAGAGTTGGCGAATTTATTGAAGCTTTTTGTTGCATAACCCTGATTCATTATTTTACTTCGGTGGGGTTAAGTGCTATGGGAACACCGAAGGTGGGCGCAGCGATACATATAAGTAATAGAAAACTCATACATATTATTTTTTCTAAATTGATGTTGTCGTCACCGGGAATCGAACCCGGAACCATCTGTGTAACAGTCCAACGCGCTAACCATTACACCACAACCACCATTTGAAAACGTTAGAAACTCGGCGTAGGATTCAATCAATGCTATTCTTATTTGATTTAATAAATGGTAGTATTGATTGCTCCAGTTTCTTGGAGAAAATTCCGTTTAATGTACCCAGTAGACATCTTCGTCACAATGATTTGTTTTTTGAAATTTGTCATCGTTCTAATTATATTATAAGCACTATTAATTTTTAAATCAGACTAGCCTAGTTTCTGCCTTTTTATGGACAGGCGTCATCAGTGATTTTCCATTTAAATTGTATTATTATTCGTGTCTTATAATTTTCAGATTGTCTCTGTATGATGAATTTTTCTGCGCTCATCTTACATTACAAACGTAACAATACCAAGTCATGACCGTTGAGCGATCACACCCAAGTATGGCCTCGAATCTAATGCAGCTAAATTGCAGTTTTCTTTCCTATTAGCTTTTTCTGTTATTGTATATTATACTCAGAAGTGACAACACTAACAACACAAATATTCTAATTTTAGATTTTTGTTTATTTTTCTAGTCTCCTCCGTCTCTATTTCACAATGTTACCAGATTGACGTATGGTTTTTACGTTCAGTGTTGACAACTTTTGCGTTTTAAGTTGAGACATCGCCACAGGGCAAATTTTATAATGTATCTTAGTGCAGTGTTATTTTAACGTCATATACACAGTCGCAATTAATTTTTATTTTGTTTAATCTATTTTACCGATTCTTACAAATTTTCCGTTCGTTTACTTTTTTGTAAATTTATCGTACACACTGTAATTTTGTTACTGAGTTATTTTAACTGGACTTCCCTGGAAAAGTAATTGAACAGACTTATTATCAGAGCAAACATTTGTTGTAGTATAAAAAAATGTCTTGCAATTGTCTTGCGAGACATTCGTGCTTCCCTTTAGTGCCTACCGAATTAAAAAATGTATTTTGATGGCTTCAACCAAAAAATTGGTTAGTTCAACCATATTTAAATGTGATTTCTGAATATTTGGGTTGTGACAACTAAAATTCAGTTGTATTAACCGATGAAAACCTATATTCAATTGTACCAACCGACTGCAGTCGTTATAACCGAATTTTAGTTGGCAAATGGCAATATTTTTCTCTGTGTGTAAGCTGTTCATTTAAACAAATAAAAATTACAATGAAGTCAAAATATATTTTCTTGCTTCAAATTTGTTTTTGTGAATGTTTTTCTGGAGCTCAACAAAAAGAGCTCTTTAGTAGTTTAACAGGTCTCATCATTTTTTGATATATTTTTGTCAAAGAACGAAGCGGACACGAAATGTTTGTCGGCGGCGAGTAATGGTAAAAATCGTCGGCGGCGACTGATATCCGGGTATAGCTGATCAGTTCTAAAAAAATGGCTTTAATAAAATTGCTTTATTTCGCAGCAGAAAACAAAAAAAAAATCAAGTTTTATATTCAGCAGAGTTTTTTTTAACGAAATTTTGAAGTGTTTTCATTCCACATGGTTTAATAATTTAAAATTTTGTTTTCATATGCGAAATTTTTGTCCTGGTTTATTTGTTTAACCCATCTTTTAATTATTTTTTTTTTAAATAAAGTAGGCGGGGCCAACCGTCTTAACTGACGGCTCACATTATGTACCCGTATATAACGCTCGGCTTTGTTCTCTGATTATTGTATAATATGAAAAGGTGATGGGATATCTGTATGTCTGTCTGACTGTTCCATCGTGTGTTTACTTAAGTTTTTTGTTGATTTAATATTTATATTGTTGATGCACAGTCAGTCACAGACAAAAAGGTACCGTCACAGTTTATTCATATTTTTTTGTATTCTTTTCTTACCAATCAAGAAAGAATGAAAAACTTATTATGTATACAAGTGCTAAAGCAAATAACTCTTTATACTGCCACATTAATATAATAATAAAAGGGCCAACTCTAGGATTTTACAACAGAAAGACTTTAGCGCTGGCACTGTATTGTTGCAACAAAGTAGACAATGGCGCATGACAGTTATAGATCAAAGCTAAGTATCTCAATAATAGTGATTATCATCGTCAAAATTTTGTTGAAATATAAAACATTTTATATCAAATTTTAAAACTAATCACGCGAGACAAAAATTTAAGAGTGATAGGGGAACAATTTTGTTGATCTACATTAAATTATTCAAAAATCCTGTAAAGCGCTTCAAAATTTAAACAATATTTAAAATAAATTCCCTAAAAATCTTTGATATAAATTTGAAAATATAAAAATTATGTTTTTTTTCGACCTTTAATTGTGCAATGAAAATGAAAATTATTCAAGTTCGAGGCCATACTCTATATTTCCTTATTAGGATATTGTCCTAACAAATAATCTATAGAGTTTTTTGTTTTCAAATTTATTATTTGACCGTTTCAGGAATGTGTTGATAAATCTTTTTCGGGAATTATCTAGGTTCCCGTTATCAGAACAATTTCATCAATGGTGATATTCTTTAACTTGGAGCTCATGTTTATATGCATGTTTGATGTTTGGCATGGGGTTGTTACCTCTTTAAAAATGTGTTCTGATTGCAAAATTAAAAGAGCTTATAAATCCAACACTTCGTGACAGACACTTTTAAATACCAAATATATTTAGAAGAAAATTACATTTCTACGGAGATTTTCTTTTAACAAATTTGTTCAACCTTTTTTATTGAATCCTACAATTTTATATTTTTGCCTTCAATGTCAAACAAAAACATTGCAACAAGTAGTTGTTATGGGTTTTGTTAGGTGATAAAGGGAAAGTTTTCTTTCATGTTCACTCCCCATTTAGACAACGTTCTTATCCAAAGGGGTTTCAAAAGTACGTCAAGGAAGCAAACTTTTTTCTGCCACCGTGAGAACTTCCAAAAATCCCATCAAAATATCAAATTTGGTAGGCCGTTAAAGAGGAGACATTTTCACTTTTGAACCTTAATTATTACCTAACTGCTGGTGAAAATTCCAATATTTACTTACATACATATGTTTGAAATTATATGTTTCTAGACAAAGTGTTTATGCTGGCGGTGAATACTTTTACCGGGGAAGACTTTTACCACTCCCGTAGGAATTTACAAATATCTCAAATTAGCGGGTATTAATGCTGAAGGGGGAATATACAAACCAGGTTTTAATATCTATATATCAACGGTTTTAAATGGCATTATGGGAGCGACTATTCCCATTTGAACACCGCCATTCCTGGCGAACGCTCCAGAACTTTCTTTATTTGTGAATAAATTACTAAAAAGGGTAGTTTTCTTTAATTGCGATTACTATTACAAAAATATGACGTTAATCGCTATCCACTTATAAAATTAGGAGTCCACAAGGATAATAATCCATGCGTAAAAATACGAAAAAAATTTAAAAAAAGCTAAAAATTGTGTAAAATAAATGAAAATTTGCTCACCATTACATATAATTTCAAAGCAAAAAATAATTTGTACTCGTTTTATATCAATCTTTGTTATTCTGCTATCTCAAAGTACTTTTTTTTTTGGTGAAAATAAATTGTAAATTTCCAATATTAGAAAAATAATTGAGTCATTATAAATCTACCTCATATCTTATTGCATTTGGCATACTGAATACTGAATACTAATGTGGTAAATATTATTATATCAAATGGCTAGTTTTCGAGATGTATGCATTTTTCGAGATATATGCATAGTGGTTCCAAACAAAAAAAAAAATATATTTATCGATGCAATTTATTTTATGCTCTAGGATGTCTATTACTCCTTAAAATTATGTAAACTCGAGTTTAAATTCCCGATTTTAATTTTATTAAAACTAAAAAAAAAGCCCAAAAGTAGTGAACTATGAACAGCCATATTTTCTAAAATAGATGGACTATTTCGAAGACTTAAAATGCATATGAAATCTGCAATTTTCTCTTTTGCCATTTTTAATTTTAAAACAAACACTTGTTTTCGAAAATGCGTTCATAATGAAAATAATTTTTTTTTATTGCATGTTACGCTTCATCTGCATCTTTCACATGAAATTGTTTAAATACTCAACAAATCTTAGAATACACTGGTCTTAAAGTTCAGGGCTGTAATGATTTTTTTTTCAAATTCTAAATAAAAAAAACTTTACAATTCTAAAAAAGCAAAAAAAGCATTGCTAGGTCTGTCAAAAAAACAGAGTAGTATTTGGAAGATGACACAGCCAATTGTGACAATTTTTTGTTGTTGTTTTTGTTTTTTCTTTGATATTTTAAATTTTGAATCTCGCTCCTAGACGAGGACAAGAAATTCTCATTGAGTTTGTGATTTAACATAACAAATATCTCTAGAAATCCGGATAGGGACACGCCTACATCAGATTGCCTTTCACAATTTGTTAAATAAGTTTTGGGACTTTAGCACATTTAATTACTATAAATGCAATTAATGTTTATCCCGATGAAAATAAATTTAAATAACAAATATGCAGGTGCTTGTGCAAATTTAAATGTAACTGACACTAATAGAAAACATATGATTTTCCATTGCTGATTTACTTGAATAAACGTCACTACATTGCTAGGTCTGTCAAAACAACAGAGTAGTATTTGGAAGACGACAAAGCCAATTGTGACAATTTTTTGTTGTTGTTTTTGTTTTTCTTTTATATTTTAAATTTTGAATCTCGCTCCTAGACGTGGACAAGAAATTCTCATTGAGTTTGTGATTTAACATAACAAATATCTCTAGAAATTCTAATAACAAAGTCTGAAGATTTCCTTAGGCAGGAATGAAATCCGGATAGGGACACACCTACATCAGATTGCTTTTCACAATTTGTTAAATAAGTTTTGGGACTTTAGCACATTTAACCCATTAATGCCTGACCCCCGATTCCACTGTCCAATATCGATGAAATTTCACACATTCTTTACTTAAGGCTTTAGAAGTTATTTGATATAATTTTCTTTTCGATTTTCCATACTTGGGACTTATGAATTAACCACTGATATAAAATAATTCCTCTGTGGTTTTTTAATTAAATTATTTTGTTATGCTCTTTCATGTAAAACTCTTCATTTTTACTTAAAAATAATCGATATTTCAAGCAAGGGTACTTCATAAAACTGTAAAATGCGTATTTTAATGGTCATGTCATGAAATCATACCTGTAGCCCAAGTGAGTGGTCCTACCCAGCTACAAATTTTTTGCACTTTAAAGAATACCTAACAATATTAGCCAACAATAAAGTTTTCCGATGTGTCGCTTCTCCAATTTTTCAGAGGCGATTTCAATTCTTTCTTTCAATTTTTCATAATATGTAAATTTGCAGACAATTCAACAGATAATTACCAACCCCCAATTTTACACCAACATTTTCCTAAAGTATTTTAATCCTTTCTCCACCTACCTGTAAAAATCAATTTGATGCAACTCTTACCTGGCTTTAGCTATAATTTTTTTAAGATGGCTCCTTTTTGGGTATTTAAATACCCAATAGGCAGGAATGGGTTAATTACTATAAATGCAATTAATGTTTATCCCGATGAAAATAAATTTAAATAAAAAATAATTATTTTTGTATGGAAAAATGTAGTAAGCTATTTTTGAAATAATTATTAAAAATAATTAGCATTCTGGGCACAAAAAGGAGAACCTGTTATTTATTCCAAAAAGTTATAAATTTTTTAAAAATGATAACGCTTTAAAAATTGAGTAGGGGGAAAAAAGTGCAAAATGTTTTAAAAATTCAATTTGCATTATGAATGCATTTTCAAAAAAAGGCGGTTATGTTTTTAATAACAAATCGTAAAATAGACAGTTGAAGCTTTCATTTTATTTTTAAATCTTTCAAATAGTCCAACTACTTTAGGAAACATGACTTTTCAAATTTGACTTCTTTTAAAATTTTTTTGGATTTTTTAATAGAATTTGCAGAAACTGAAAACGGTAGTGACTAATAGATATCCTACAGAATATGTATACAAAACATAAAGGAATTTAAAAGACTCCCAGTCCGATTTTGGTAGATATCAGGAAATGGACCATATATTTTACGAAAATTTGTAAATATTTTACTTGAACTGTAAAACGAACTTATGAAGCTTAAGTAGTTGTATAATTACTAAGCACTTTTATAATATTCCCCCAGTTTTCTTCTCCATGCTTTATATAAGATTTTATTGACATGCACTTTGAAAATAAAATATGCCTACTTAGCAGTAATTTATATTTGAATTTTGTCCATTTAGTTATTGTTAGTTGGTATAGGTTACACTAATATACCTTGCCGAATAAAAAATGTGGAGGCAAGCGGGAACTAAATCGTTTACATTCAGGACCACTTCCTAAACAACCAAATAAGTAGAAACATCTACAAGAATTAAAAAAAGTTATTCCCAAAGAATATTATTACGATACTTTGACGACAACTTGTGCCAAAAAAAGACTAATTAACTTATAATTTTTATTATTTTGTTATGGTATTTTTTCTAATGTTATGCTTTTACTTGTAGTTTATCAATTTTAATATCTTAGAAAATGTTTAAATAATAAATATTTTTCAAAAAAATCTTATTTATATTTTCCGACAAAATATGCTCACCCTGAAAAAATTATTGCTTTTTGATATACTAAAATATGCTATCTCAAAATAAATAGTGCAAATATGCAGAAGTTAGATTTTTTGAGTTGGCATTTATTGAATATAAGAGCACTCAGGGAACTTATGCTTTAAAAATATGTAGTTGTTTGGGTTGTAATACAGTTTCATTATTTTTAATGTAAATGTAAGTCATTTGTAGAACAAATTAAATTTTTAACTAATCTTGTAGTTCATTTAAAAAAACAACTCACATCAAATGACTGTTTTATGATTTTACATTCATTTTTTACAGTTGTTTTTTGTTATTTAAAAAAATAAAAATAAATAAATGTTTGTTTATTTTTTACTACCATGTAGTTCATTTTTACTACAATTGTTAGTCATTTTTTGAACATTAAAAAACAAAGACAATGTTAGTTGAATTTAATGAAATGTAAGTCGTCCTTTTTTTAAATGACATTTCATTTGTTTTTGACTACAATTGCTGTCGCCTTTACCAACATAATTTCCTAAGTGAGCTCGATAAGTTTTATTTTTCGAAATTGTAGACCTTTGAACCTTTGCGACTCTCCCCGTAGGAATTTCCAAAAACACCGTATTAGCAAACGTCTACGTCTGAATGAGAAAATTTCAATGAGCCAGTCAGTCACGTTACTCTTTTATAAATATAGATTAGGCAAAAAAAAAAAACTGTAAAACTACTGCTGGTTGTTTCATTGTTTGTTTTAAGAATTAAGGATACAAATATTTAATGGGTCCCAAATGCTGCTGATTAACTATCAAAATTACAAACTTTAATACTAGAGTTTATACAGGTTTTAAATTTGTTCGATTAAATTATAAAAAAAAAATTCGGAAAGAAATAATAAAAAAAATAATTTAGATATCTGGCGCATCGCATTATTGTTTTTTAATGCATTTTAAATAATCTACTCCAGAAAAAAAATTGTGTGCCACTAATTTGAAATTTTTAAATTTTAAATTCATAAATCGTATGGTTTCGTAGATTTTCCCATATATCGGCGATAGTTTTAGTATATCGAGCTGTTAAGGTCTTATTTTAGTTACCATAAAAATTACAGTTTAAAATACCAAATTTTTTTTTAAAATTTTGTATAGTTGTTAAAAATCATGTAACATTTCAACGATATCACTTTAACTGTGAATTCATTTAAATTTATTTGCTTGTAATGTCAAATAATATATCCTTAACATATTATTAAACAGTCTGTAGTTTGGAAAACGATTCATAAAAGTTTTAAAATTTCAGTTACTTACTTCATTAATAGAGTTTTGATTTTATTTGGTCCATTTAAAAAAATGTTTCTAAAATTTATCAAATTTCAAAAAAGTTTTTTTAAATGAAGAATTGTTTTTTAATTATTTCTATAATTGTTGGTATTAATCGATTATTATTGTCCGAGTGATTAATCGAATAATTTTTAATCGAGTGACAGTTCCATTTAATACCCTCCTGCTCAATGGAAAGGGACGTGTAAAAGAATTTGACTAAAAAAAAAATTAAAAGCAAACATATTGTGAGATGTTTTCAAGTTTTGTTGGTAATAAAATAATCTTTACTAAAAAGAAACACCGCCGCCGCCAAGCCCCCATCATATTTTTGATTGTTTATTATGCCTTTCTTAAGGACTCTTAATCAAAAATGTTGAATTGTTTAAACTACAAATCTATACAAGTCAAGATTAACAACAACAACAACAATAACAAAAATTCACACACACTTATTAAACAAACGAGACTTTGTAGAGCTAAGTTTACATGCTCCCGTTGTAATACGCCATGTAATCATAATTGTTTAAAGTATCCGTGAAGTGGGTTTTTGTTTATTTATTTTATTGTAGTCATTCATTCAATTGTACTTTAAAACTACATATTTATTGTGTTGAGGATTAGCTGCATTTTATTGTGCATTTCTTGATCTTTTTTCCTATTCTCTTTTCATATTTTTGACATTTGGTGCAACAGTTTAACACTCATTGTAAAGTTGATATTTGGGAAAGTCTAAGGTAAAGAATTAAATTTTCAATACGGTATATGGACACTATTCTGTATTGATGATTTGTAATTTTTATTAAAAATTGATTAAGGTATTGTTTGCTAAGTACTTGAATGGATTATATTTCCTTTTATGAAGAAAAACTGGTTTTATTTGTAACAATTTTGTTTTGGACTATGACTGGGTTTTATTTGCTTATAAAAAAATTGAGGTATTGAAATTTTTTTAAAAAAAGTTATTCATGTTTGTGTTAGGCTAGTATTAGTTTTGTTACTAATCATTAGATACAATAAATATGATAAATTAGTTTTCGTTCTGATTTCTTATCAATTTAAATTTGATCGCAAAATTGTTGAAATATGTAGTTATGACGATTACGTGCAAACATTTTTATAGTGTTATAGTGTTTTTAAAAGAATGAAGTCACTCATTTGTTAATGTATTCTAGCTTGCTAAACTCAAAAATTGAAATAAAATTTGATGGATTAGTTTTTGGAAAGATTTATTTTTACCCAATATTTAATAACACAAAAAATCTTTTTTAACAATTACTTATTTTTTTACAATTAAAGAAAAGAAGAAAACTATTTTGAAAAAAGGTATGGTGGCGTACGATTTATATTATAATTTGTAATATTCATCATACGTGCGTTGTACCAAAAATTAATATATATTTATATTGATTGTACTGATAAAATAGTGATAAACTTAAGTCTAGAGCGCCATTTTTCCAAGTTTCAATTTCTGTCAATTATTGTTGAGATTAAACCATCTGTATGACCCTGGTTCGTACAGGCCAATAAGCTTACTTTCATCTGTAAGCAAAGTTTTCGAAAAAGTCATTAAGGATAAATTAACCGATTTTATAAACACAAACAACATACTGCCAACCTGTCAATTCGGCTTCAGGAAAGATCATAATACTGTTCAACCACTTTTAAGAATAAGGAATATGATACAGACAAACTTTAAAGAAGGCAAATCAACCGGAATGATATTGCTTGATATTAAGGCGGCCTTCGACTCGGTGTGGCACAATGGTCTCATTTTTAAAATGACAGGGTTAAATTTTCCAATTGAAATTATTAAAATTACTCAAAGCTTTCTCTCCGACAGATATTTTAAGGTATTCATAGGTTCTACTTTCTCTCAGCAAAGAACTATATCAGCAGAATGTCCCCAGGGCTCATGTTTATCGCCTTTTTCGTATAATATATTTACTTCAGACTTTCCAGTTTTAAATGAATGCAAAACATCGATCTTTGCAGACGATACTGCTATATTGTGCTCGGACATTTTCGCATCTGATGTCGTTATAAAACTTCAGGAAGCCTTAAAGGATGTACACGACTACTTTACTAAGTGGAAAATTATGGTAAATACTCAGAAAACACAAGCCTTATACTTTTCTATGAGACGCAAACCGTGTTTCTTACCACAAAATTCATTGAGCTTTAATAACAATAACATTACTTGGGAAAAAAGTGTCAAATATTTTGGAGTCATACTTGACCAGAAGCTATAATTTAAAGATCATATTCCATACATAATTGATAAAATAAACAAACTCACAAGAATTTTATATCCCCTGATAAATAGAAATTCAAAGCTATATATCAACAATAAGATTCTAATCCTTAAAGCTGTTTTTCACGCCATTATGTACTACGCTGCTCCAGTATGGGCTACGTCTGCCCAATGTCACATTGAAAAATTACAAACCGCTCAAAATAAATTACTTAAAATGGTATATAATTTGCCCTGGCATTTTTCTACGCAACGACTACATTCTCTCGCGAATACTGATCTCGTTAGTGACACAATCGACAGACTGACTTCTAATTTCAATACAAGATGCCATGCATCAGAATACAGTCATATAAATGAGTTCACCTCAGCGTAATTTTATTATTTTTATCTTACACTAAAAATGGTTCAAAAAGGTTTTTTTGTAAATTTTTCGTCCCTTGCTAAATATATTACTCATTTTGGTGCTCACATTAATAGTAATCTAGTAATAACAAAGTAGAAAAGGAATATACTCCTAAACTCTTTAGCATTTAAGTTAAATTTAAGCATGACATGTAATATCATATATTTAATAAAACTGAAATTGAATTGTTGAGATTATTGATGCACTGGGTTTAAAAGTTATACGTTGCAAATTTGAGAAAAATGGAAACCTAAATTTTAAATTTTTGTAAAAGTGTCTTAAATTGCTTTATTAAAAGTATGTCTTTCGATAGATAATTTTTTATTACTTTTGGCATGCTTGGGTGTCCTTGGGAGTCTATCATTTCCTAAAATTTTCCCATAAAATATTCGTTGAATATTGTCCGTCATATATATTTCAATATTTCTGTGCATAATTTTATTGTGTGCATTATTTATTGTGTATTATTTATTGTTCATATGCCTAGTGACCTTAAGTAGATTTAACATAGAAATATTTAAATTGCTTCCATTCCACGATAGAAAAAATCATTACAAATAGTTAGCACTCTGGTTCTTAACAATATCGAAGTTGTTATTTAAAAAAAAAAAATTATAACGTTTTAAAAGTCGAATTGGGGGAACAAAGTGCAGTATGCAATTTAAAATTGCATTTGTATTTTAACCCCCCGTCAAACCCATATTCTGAAACCAACGAACAAACACATATGCCTGGCCAGACTCCTATACGTTTTCATGTATTTGTATGGTAAAAAGGGTACCGTAACTTTCAATTGAATGAAGTATGCTCGTATATTATTTTGGTAAAAATGTAAAAAAAATTTTATTCATTTTGTGGAATGCATGAAAAACAAGTATAATCAACTTTAGAATGTTGTTGGCACACAGGATTAGTGCATTTGGTGCAGTAAAAACGTGTCTTCCTACGCAGCTTTTCGTCTTGCGTGAGACAAATTCTGCAATCTTTTCTGGAATTCAGTGTACTAGGGCCGCTTTGTTAGTTAGGCAGCATGTTGCTGGGAATATTCAACGGCCTTCTAAAGAAAGATTCAATGGCCAAACGGGTTGAATGTTGTTCCAAAATATGGTTGTTGTTGTGTAGGAGTCTGGCCAGGCATATGTGTTTGTTCGAGTTGGGACTTTTCTCTTTTGCAGTTTTCGTCATGTTAGAACGATATTTTTGAATTTTTTTTTACAGATAGAAAGCCAACAATATTTTAGGCAGCCACCGGGAAAAACAGGTATCTACCTAAACTAGAAGTATGTTTAATTAACGCTCAAAAATGAAATATGCCTGGCCAGAACCATGTGTTTGTCCAAGGGTTAAATGCATTTTCCCAAATATTTGTTTTTTTTTTTAACCACAAATCGTAAAATTGACAATTTCACCTGTCATACGCTTTTTAAATCTTTGAAATAGTACATCTACTTTATGAAATATGGCTCTTCAAATTACACTACTTTCAGCATTTTTTTGGAATAAAATCGCTAGTGTCCATAATTTTAAGGAAATGAAAACGGTAGTGGGTAATAAATATCGTAGAGTATACTTATTCCAAATTTTAATAAAAATCAAAGGGCCATTTTCGAAATCTCTCTCATAGAATGGACGTTATATGAACAATATTTGACAAATATTTTCTTCAAAATTACCACAACTTGTGAAACTTTCCAGATCGGTAAAAAACGTCTAACCATTTTTTTTTTAAATAAACAATCTTTACTGCCAATTTTAATACAAATTGAGCTTTGTATATCTCTATAAATTCGGATTCAGTTCTGATTTTTTTTCTAAAAAACTTTTTTTTTTCAAATTCGCCATTAAAAAATATATACAAGTGGCGCAAAAATAACCTTCCGATGTTTTTTGGCTGTAATTTAAAAAAAAAAATGAAAAACTTTGATTCTTCTTGTGGATTATTTTTATTTGGTATTTTAATTTTTTTTACATCAAGTCGAGAATATGATGTCATGTAAATGGCCGCCGCCACAGTTGATTGACATTTGAGCCTTTTTATGGCATTTTCCATCACTTTGGCCAAAACTTCCGGCGATAGGTCCTCACATTCTTGACGGATATTGTCTTTAAGAGCTGCAAGAGTCTGAGGCTTGTTGACATAAACCCGCGACTTCAAAAAGGTCCCACAAAAAGAAGTCTGGAGCGGTCAAATCAGGCGATCTTGCTGGCCAGTGCAAATCGCCAAAACGGGAGATTAGGCGTCCGGGAAATGCATCCTTCAGCATATCGGTTGTGGCACGTGCAGTGTGTGCCGTTGCACCGTCCTGTTGGAACCACATGTTTTCCAATCCCAATTCATCAAAAGAACTCGTTGATCATTGCTCTGTAGCGCTCACCATTCACAGTAACCGTTTGGCCCGCGACGTCTTCGAAGAAAAAAGGTCCGATGACTCCTCCAGCGAAAACAGCACACCATACAGTGACTTTGAGCGGGTGTAATCCCTCTTCGTGTGTTACACGCGGATTTTCAGTGCCCCAGAAGCGTAAATTTTGCTTATTTACGTACCCGCTAAGATGGAAATGGGCCTCATCACTCATGATTATTTTTGATGAAAAACCATCTTCCTCTTGGTGGTGATTAAGGATGGCTTGAGCGTATGTTACACGCGATTGGCGGTCAGCATCTAACAGCTGATGCACCGTCTGGACTTTGTACGGAAACATCTTCAAATCTTGTACCAAAATTCGCTGTAAAGACCGTCGACTGATACCCATTTGCGTGGCACGTCGTCTGGTCGATGTCGACGGCGCTTCCATGACATCCTCGGCTACAGCAGCAATATTCTCTGCAGAACGGCTACTCCGGGATCTGCCACGCCTGGCAGCATCTCGTGTTGTGCCAGTCTCTTTGAGGCGAGCGGCTAAACGTCGCAGTGTTTCACCAGTAGGCGTTGGACGGCCAGGAAATCTGCGACGAAATTCACGTTGTGCCAAAGTCACCGACCGATTATTGGTCAAATAAATAGTCACCAATATTCCGCGTTCTGGAGCAGTGTAGCGTAACATTGTTTATTAACGTGTATTTCGCATGTGTTTACTACACAAATGTCCAAACAGAACTGACATTAGGGGCCAATCGCAAAATTTATAGCATTTTCTGATAGGAGGATTAGTTTTGCGCCACATTGTATATAAAGTAACATTTTCGGCATTTACTAAATTCAGTTAAATAATAATAATTAATATGCTAAAATTATCGCAAAATATGTCAACGTCTACTTTGCCACGTCTACTTTGCCCATTTTTTGGAAAAATTTAAACAGTTGTTCCATGTTTCCTTAGCCACATATAGGAGAGCAAATCCTTTTAGTTTGGCATTGCTGCGATAAACTTTTTTTTTTTTTTTTGCAGGGCAGTTGACTTAAAAAGCAACATACTCGTAATTATATTGTAATGGTAAAATGGGTGAAACTGGTAAACATGAGGTATTGAAAATCGTCAAATATTATTTTCCAAAATTTTTAATTTTAACCCTTATGGTAAAAAATCTTGAATACATTCTTTTAAATACCAATTAATGAATGAATTATTAACAAAAACAAACTTGTCAGTCAATAGTAAACATCATACAAATGTCTTTTCGCTGTTATTTTGCAGAAAAAAAGATAAGGAACTAATATAATATAAAATTCGCACTACATGTAGAGATCAGACACTAGTTGAATGTATGAATAACTCTATATTTATAAGTGAGGAAATGAATGAATAAATTGTTTTGATTATATGTTATCGGTTTGTTTACGCGCGCCCAGTGATTTCATGAATGAAATTGATTACTACATAGTAGAAAATAAGTGACGTAAAAGTAGATCAAATATATGAATAAGATATCCCCACTTATGTTAGAAGTAGCGTGCAGTTGCTCATAAAAAAAGTTAGTTCAAAAGTCTGTTAAACGGGTTCTTACTCAGTGGAGCTAATTTTTTCTGTTGTTATCGTTTAAATCAATTATTAAGCTAAAGTTATTAGTTATTTAATTTTATCACAAGAACAAATTTCAGCCGTATTTGAACTAATTTTCTGACCCAAAATTTTGTATTTCGTGATTCTTATAATTTACAAATTGTTTTTAAAGCATTATTTTCCAGCAAAATTTTTTAGAACAGATTACCCCTGGACCTGTTCTAGAACAACTTCTTTTACCACCGGCTACATGGAACCGGTTCTACAACAGGTTCCTGGGAGTCGAACTGTAAGGTGTTCTTTGCAAATAGGACAAACTCCATATTGCTAATAGGACAAACTCCATATAAAAAGAACTAGTTGCAGAACAGAAATTAGAACATGTTAAATGCAGTATAAGTTGTTCTGCAACCAGTTATTTTGATTTTACTATTTTACTGGGTTTTTTGTGTGTCTGATATCAGTCTCACTAGTAGATGGTATTATTTTCTCATATTTTTTATTTTATAATCATAAATTAGGCTATATCTTGGAAACTATACGAGATAGAGCAAAATCGTTACTTCGTAACTATTGAGGGTTAGTTCTTTATTAACTACTTATATTTCCGGTAATACATATGGACTTTGCCTCTTGCCAGATCCGGAAAGACATTTTCAGCAGAAATTTTCTGTTGATTTAGCTTAAAAATTCTATTGATTTAGCTAAATTCTTGCTTAATTTAACTGAAACTGTAAACTCAAATTTATGTCTTCTAAAATTCAGGTCACCTAAATTTAGCAGACTGTGATTCCCAACTTCATTGAAAATTCTGCTAGTGCAAATTCGGGTACTATTTTCTGTTATCGTAGCTAAATGGTCTTCTATTTGTACGGTCTTTTTTTATGAGTGTAGTCAACTTGTGGTAGTCATGAATAACGTTACCAATTTCTTTTTATAGTTTCATAGTTAAGATATGGAAGTTGTCAATGTGGTACTAGTCATCACCACCGGCAATAATACAAAGTTTAAAACCACAAATGATAAAAGTACAAAAATTCAATGAATTTCACATAAAATTGCGAGAAATTCAAGCAAATTTCTGGGAAATTTAATTGAACAACTCATATGATTATACGTGTATCATACGTACGTCCATACAAAGTATAAAATATAACTTATGACCGAACGGTAAACGTTAACAGTTTGTTGTTATTTTAGTTGAAGTTTTTATTTCTTATGTGAGACTTTGAGAAAATTATCGTTTTATTTTTTTGTAAATGACGCCAAAAAAAAAAAAAATCAACCAAATTAAACATGTTAAGGAATTTTTTCAATGAGTAAATAATACAACATACTAACATATAGATATATTGATGCATGCGTCAGAGATGATAAAATATGCTACGAAGGTACGTATATGGGTAGGTACTAACTAAGAGGAGTATTCTATAATTTAAATGGTATAAACTCTAAAGAAGCATTCAACGAATTTAAAAAAAATTGGTTTATTTCCGTTTTTTCGGAACTTTTTATTTATATTTCACTCCAAGACCAATAAATCGATAAATCGCAAAACATGTACCATATAATGTTTTTTAATATGTGCTACTTAAAAAATGTTCGACACCTGTTGAAATTAACTTTATATGCCTCTTCTTTCTCAAAGTAATACGATTGAGGAAAATAATGGATAGGGTAAGGCTGACTACACTCTAATTAATGCGCGTAAATGAAAAATATTACATACATTATGTGTAAATTGGTACACGCAAAATGTGTAAATTTACATTGAAAGTGCTCAAAAAAGTCTTCAAAAATTTTGAAACATATATGTGAATTTACAATTGTTGCGCCTAAAAGAACATGTTTTACGTTTATTTATATATACAAAACGTCTAAAATTGCATTTTAAATGCGTGAAATAACAAAATTGCTTGTCTATATCACTGAAATGTTTACATTTAAACAGATTTATCAGAAAAACATACAAATAAAAGAAATTTTTTCAAATCTATGTCTTATTTATTGAAATAAAAATAAAATATTTGAATGATGTTGAGAATTTCCATCGACTGATTTACCATATTCTATGATTTTATATAAATTTGTTTATTCCCTTCATCAGGACAAATATGTATTTAGCAGCTTCTACACATTCTATGACCAATTTACGAACAAAATGTTTAATTTTGAACACATAATGCCTATTTTTATATTGTATGTGAATGTTTGTATATGAAAGAGTGTAGGAAATATTATTACGCAGTTAGTATTTATAATTACTCACTATGTGTCATATTACATAAACGTTTACCCATTTTATAGCAGTAAATTTACAAACATTTGTTAAAAGTTATGACATTCAAAGTTTCATGTTGAAACCTCTGCACATAAAGAATTGTTTAAAAAAATTGCTAATATCAGTAAAAAATTATATAAATTCAGAAATATTTTTTTTAATATTACTATTTTTTGCAGGGCAATTTATCTGCATGGATCCTTCCAGCAAAAATGTAGAACTGTTTTTTGAGTGTACAATTTGGTTCGTCTTCCCAAATAGTAATATAAATTTTAATATAAATTAACGGAATGAAAAATTATACTAATATGTGATGACGTATACAATTATATATAAAAGTAACAGAATTTTGCTTGTTTCTGTATGTTTATATATAATTACATTATGAGTTCCATGAGACAGGTCAAAGGTCTTACAATTTAATTAAGTTTTTGTACACAACTTAAGAGTAACACATTTTCATATTCAGTTTTTAAAATTTTTAAAAATAGCTATTTTTAACGGTTTTAATTTTAGAAAAAAATTAAACCTCAAAAGTATTTAACTCTAAAGATATTCAAAGTTGTTATCGGATTTTTTTTTTAATTCAAAAATGCTACTGAAAATCCTATTTCTTGATATCACGTACAAATTTATGTTTCTTTTTCTATTTAATTTTGTATGCATGCATATATTTAAAAACATAGTTAAACGCATATAATATAAAAAATTGTTTGTTTTATTTAAATTGATCGATAAAGACCCTCTCTTTACTTACAATAAAATCAATTTGAAGAGTTTTAATTTCATATGGATATATAAAGCAAACAAATCTAGCCACTGTGTATTGCCTCCAAATAACAAAAAACCGACCAAATATCATTTTTTGGTCGATTAATAGGTCGGACTCTAAATTTTATACAGTTAGAGTCATATCAAGTTGATGTCAGTGCACCAATAACAGGATACGAACTTTACAAACTAAAAACGAATTGAAGTTAATTTGTTCAAAATGTATGTTTTTTGAGTCTGACATTCACAATTATATGTGAAATTCGCTAGTGTGTTGCATGAACTGAGTTCCTTAGTTAACAGCAACAGCATTTTTTTTTGTAAAAAACTCATAGTTAGGTATCTAGAGTGAATCTTTGCATCGGACTAAATTTATGAAGTGCAAAAAAGTATTTTTTTTTCATTTCCGCTAAAACGCACATTAACAAGTATTTTAATCAGCTTAATACTAAACTCGAAAAGGCATCAACCAACAAAGTTTTAGGACTTATTATAAGCATCAATTAGGCATAAACCTAACTAAATACCATTAAACCAACAAAAAATTTATATTTTCCAAAATAACCGTCGTTTTCTTTTTATGTTCTTATATATGACAAAAAAATTTGTTGATTATATTTTAATATTTTTTCGTGTAGAAGAAATGTATCCAATTGCATGTGACACATTTAATCATATATAGATCGATATATAATTATTTATTTTTATATATTGCACTATATGAAGTTCAATATAAAAAGATATATAAATATATACTTCACATAGAATTTTATATGATTTTATACGAATATATATTTTGCAATATATCATTATAAATAACTGCATAAAGTAATATGTAAACTATATAAAATCTTTTTTACTTGGGTAGTTTTCAGTTTCGAAATTTTGGGGGTCTGTTCTATTTATTGTTCTTTTTTTTTACTGTATACACTGAAAAAATGTTCTTCTCATATTCTTCCACCACACTTTCTGGCCCTTCAACATTGGATTTAGTTTGTCGACGCGAACAGAATAATCTGGCACATGTCATAAGCACTATGCTAAGTAAATATGCTCTTGTAGTTATTTATTAGAAACTTCAAAACACCTACATAACGGAAACGTATCTAAAATTCAGTAGTTTTTGTCGGTTATGAAAACAACTGCCAAATATCGAGCACTATCCGCCAAAAAGACCTAAGTGCCAAAATCGTAATTTAACAGGAAAGCCTTTTTAATTTTTCTTTGGTTTATTCAATTATAATGAAATTTAAATACGATATAAAAGACCAAACCATAATGCAAATTAAATTGTTTTTAGCTGCCAAATATCACTTTTCGGGGTTAAATAAGGGGGTCTACTCTGACCCCATTTTTGTTTTTTTTTAACGTTATTTCTTATTTGGTCCAAAGAAAATATATTTTTGTAAATATACGGAGGTTGGAAGTAAGTTATAAATTAAAAATAACATAAGAATAATCTCGATGTAAATAAATACAAAAAACTAACAAAACTGTAAAGAAATATTACTTGAGTCAGAGTAAAAACTAAAATTTTTTTATATAAATAGAACATTTTTGGTCTTCAAGGTTTAGTAACGTCATGATGCTTGTTAGGAAAAGACCCTAACCACGTGCTTAATTACTAAGAAGACAAGAATGGAGCAAAATTAATGATTAATAAGTTTTTTTTGTAAAAGTTCTGCCTATTATTTAGGCTCTAGCTTTTCTAAAACTTCGATTTCTGATGAGATCTTTAGCCAGATCGAAATACTAGTATCAACCTAGCTAATATGTTTGATTTGTTTTATTTTTGTAAAATACGTAGGTTGAAAGCTCGTTATAAATTGAAAATAACATAAAAATAATCTCGATTAATATAAATACAAAATACTAACAAAACTGTAAGAAAATATATACATATTGGATATCAGCAAAAGTTTTTTGAATTGTGAATCCAACGCTGCATAGTACATTAGTTTTTATGAAAGTCGTTATGGTATAAAATTTTGAGAAATGATGCAAATGATTAAAAAAAAAGATTTTCATCAAAAACAGATAATCAGAAATCATAGCGCTTATGTCTTTTTAGCGGACTGGGCTCAATATATTCACATATTTTTCCCAATTAAGAGACAATGTACAAGTTAAAATTTTCAATTGTTAATCTGTAATCCAGACATTTCTATATGACAATACCCAGTAAAAAACGCTGCTTACATGAAAGCAGGTTTTGAAAGGGAGTAAGCTAAAAACAATCCCTTACAAACCTGCTTACATATGCCATGATTTTTCTATGGCGAATTCCCACTTGGAAGCATTACTTCTGCGCAAAATAAGCGCTGATTTAAGCCCTTATCAAAAGCTGTGATTTCATGGCTTGCAGTAAAATCATATTTCATGTCTACATTATTACGATTAAAAGTAATGATATAATTATACATCATTTATTTTACATACAATTCTACAGATATTAATTTGTTCTTGTTAACATTTTTGACATATAATACAAACCTTTTTTTTTTTACCGCTCCACGTGCTAGCTCTTCAGAAACAGTTAATGACTAATTATTTTTTATTACATACTCGAAAAACAACAAACACAATCGGAAATCCACTCGAGAAAATTTTTACAGATCGTTTAAAATACGATATGAAACTTTCTGGATTACAACCCTGCATCCTTATAAGGGACTAGGGTAAGCTTCTTACAACCTACATCCTTGTAGGAAAAAACAGTAAGCTCAAAATTTTTGTTTTTTTATTTTTATACGAATATTATCGTTTCTTTTGCTGCTTCTCAGTATTATGTCATAGTAAGCACTTACATCAGCGCATTTATTTTATCCTGCTTCTAAAAAGACGAATATTTTTTAATGGGTACTACATATTACAATTGTAATATAAATATTTTATCCCAAATTTTTATAGTTTATCTCAAACTCTGTTTGCCTTTACATAAATTGTGGCGCTTTGCATGATTACGTGTCTTTTCAAGTATTTTTGGTAATTTTTTTGTTCCATCTTTGAAATTTTCTTGTGCGTATATTGCATATGATATTGTCTTCATCTTTTTTTGTTTGCCCATACATATATTGGGAGATTTGTTTTTCATATCTTTTGTCAAAATACTATCCCAGGCAGAAAAAACGAAAGGCTGAGTGTTGGAAAAGAGTACGATTAAAAACTGTTACAGTACTCAGAATATTTAAATCATATTTGTCGATGTTCAGAAGGCGGCTAATTATCCTTAATAAAAATATGTGGTTTGAGTAATAGCTTTAACTTCACTTTATTTTTGTTACCACTAGAAATTTTTGCCTGGGATGGGTCAACAACATTGTTTTGTTCTCACACATAACTAAATGTCGTTTAAAATGTTTTAAAACTTTAAACTTTTTCTGTTTTTTTTTTGCTTTTTACTTGTTGTTTGGGATTTTTGTTAATACTTGTATGTAGCTTTAAAGTCCAGTTTTGTTTTAAGTGCAATAAGTGTTTTAAAAATTATGTTGTTGTGTGTCTTTTTTTTCTTGTCATATATTTTTTCTGTAAATATTGTTAACAAGTACCTTTTTTGAGCAACATTTCAAAAAAATACATAATTTTTTTTTTTTTTTTTTGAGTCATAACAATCTCACCCATGTTTAAAAATCAGTTAAGAATTATGGAGATTTCCATATACATTAAAGAGCATATGATGAAAATAATTATATGCTATCTAGCAGAGTTATTAGATAGAAACTTTTTAATATTAAATTTTCTAAATCTTCTGAACTACTTAATTAGTATAGGATGTGGGCATTTACAGATCCCTAACTCAAAATTGAAAATAGCTCAATACTTTTAGACCACAATGTAAGTTTTCGTTGATTTGTTTTTTCCAAATATAAAGGGTCCGCCATCTAAGCTTTTTATTTTCAACCTAGTGCTTATTTCGTGAATGGTAACACTTAGCTCATGTCTGATTTGACAGATAATTAGTTTTATCCTTCCGCTGAACGAATATGGTTGTGTATACGCTTGAATAACGCTGGGAATATTGCGACATTACTTTGAAAATCATGGTAATGTTGCAGAATGTGTGCCGATACACCCAAACGAGTCACTGTTTGGTGCGGATTTTGGTCGATAATGTGCTTAAAAATTGGACCGATTGTGTAGGCTACTGCATGGCCAGCCGAGGCAGCCATTTGAATGAAATTATTTTCCATTATTAACCGGAAGGATTGTGCTTCAAATAATAGCATTTTTCAAAAAAAAAAGTTATTTGGCGCTCCCTTGTACTATCAAACATCGGATTCTCAACGCGACTGCGTCTATAAAATTGTAAAAAATCTGCGAATTGGAACATAACTTTTATGCGATTTTTTTTTATATTCGTTTTGTTCTTAAAACCTTTAGTATTATTCCTACTCGACATAGTTTTCCGTCAAGTATGAGTTTAAGTAGTTTTTGCTCAAAATTGTGTTAATTACCAAAAATACTTTATTTATTGTTTTATTTTATATAGTTATTAGGTATGGCGTTGTTATTTGTTTAGAACTTCAACTCATTCCACTGCGCGGTTGCCAAAAAAGCTAGTTTAATGCCCTTTTACTGCAGAGCAAAATGGTTATAATTTATATGAAATTTAACCTGAAATTCGATTCTACGCCAACATTTTTGTAAACTTAACTTTTTATACTTTTTACCATTTTTTTAAAGTACACCTTGGACGAAAAACTCTATTTTTTCAAAAACTTTTTAAAATATTTTTTTTAATCCCACACAATAAAAATGTATAATGGCACTGTGAATAATGCACAAACATTTCTGTCATATCGCGAACCGCTAACAATATATTAAGGTTTATATTTGTCAAATATAATAACAATATTTTTTTTATCACATACAATGAAAAAGTATTTGAGGTTAGAAAAATGCCACAAATATTTTCGATATATCGCCGCCAATAAAAAAGTTGTTGATCAATAAAACATGTATAAATGGATATTAGACTGCTTCTTATTTTCGAAATCGTCAAATTTTTGAGGGGATAACCCTATGTTAGATTATGATTAATGAAAAAAAAAATCTCTAATTTTTATAAAATTTTCGAAACAAATTAAGGAGTTGCTACCAGACTTTGAAAATTTTCCTGATATTCAATTTTTGAATTACATACAACCTCAAGTACCCCAAGAAAAAAATATTTAATTTTTATAATATTTTTACTCTTAATACACTATGAAAAAAATAAAGTCTAACATTTTTATTTTAACGTTAGGTTTCCATTTTCGCATACATTGAGGGTCACCTTAATGTATACATATTAGAGTACGTCAGAAAAGTATACAGTTTTGTTGTTTTTGGGAGATCACCACTTTTAAAATCTTTTGGCATCAATAACAAAATTGGCGTTATTATTATTTTTTAAATTCCAACTCCTGTCACTGCACAGTGGGATATCTTTCAAAAC